>SJYF01000373.1:2217517-2233410 GCA_006410515.1 Procapra przewalskii | reverse complement strand
CTCTGTGTGGTTTCAATTCATCTAGATTTTTTTTTCTACTAACCATTAAGATTGTTGGTAAACATTTATTCTACACTGGAGTATAGTTGATTTACAATATTGTGTTAACTTAAAGTGTACAACAAAGAGAGTCAGTTATATATGGAATTTCAGGTATTATCTCCTGAAGGTTCGTTTTCATAGGATTTTTAGGCAAATATAGATTATTTTATCCAGGCAGAGGATGAAGAGATAGAAGTTGGCACCTTCAAGTATTCAACCCTGATATTCATTGGAAGGACTGAAACTGAAGCTGAAGCTCCAATCCTTTGGCCATCTGATGTGAAGAACCAACTCATCGGAAAAGACCCTGATGCTGGGAAAGATCGAAGACTTGAGAAGGAGGCAACAGAGGATGAGGTGGTTGGTTTGCATCACAGGCTCAATGGACATGAATTGGAGTAAACTCCAAGAGAGAGCAGAGGACAGAGGGGCCTGGTGAGTTGCAGGCCATGGGTTTGAAGAGTGAGACGTGACTTAGCAACTGAACAACAATAACAACGTTTCTTGATAGAACTTCAGCAAGTTAATACCCCAAACACTTGTTGTATTTAATTACACTTTTTTTTTCCTGATCAGTACATGTTTCATTGCTCTTTCCATAGTGTAAATTCAGCTGTTCTCAAAGCCTGTTTGCATTGTCTTCGTGAATGCCAGTTGAACCTCCCTTGGAGACTGTGAAGAGAAGGACGATGGCTAAGCTTAGGAGACCTCAGCTTCTAGCTTCAGGCAATGTTTTGGTGCCCAGAGACACTGGCAAAGAGAAGGGCAGTTTCAGAGGTGTGATCCTGCCCAGGCATGCCTCCCTGAGGGCACATCTGGAGGGTGATGTGTTTCCAGAGGCGGGTGCTGGGCCCCGGCTGCATAGGTGATGCTGTCCTCCTAAAAATATGGATTCACAGGAGATGCCCACCGCATCTTCTTCTAGTAGCTGAATCTGCAGGATGCAGAGCCCATGAACCAGAAGCAGGCGACCCACCCTGGAGGTTGTGGGGAGGCCCTGTGTAAATTTCCTGCTTTGCCTGCCTGTACCCCCTTTGGGGGGCACAGATCTCCATACCAGGGCCTAGCATTGTCTTCTCCAGCACCCCTGCAGTCTCCTCCTTGGATCTGGAGGCCAAAATGATCACACAACCAAGATTGTGTTTTCTGTCCCTTGTTTGTAATCTAGTGGTTCAGTTCAGTTCGGTTCAGTTCAGTTGCTCTGTTGTGTCTGACTCTCCACGACCCCATGAATAGCAGCACGCCAGGCCTCCCTGTCCATCACCAACTCCTGGAGTTCACTCAGACTCAGGTCCATCGAGTCCGTGATGCCATCCAGCCATCTCATCCTCGGTCGTCCCCTTCTCCTCCTGCCCCCAATCCCTCCCAGCATCAGAGTCTTTTCCAGGGAGTCAGCTCTTCGCATGAGGTGGCCAAAGTGCTGGAGTAAAACCAGTGGGAAGAACCCTAATTTACAAAGTCAGGTTCCAACTGAGAGCCGTGGACGTGAGACACCCGGGAGGGCTACACGTCAGGTGTTCCATCCACTGTGGCAAAATGCCAGGAAGCTCAGTGTCCACACCAGCCCTTTCTGATAAGAGAAGACATGTGGAGAGCTTGCCTGTCTGGCCCAGACAATACCCAGCAGGCCACTCTTCAAACCGGTTTATCTCTCTCTGAAGCCCCTCTCCGCATTGTACAGCAACCCATCCACAGGGGCAGCAGGGTGGAAGGAGGGTCTCTTCAAGCTTGGTTTTAAGATCAAAACAACATGCTCCTGTTTCCATCTGCAGCAGAATCCGATACGACTACCATCTGAGTGCTTCCTGCACGCATGGCCTCATGAGGCGTTTTCAGCCTTACTGGACGTCTCACAATGTGCAGCGCAGGCTTCGCAGTGTGCTGAAAGGCGGCGGCCAGGGAGCAGAAGTTCAAGTTACAGGAGAATGACGGAAGTCAAAGAGGAAAAGTCGCAGACCTTGATGCTGGTAGACGGGCCGGTTACTGAATGCGTTCTGACGCTGACATATGTTAGTTAACATAGAGGGTCTTTGAACATTGCCTTGTCTTGCATGTGTGTGATTATCATGGAACAATTGCATGTTTACTTTTGAAACTGGCACTTGCAGAGAGCCACACTACTGGGTAAGCACCCTTCCTCAGAAAGAAGGCAGTGTGTTCTGTTGGCTGTTGTCATGGAGAAACACTTTGGTGAACAAGATGTCCCACCAGGCACACTGTGGAATTACCACAAAGAAGATGTGTCCACGAGCAAGAGGAAATAAATATGGAGCAGGATCTCAGAGGCATTCTAGGAGAGGATTCAAAATTAACGGGAGGCACCAGGGTCGCAGGGCTTCCCACACGGCACTGTGGTCAAGAATCCACCTGCCAATGCAGGAGACCTACAAGACCTGGGTTTGATCCTTGGGCTGGGAAGAGAAGATCCCCGGGAGTAGGAACTGCCAACTCGCTCCAGGACTTCTGCCTGGGAAATCCCACGGTCAGAGGACTCTGGCTCGCTACAGTCCACGGGGTCACAGAGAGTTGGACACATCCGAACATGCATGCCCCAGGTTCCCCAAATTGAATTAATACACAATTGCAGTCTTCATTACAGCTGAGAGCTACCTTTGAAGATTGAAGGGGTTAACAAAATTCCTCTTGGGATGAGGTAGCGGGGACTGTAGGTAAAAAGAGCAAGGATGCTTCAGTAAGTTGGAATATGCTTTTTTGGCCCAAAAGATTTTTACACACTGAGTTTTAAGCATTTGATACTCACAGCGAAAATGTCAGGAGGGCACTTTCAGAACTGCCAAAGGGCAGAGTCCTCCAACGACAGGGGTCTCTGTTGTTACTGTTGCTGGGCAGAGAGTTGTAGCTCTGTTACCCCAAAACAGGCACACACTGGGCCAGCTCCCCTGCCAAGAGCTGGGCAAACACACCAGACGCATATTGATAGTGGACTATTTCCTTCCTACTTGTTTTTTTAAAGGTGTGAGAGTATTATTGGACCCCTTTCTGAGCCACATTTTTTTTCCCAATAGGTGTAATTGAGAGTGAAAACAAGTTTATCTAATTCCGCTCTGGACCGTGAGTTATGCTCTTTCCTCTACGTTCCCGGCTATTACTAGAGTTCCAACAATGGCCATCCTTGCCACTATATCAGTACTTTTGTCCATGTGTCAAAAGTTACCTAAGGCAGATTCAGGAAGAGGGGCCTCTGGGCCCGTTCATGGTCCCTTGTGATGGTGCTGCCAGAGTCGGCAGCAACACATTGTGGTCAGGTTTTCGCCGTGCGTACACAGCCCTGTACATTCCCACACATTTGCATCACCTGTGCACAGGGTGGCGATTTAAGCTTTTGTCCAGGTGAAGGGCAATAGGGTGTGTATCCTTGCTGCTGGAAGTTGCAAGTTTTTGTGTCACTTGCAAAGTTGCACATCTTTTTGAATCAGTTCAGTTCAGTTCAGTCACTCAGTTGTGTCTGACTATTTGCGACCCCATGAATCACAGCACGCTAGGCCTCCCTGTCCATCACCAACTCCTGGAGTTCACTCAGACTCACGTCCTTTGAGTCAGTGATGCCATCCAGCCATCTCACCCTCGGTCATCCCCTTCTCCTCCTGCCCCCATTCCCTCCCAGCATCAGAGTCTTTTCCAATGAGTCAACTCTTCGCATGAGGTGGACAAAGTATTGGGTTTCAGCTTTAGCATCATTCCTTCCAAAGAAATCCCAGGATTGATCTCCTTCAGAATGGACTGGTTGGATCTCCTTGCAGTCCAAGGGACTCTCAAGAGTCTTCTCCAACACCACAGTTCAAAAGTATCAATTCTTTGGTGCTCAACTTTCTTCACAGTCCAACTCTCACATCCATACATGACCACTGGAAAAGCCATAGCCTTGACTAGACGGACCTTTGTTGGCAAAGTAATGTATGTCTCTGCTTTTGAATATGCTGTCTAGGTTGGTCATAACTTTCCTTCCAAGGAGTGTCTTTTAATTTCATGGCTGCTATCACCATCTGCAGTGATTTTGGAGCCCCCCAAAATAAAGTCTGACACAGTTTCCACTGTTTCCCCATCTATTTCCCATGAATTGATGGGGTCAGATGCCACGATCTTAGTTTTCTGAATGCTGAGTAATTGGACGCAGTCTTCACAGCTTTTTCTGCACTTGGCCTGATTCGTTTGTTTGCCGCTCTTCTGTTTTCGTAGCTTGCCTGTCAATGTGTCAGTTTTACTTGGCGATCTTAGTTATGCTCACTGTTATTCCTCTCTCACGGGGCAGGGCACCTTTGCTCTCACTGGGCGGGTCCTTCAGCACAGTTTCCTGGGGTCTGCAGTTGTGACTGGGGTAAAGTCAGTGTAGCCACATAAAGGCTTCCCACGCGAAGCTCTTCAGTTCTGAAGGGCAGGCAAGAAGTGAAGGGGCCCAGGTTGGAGGATGGAGGCGTTCTGCCAGGCCTGCTTTCCCGAGGCATCCAGCTGCCCCAGGGAAGTCCTGTGTGTCTGCTGTCAACACCCAGGATTCAAGGAGCACCCAGGAAACCGAGCACCGCAGCAGCCTCGGAGACAGGACATCACCAACACTCAGACAGTTTCCACTGTCGTTATCTTTACACATCTGGAAATTTTGAAGCAAATTTGAGGGGTAGACTTTTTGGACAATGTCCATAAATGATGCCGGCTGTGCATAAGACATTTTTCACTTGGAAACTGATACAAATGCGCATCATTGCTTGAAGCGTTATCCAAGCTCATTCCGAAAGTCTTGAGATCCAGAATGGGCTTCCCAGGTGGTGCCAGTGGTAAAGAACCCGTCTGCCGAGGCAGAAGGTGTAAGAGATAAGATTTGATCCCTGGGTAGGGAGGATCCCCTGGCAAAGGGCATGGAAACCCACTCCAGTATTCTGGCCTGGAGAATCCCATGGACAGAGGAGCCTGGCGGGCTACAGTCCGTGGGGCTGCAAAGAGTCAGACGGGACTAAAGGGGCTTAGCACACGCATGCAGATCCAGAACAGGCCACCAGGACAGCCGCGCGTTGGAGTCCGTGGGCTCTGCGGGGCCTGCAGCTCGACGCTGTTTGCTCAATGGCCGCCCCACGTTCTATCTGTATGGCGGGTGGCTCCCTCAGCACCTGCTCCACGGAGGTGGCATTAAGGGGCTTCTCACACACATTATCTTTTTTTCTATCCTCAAGGCTAACTCTACTCCAGAGAAAAAGCACCAGAGTCAAACACAGCATCAGAAATGCAGGAGAGCAACGCCCGGACACCGCTCGAGAGTTCCGCTTTTCCCTAAGACGCTCAGGTGTGCTGACTTCTCTTGGGGACCAAGCCACGGGGTTGGTGACTAACTGCACGTCTGTCTTCCCCTGAGTCCAGGTTCTCGGGGCACGTTTCGTGTTCCAGGCCTCACAGGGAAGCCCACGAGGGACTCTGCGGAAACCTCTGCTCTGGCGGCTGGAGTCAGAGCAGGTACCTCGGGGCCCGACCTGCCCTGGCCATGTCTGCTCGCCTCGTCAGAACAGAAGTTCTCTGGAAGCTTCTTGGAGCCCAAACTCAAAACACTGGCATGCAGACCCCGGCCTGCTCCCCAGGGAGCGGTGTATCAGTGTGTGGAGGGGGGTGGGTGTGATAGGGTGTCAGGCGTGTGTGAGGGCACTAGTGTGTGTCCGTGAGCAGGTCTGTGTGAGTGGGGAGCTTCACTCCGCAGGCGTGTCTGAGTGTTGGCTGGGAGGGGCCTGTGCGTCTGGGACAGCAGGTCTGCGAGCTGTGTGTGTGTCCACACGCTTGTGTTATTGCGTGAAACTGTGTTTATCGGTGTGATAGGAGTGTGTCAGTGTGTCCGTGTGCCTCTGAGCATTTCCTATTTGTGTGGTGAGATTGTTGGCGTGTGTGTGGGTACACGTCTGTGGTATGAACTGTACCGCGTGTGTGTGTCCACGTGTGGGTGTGAACAAGTAGGAGTGTGTCGGCATGTCTGGGTTCTTCAGCACACTACCCAGGCCGATGTGCTGTTTCAAGGACAGGAACTGTAGCTTTTCTGGACACATGGCTTGGGCTGCAGGCTGTGGCCTCAGACCTATGACTTGTCTCAGGAGCCAACTGTTTTTTGCAGCAATAGTGAAACTGCTCTACTGATTGTCACACATGATAAAATGATCTCCATTTTTGTTAAAATACATTTTTTTTTTAAGTTGAAAAGTGAGTATCAACAAAGGAAAAGGCTGGATAGACTAAAAAACTTGGGCTACTAGAGAGAAAAGTATTCAAGAATATTGAATTCTTGAAATGTTGAGCTGCACATTCAGCAACAGAACTACAGTTCAAACAAGTTCAAACTTGTTTATGCACATGATCACAGGTGACAGTGGAGCGGTCCTCCCCAAGTTTAAACTTTTTATGCACGTGATCACAGGTGACAGTGGAGCGGTCCTCCCCAGAGCAGCTTTGCAGAGGCTGAAGGGTTTAGCAGGACCCACAACGGGATGTTGCACAGATTTTTTAAATTTCACGTTTCTAACCTGGAGGACAGAATACGAAGTCAGAGCGCATGTTTAAAGAAGCTTCCATGGGTTTCAGTCTTCCCTGGTAGCTCAGACAGTACAGAATCCACCTGCCATGAGGGAGACCTGGGTTCAATCCCTGGTTCCGAAAGATCCCCTGAAGAAGCGATAGGCTACTCACTCCAGTATCTTGCCTGGAGAGTTCCTTGGACAGAGGAACCTGGCAGACTACAGCCCATGGGGTCCCAAAGAGTTAGACATGCCTGAGCGACTACACTTTCACTTTTGCTTAACACAGGGTCTCAGGCCAGAGTCGACACGCCAACCATGAAGAGATGCTGGAAGGAATATAGTCAGAGCATCCACTATTGGGTGGGGAATCTAATTTGCACAAACAAAAATTCAATCATGCACTTTTCAGGTCTTCAAAGAGTTTATGTAGCTTGTTAAATGTCCGTCTCATCCATGGCCTGCCTGTTCTTCATCCCTCCCACCTGCTGAGGCAGTTTGAGTGTGGATAGGAAAAGAATTTCCAGACAGAGCATTTCAGAAGGGAGTGATTTCACTAAGAACAAAGGCCAGAGATAAAGCGGGCACTGTGAGTGGAGCAGGCTGATTTCCTGACAGACCAGGGAGAGTCGATAGTTTTCGTGGATTAATAGCTATCTTTTACAGCCTCAAGACAAAGAAAATTTCTGCTGGAAGTTTGATGTTGGGTGGTTGGAGCGCTATAGGGTGGCCACTGGAGTGGGCGTCTCATCTAATTGGGGTCAGGAAGCTGGGTAGTGATGGTCAGCAGCTTTTGGCAAGGATGCCAAGGGGCTCAGTCGGCTTCAGAACTCACCTTGGTTCTGGGCTCGGCCTGTGTGGCCTCGGGGCGAGGTCTTCCCTCTGCGACCTTGCGGGCAGGACTCAGCCCCTTGCCTTCGCATCTCAGAGTCCAGGCACTCGGTCCACCTCTGGTCCCCACGCTCCCCTCCATCCTCAGTGGGAACAGAGCCGGCCTGACCCTCTTGGGATGGTGCCTCCACAAACACATCCAGTTTCTGGCCCCCATCATACCTCTTGCTTTTCTCCAGTCCTGCCTGTTTTCTTGGGGAGCCACCCAGGCCTGCAGATGATCCAGAGGCAAGAGAAGAGTGTGGATGGTCTCACACTGCAAGTGGTACCTAAAGTAAGGCACTCAGTGTGGGGGTGCCATGCTCCCTGGGGGCCCCGTGGGCACCCCTCTTCCCTGCCTGGCAGCTCCATCACTTCCTGGGCTTCACTGGGGGCCCAATGAGGGCCATTGTGGCAGGGAAAGCTGCAGGGAAGGGTCTGAAGTAAAGCCGGCTCACGTTCAGGGTCGGGGCTGGGCCGCCCCCACTCCCCGTGGTGGGCGCAGAGGAAGTGGGTGGGGAGGGTGGTCAGAGGCGACCTTCCAGTTATCCAAAGAGCAGAGAAGCACCCCTCCCCCCGACCGCGGACGGATGGAGAAGGGAGAGCAGGAGGCTGGATGTCAGAGAGGCAGCAAGGAGTGGCCCCCAGCAGGACACTCTGACAGTTCGGGCCAGGTTCCCTTAAAGGGACAACACTGTCCAAGTACAGAAGAACTAAAGAGCCTCTTGATGAAAGTGAAAGAGGAGAGTGAAAAAGCTGGCTTAAAGTTTAACATTCAGAAAACGAAGATCAAAAAATCCGGTCCCATTACTTCATGGCAAATAGATGGAGAAACAGTGGAAACAATGGCTGACTTTATTTTGGGGGGCTCCAAAGTCATTGCAGATGGTGACTGCAGCCATGAAATTAAAAGATGTTTACTCCTTGGGAGAAAAGTTATGACCAACCTGGACAGCATATTAAAAAGCAGAGACACTACTTTGCCAACAAAGGTCCACCTCATCAAGGCTATGCTTTTTCCAGTAGTCATGTGTGGATGTGAGAGTTTGATTATAAAGAAAGCTGAGTGCCAAAGTATTGATGATTTTGAACTATGGTGTTGGAGAAGACACTCGAGAGTCCTTGGACTGCAAGGAGATCAACCAGTCCGTCCTAAAGGAAATCAACCCTGAATATTCATTGGAAGGACTAATGTTGAATGTGAAGCTCCAATACTTTGGCCACCTGATGTGAAGAGCTGACTCATTTGAAAAGACACTGATGCTGGGAAAGATTGAAGGCAGGAGGAGAAGGGGATGACAGAGGATGAGATGGTTGGATGGTATCACCATCTTGATGGACATGAGCTTGGGTAAACTCGGGAGTTGGTGATGGACAGGGAAGCCTGGTGTGCTGCAGTCCATGGGGTCGCAAAGAGTCAGACAGGGCTGAGTGACTGAACTGAGCTGATTCCAGGGCCAGGGTGAAAAATCCCCGATTTAATATCACCAAATCAGTATTTACTATGATCCAATTATCTATATTCAGATTTAGCAAGATTAAGCAATTTTGTCAAGAACACAAAACGAAAACATTTCCCAATTTTTACAACTCAAGGGCTCATTCTGGAAGCGGAGCTGAGAATGCAGTCTTCCTGTTAAAAAACAACTGAACGTTTCTCTGGCCCAGGGCTAGAATTGTAGCAAGAGCTGCAAATGCAAGCCATGTGTGCTGCGTCCATTTTTCTTGAAGCCGCACAAAAATAAAAGTGAGTGTGTGAGACAGAGTTTAATAAACCAATATACCCAACATATCACCACTGCAAGAGGCAGTTGGTGCAGAACCTTATAAACTTGATTTTACACGCTTTTCCACACCAAGTCTTGGAAATCTGCTGTGTACCCTGTCCTGAGTGTTCACCTCAAGGGATTGGCCACATTCCAACTGCTCAAGAGCCCATGGCTACCGCTGGGCTGGACAGTCAAAGTCTCCAGGGTCAGCAAACATTTCCTGTGAAACCCATACGGTGACCACTTTAGACTGCACTGGCCCTATGGACTCTGCTGGACTCTGCAGAGGTAAGGAGAAAGCAGCCTGCATTATGTAAATGAGAGGGCGGGGCTGGGCTCCAGTAGAAGTCTATTCAAAAGAGACGAAAGAACTTCACGGCAGACCCCCCCAGTGACCAGGCCAAGCTAGAATCCGACTCTTGACCAATGCCAGCCAACTCTATAGAATAAAACGATCTTTGGCTCCAGTTTCCCAGACTCTGTAGTGATCACGTTCTACACGTGTCCTCCCTGAACCCATGTACTGACGCCCTGACCCCCAGTGTGATGGATTTGGGAGGTGGGGGCTTTGGGAGGTGACTAGCTTTAGATGAGGTCATGAGATTTGGGCCCCTGTGACGGGATTAACGCCATTAGAGAGGAAGTCCCCTAGAGAAGAGCCTTCAAGCTGTGGCCTTTTAAAGAGGCGAGTGCGAGGTCCGTCAGCGTCAGGCGTGCGGGGC
Source organism: Procapra przewalskii (assembly GCA_006410515.1). Lineage (NCBI taxonomy): Eukaryota > Metazoa > Chordata > Mammalia > Artiodactyla > Bovidae > Procapra > Procapra przewalskii. The sequence goes on along the minus strand of SJYF01000373.1, from coordinate 2,223,507 downwards.
GCTGCAGCTGGCCCTGCGTCTCCCGTTGCCGGCGACCCTTCAGCTCTGCCATCTCCCACCTCCTCTCCCTCCCCGGTCAGTCACTCTTCTTGACTGTCCACGGATGCCAGCCCCTGAGTGCCAGCTGTTGTGATTAATACTGCACTTTTCAAGTTCACTGCACGGTAAGACTCACATTGTTTTCTTTTGCATGTGGTTGTTATTTTACATACTATCCGTGTGAAAAGCACCATAATCCTATCGCAGTACAGGACTATGTAGCTGGTTCTGTGTTGTGTGTTTAGGCTAACTTTGTCGGACTTATAAGCACTCTTTCAGAACAGAACTCATTCATATTAGGGGGCCTATTGTAATGAGTAAGTTCTGTAACTTACTGTAATCTCTACAAGGTAAGAGGACCCAGAGAGAGCCCTCCCCAGAACCCGACCTCTTTCAACTCCAGACTCTACCCTGCAGAGCTGAGACTGTAAAGCCTGCGGCTTGAGCTGCTCAGACTGTGAAACTTTGTTAGAGCGGCCTGAACTGACTAGGATGAGGAGAAAAGTCTTTGAAAAGATAGTACCTAAGGGCACTTCAGGGTTTTCTGGGTGGCTCGGGGGTAAAGAATCTGCCTGCAACGCAGAAGCCGCAGGAGACGCAGGTTCGATCCCGGGGTCGGGAAGATCCCCTGGAGGAGGGCATGACAGCCCACTCCAGTGTTCTTGCCTGCAGAATCCTATGGACAGAGGAGCCTCAGGGCTACAGTCCGTAGGGTCACGGAGAGCTGGATGTGACTGAATCCACTTAGCACGCAAAGACAGGTGTTTTTTTAAATTTAAATTCAAGCTATTCATTTTAAAAAGAAACCCTTAAAAAATACTTAAAATCTTTTCCTCTTGGTATGCATGTCTTCTCAGCGTCAGATTAGTCAAATGTCTCTAATTAATGACAATAAGTAAAAAACAGATCTACAAAGTGACAAGCAGAAAGTTGCTACTCCTGCCTAGCGCTTCTGGCAGTCAAAGGTCAAGGTCATCAAAGGTCATCTTTGGCCCTGTCACCCAAACGTCCCACTGGTGGCGTGCTCCTAGTTGCTGACTCCATTTCCTGTCTTTTAAACCTAACTCTGAAATATGCATCCTGCTCGCTTGCATGTGGAAAATGTATGGTGAACACATTGTGAGATGGTATCTTAGCTTCAGGCAGGACCATCCATGCGTTTTTTTCACCAACATAAGAGAGATATTTTTAATCTCTCTCCATGAACTTTCAGCTTCCTTTATACTGTCGACATTTGTTTAACACAATGACTACATTTTTTTCTTGTTATTTTTGTGTTCAGGGCAACGATGCTAAATTGCTTGTAGCTAACTTGGAGTGAACAACTTGTTGCTGTTTTTTTATATTTCTTCTAATAAATACCTTGCTCTAATGTTTTTCTCATATGTTAATACTCAATGCACTGTGAATACAGACCAGATCAATGCTGTAATTCGATGAGTAAGTACACGTTTATCTTTTTATATGTTACCACCCCTGCCTTTCGTATAGCATCTCTCAATCCCTCCAAATATAGTTCTGGAGAAGCAGAAAGGAACCCGGGGCCATGTTTTCCCTTGACATCAAAAAGGGCACTTGCATGTTTTGTTTCTGGAGGAGTATGCCTGTAACATGACCTGCTTCTAAGTCAACAATCATTGCAATGCCTTAGCTTGATCCGGATGCTGAATCCTATGCACAAGGAACTATTTTCAACTTTTTTTTTGCTGCTTCGACCTCAGGAGCTGGCAGAACATTGCATACTGTTTAATTTGCTGTTTCACAGGAACTTTGATAAGCTGTAAAATGATACATAGCCACAATTTAATAACTTAAAAATTTAATAAAACATAAGGGAAATGGATATTGTTTTTTCTTTGAGTATGTCAACAGGGAACATACTATGTGGTGTTTTAAACTTGAGTCGATATTTTCATAGAAACGCTTAATTTATCTGACACAGGTATCGTTTTCATTATTTTCATTCTGTAATGCAATCTAAATTCCAGACTCACAAGTGGTTTGAACAGACTAACTCAGCCTCTTTAAGGAAAAGCCCCTGAATCGAGTCTAAAAGCAAACTCTTTCCTGAACTTTTCTGCTTCCTGAACCCTACCTAAACCCCTTGACATCAGCTGGTTTTATTCTGGCAGGAGAGGAGTCTGCTTCTTTCTTGCATTCTGTTTATACTGCTCAGAAATCATTCCTTGAACATGGTCAGCATCTGAGGCAATGCAAAATGTATATACCTAATAGGCACTCCCCACTCAATTGTAGGGATAATTGTATAGAAAAGACAGAGCTTAACCCTGTGTTTGCCATACTTGACCCTGGTTCTGAGTCAAGGCTTGAGAGATTCGGAGCCCCAGAAAAAATCTTAAATAAATCCAGCTGTGTGTCTTTACTTTGCAATGAAGTTGAGGCCAAGAATTTCTGCCATTCATACGTGACTTGGTCTCTGAATGAGGCAGGAGGGCTCACTCTCTGGAGTCCACATCCTGGGCATGTTGCTTTGCTACACAACCAGCATTTCAGCTACTTGCCCCTCCTTCCTACACAAGGTCCCCTCATTTCCCTTAAAATATCCCCCTGGTTATTCACCAGGTTTGTGCTGTAAGGCCGCTAAACATGTTCAGATAGGTACTTCCCTGGTGGTCCAGTGCCTGGCCACACAGGGGACGTGGGTTCTATTCCTGGTGGGGGACGATTCCGCTTGTCAGGGAACTAAGCCACACACCACAATTACTGAAGCCCACACGCCTAGAACTGCATACACAGGGCCTGCGCGCCACAGCGAGAAACCTCAGCAGTGAGAACCTCGCGCTCTGCACTGACAGGTTAGGCTGTGCTCGCCAAAATGAAGGAGAGCTCGTGCCCGGCAACGAAGACCCAGAGAAACCAAAAGTAAAGAAATGGCAACAGCAAAAATCAAGTTCAATCAGTTAGATTCTCAGAAGCACGATTGCAAATTCTGTTAGCTGCTTATTCACTTAAAATGAATCCTGGGTTCACAGCCATGAGGTGAAGAAGAGCTGCTGAAAAGCTTCTGCCATTTGGAACTGACCAGCGTTTTCTTCAAGTTCTCATTTATGCATGTGTTTTTAGATGTTTCATGGATACACTGAAGGAAAGATGTAGGTTTCTCTTTTTCAGAAACTAAATTGGATACAAGTCTATAATTCAACACCTTTGATCAATTAATTTAATTTTGTTGTTGATGTTCAGTTGCTCAGCTGTATGCGACTCTTTGCGACCCCATGGACTGCAGCACGCCAGGCTTTGCTGTCCTTCACCATCTCCCGAAGTTTGCTCCAACTCATGTCCATTGGATCCATGATGCCATCCAATTGTCTCATTCTCTGTCACCCCCTTCTCCTCCTGCCCTCAATCTTTCCCAGCATCAGGGTCTTTCCCAATGAGTCAGCTCTTTGCATCAGATGGCCAAAGGACTGGAGCTTCAGTTTCAACATCAGTCCTTCCAATGAATATTCCGGACTGGTTTCCTTTAGGATGGACTGATTGGACCTCCTTGCTGTCCAAGGGACACTCAAGAGTCAAGTAATTTAATAATTAATGAATAGCTCACTGTCCTCAGTGATTAAGTCCCGCCTGAGTCTAGGAAATCAACTGAAAGGTCACACAAAGGGTCAAGCATAGAGGTCAGAAGCGGCTCCTCTGTGTGATGGCCAACTCCAGGCAGCTCTTACTTGGTACTAGCTCCGTGCTCTCTTCCCTGGAAACCAGCTCATTGTATTTGCACAGAGACCCCACGGGGGGACCGTCTAGCATAGGTGCGGTTGAGTGCCTCCAGATTCGGGTCCTTACTGCCAGTACCTAAAAATAGGGTCACTGCAGGTGTAAGTAATTAAGATAGGGTCATTGAGGGGGATTCATCCAACAGCACAGGGATCCTTATAAAAAGGGGAAATTTGAACACAGACATGTGTGGAGGGAGAATGCCATGAGAACCTGAAGCCAGAGACACAGTGATGCTTCTATACAGCAAGGAGCCCCAAGGATTGCTGGTGAGACACCAACAGTCTGCAGAGGCTCAGAAGGAGCTGGTCTTGCTGACACCTTGTTCCCTGGCCTCCAGAACTGGGAGCACATCTCTGTTGTTTAAAACACATGGTCCGTGGTACTGTGTTATGACAGCTGTAGCAAACAAGCATGGCCTCATCACTTGACAAACACTCATCAGACCAAGGGGCTTCCCTGGCGGCTCAGACGGTAAAGAATCTGCCCGTGATGCAGGAGACCTAATCCTTGGGCCAGGAAGATGCCCTGGAGAAGGGAATGGCTACCCACTCCAGAATTCTTACCGGGAGATTCCCGTGGACAGAGGAGCCTGGTGGGCTACAGTCTATGGGGCCACATAGAGTCTGACTTGACTGAGTGACTGACACTTTCAGTTTCAACAGAACAAAGGCTTGTTTCACTATCTGATTTGCCCAAAATGTGTCTCGGCCAGTAAGGATAGTAACTATCTCCAGAGGTAAGTCCTGACACTGCCTCCTGGGGTCCCACTGTCACTGAGCAGACTCTGGGCGGGGGACGCTGTCTCAGTGCTTCCAGCAGGGACAGGAAGGCTGGGGAAGACATCTCTGAGGTTTACAAACCCCCCAACATCTCCTGCTGTGAAGAGCATCATCACCCCGACACCATCACTGAGACTAAGCTGTCTGATCCACTAACTGTTTATGACCACCTCTGGCTTTATGTACCTTGCTGCTACAGGATTTGATAGATAAAGGGTCAGGACTGGATCCTGGGGTAAATAGTACTCTATTGGTTTTTATCTCTCCTGGGGTTATTTATCTAAAAGTCATGTATTTGCACACAGATCTTTGTCTCAAGTGTTCCTTTGTCTTGGAGGGGGAGGTGGGAGATAGTAAAAATACAAGTAGACCGTCAATAACTGCCTGTAAGAGTGGTAGGTTTTATGTGCTTTCATACACATTACCATGGGTACTTAGCAAGTTTCATAGAAGGACTGCCAAGTAGACTATTTAAAACTATTCTCTTTAAGGTTGTCAGGGCACAGGCAAGTTAGGATCAGACAAGGATAATGAGAGTTGGGAGTCATCAGCACCTAATTCTGGAACCCTCCCTATTCACTGTGTCTTGGAGATGCTCCAATGTCTTGAGCCTGTAATCAGGGGGGATCCCACTGCTGTCTGCTGCTGAAAAATGCAGGGTTATGGCTGGTTCAATCCATGCCTCCCAGTCTTCAGAAAGGGCGTTCACTCCATGGAAGATATTTCATCTGCCAAATTCTCTGAACTCTAAAAGCCCTACCCTGAAGCTGATCGGCTTTTCTCACTTTTCTGTATTCCTAGATGAACACACAGGTTTCACTGGTTTCCTCTTGTGAAGAACAAAGTGTCCAGAAATGGCAGATGTGTCCAGAAACAGAGTTACAAGTTCTGATCCTCAGCTGAACCCTTTGCTTGCTAATTTGCAAATCAATTCTTTGGGTTTCCAATTTGTGTTCTGTAGTACTGAATTTGGGCCTGGATGGTATCAGCGGAATTTCACCTGTGATATTCTGAACAGAAGCCTTGACACAGCTGTGACCTCCTGTCTCGACAGCTTCCTGGGGACGTGGACCAAGACTGGAGTGTGAGCTCCTCCTGCCTGGGGACCGGCGCCCACACTAGATGACCCGGGGCCCCTGGTGCCACCTGCCTGGTTTGACCGCTTTCTAGATAACCTTTGATATCCAAGCCTGCTTTCCTCATTCTAAACCAAAGTCCAGGAACATTTGTAATCTAAAACACTGTAAGAAAAACATGGACCAAGCTATATATATTCTATATATAATACACATCGAATTGCCAACATCTGCTGGATCATGAAAAAAGCAAGCGAGTTCCAGAAAAACATCTATTTCTGCTTTATTGACTATGCCAAAGCCTTTGACTGTGTGGATCACAATAAACTGTGGAAAATTCTGAAAGAGATGGGAATAC
>SJYF01000373.1:2192281-2216784 GCA_006410515.1 Procapra przewalskii | reverse complement strand
ATGTATCTATGTTAAAGATATATACATTGATAATATAAATATATATATGATAAAGATATATATAACATATCTATAATATAAATATATAAAGGTCGAACATGGGTTTGATCCCTGGGTCAGGAAGATCCCCTGGAGAAGGCCATGGCAACCCACTCCAGCATTCTTGCCTGGAGAATCCCACGGACAGAGGAGCCTGGTGGGCTACAGCCTACCGGTCACAAAGAGTCTGACACAACTGAAGTGACTTAGCACAGCACCTGTTAAAGCTTAAGCCATCCCTCTCCCTTCACCTCAGGAACTCCCACCGTCCTGGCCACTCCCCAGCTCCCCAGAAGCTGTGCTGGGGAGCCCTCCCAGGACCCCTTCTGGGATGGGGGTCTGACCCATCTCCCTTTCAGGGGTCCAGGGAAGCCTGCCCTTGTAGGTCCTCTGCTAACAGCCCGTTGACTGGCCGAGGCGACACTGCCGTGTCTATGCCAGCTCTGCGAGCCTGGAGAGCTGGATTCCATCTCCCTGCCGTGATGCGGGGTGAACCCAGGGAGGAGTCTGTCCATCACTAGAGCAGAGGCTGGGAGGGGGAGCCCGGGTGGCGCGTGGAGTGGCCCAGCGCATCTCTTAAGGCAGGAGACCGTTCCCTGCGGACAGCACCCCTCGTCCCTGGACCCGCTCAGGCGCTGGATTCTACTCATCCTCACCCTCTCTAAAGTCTTAACTCAGTGGTCGACACTGCGCGGTCCGGAGTTCCCACGCCTGCTGCTGAGGAGGCTCCCGGGCCTGCAGCCCTGGGGTAGGAGCAGATGCTGAGGAGGCTCCCGGGCCTGCAGCCCTGGGGTAGGAGCAGCCGGGCACCGCCCTGAGCCGCCTCCTCCTCGCCCCAGAGGAGCGTAACGGAGGGCAGGCGGGTCCCGTGAAGACAAGGGCCCGAGAAACGCTCAGTACCTTCATCTCAACACACAGGGGACATAAACCTATGGCTGGTTCTCGCGAATGTTTGCCAGAAACCCGTGCAGTATTGTAAAGCAAGTATCCTTCAGTTAAAGAAAAATCTGGTTATAAAAATCAACTAGTTATAAATCCAGCCCTTATAAAAACAGCCACCTAAGAAGCCCCAGACTTCAGAAGGGACACTGCTCTTATCGCATCCCGTCAGGCGGCACCTGTGACACTCGCCGTGCCACGCAGCAGCTATACGCCCACAAAATTAGTTGGCAATTAAGTTGATCAATAAAATAAGGAAGCAAAGAGTGAAATGAAAGTCTGTCTAAAAAAGCAAAATACGCCACTCCCCAGGGCTCGCTGGCGGCCAGCTGGGGTTAGTGTGGCCAAGTGCAACAGGACGGGAGGGCTTCAGTGGCGCCGGGAGGCGTCAGCCCAGCCAAGGGGGACGGCCTTCAACACTGAGCCGTGATTGTGAGGATGGGCTTCCAGGAAGATCAGGTTCTCTGAAGGTTTAACACACACGTACGCAGGCCTGCGTCACGACCGGTCGGCTTTCAAGTAAAATCCCTCATTTCTTCACACATGGGTCAATCCGACAGCACAGGTGGAAGCGTGAGGCCCACCAGATCATTTCTTGTGCCGAAATGAGAGTCAACAAGAAATGAGAGGCGATGGTCAAAGAACTTTCTGGAAGACCCGGGGCCGGTTCCGTTCCTCCAGGCTTCTCCCCTGGGAAAGCCTGAGGCGGCCCTTGGAATGATCAGAGGCCTGGGTCAGTCCATCGAGGCAGCGCCCGGTTTCCCGGAATAAAAGGCACCAAGTAGGTTGCGACTGTGGGGCTGCGGGAGGGGAGCTCAGCCCAGAGGGACTGATCACAGCAATCCCCGCAGCCATGAAATATGACCCTGTATCCTTCCAGTCTAGAATTTTACCTTCAAGAGGCAGGAGAAAGACGTTTTGGCTTCACCGAGAGTTTCCAAGAGCACTGCCTGGGAAGTGGCGTTTCTCCAAGGGTCTATGACACCTTTTTAACTTGAGTAAAATAAGAGCCTCTGTCTGTTTGTTCTCCCTAAGATGTAGTTACTTCATTTTCCCCCGTCTGTGCAAAATCAAGAAACAGGAAACGAGCTAGATTTAGTCCTTGTTGGGATGACTAGGTGTTTACCCCAGACTCGACCTTTGAACGGACCTGAGTTTGGTGAAGGTCAGCGACAGACGTGGCCTCAGGGCGTGTTTATCCCTCTTCTGTGCCTCCTGTTGGGTTTCTCTCTGCTGACCTGGGAATGAGTGATTCCCCTCGGCCCAAACCTGAAACCCCATCGCCAGCCCTTCTGGGGGTGCGCATCCCACAGCCAACAGGTACTGTTACTTGTCTCTCGGGTTCCATAGAGCAGCCTGAAAAGGTGCTGACGGATGCGTGATGCTGAGCTGGGGGATCCCCTTACATGGGAATCTGTGGTTTCCCACACCAGAAGCTCTGTGCCCAGGTGGAACGGCCCCTTCTGAATGCAATTTTCAGTGAACCAAGATAAGCCCGAATGAACTTGGTGTGTTTTGCCTATGTGTTTATTTTTATTTACTTTGCTCTGGGAGGCTGTGGAGAGGAAGTAAAATAATGTATTAGAATTATGAAGACAGACCAACAGCACTGAGTCAGAGCAGGAAAATGAGAGCTTTCACTCTGACAGATTTCAGAAGCAGGCAGAGGATTAGATCAAGCGTCCACTGTAAACCCAATCCAAATAAGAGCTACTTTTATTTTTAAAAAATCTTTGAATTTCAAAGTTTCTTGGCATGTGTCCAATTCACGCATCGTGAACTGCGTCCGGAAGGAAAAAGATAACACGAATATAAATGGTCTGACTTTATCCTCCTGCCGTCCCACTTAAAAGCATTTCCCTCTTTTTGGGCCATTTACCAGCAATCTCAGACTATGAGAGTTACAAGCATGTAAACAATGGATCTCAGGTCCTATTATCTACATTACTCTTGGGTCGGTTTAGCCATAAAATCTTCTGCATGAATCAGAAATGTGCAGGGATCATAATTAGCAACATGAAAAGCTTTTTTTTCTTTGCATCTTAAAGAGTTCCTAAGCATGCTATTACGGAATTTGACTAATGTTACAGGCACGATTTGAGAGGTGGGGGAAACCCTCTTAAGTTAACAGCATCAAGCCTGAGCCTCTGAGTTTCCAAAATGAACTCTTAAGAAGATAAGCATCTGTGTCTTTATGTCTTTGTTTTCTAAACAGTGAATCAGTCCTTCAAACATTCTGACTCAGAATTTGCCAAGTTGTAGGATTCTGTCGGGGGATTTCACAAGTGCTGTTGAGCGCTTCCAGCACTGTGTATTAGGTCATCCTGAGGCACTGGAATAGCAAGGGTAGGTCCATGGGAGGATCAAACAGACCCAGATCTGAGTCCTGAATTAACACCTCCAGCTGTGTGGCCTTGGGGAATTTGCTTAATTTCACTGGGGATTAATTTGCCATAAGAGAGATACCAATATCTGCCCTGCGAAGTTTTCAGGCTTATGGATAACACACGCATAAATACTTTTAAACCCAACTTAATAACTATGATGCAAAACTCATCTTGGCCATTTTCAGGGGACACTCAACTGCATCTATAAATGAAGATGCTGCTGTGGGGGTGCCCCCTGGCCTTGGATTCCTATCAGAATATCCCAAGGAGTTCCAGAACTCAAGCAAGTGGGGAACCACTCAGATCCACACCAGCTAAGAAGGTTTCCATGGACAGCTATGCAGACTCAAGTCTTGGAATGTTTTTTAAATATCACATGTGTGAATGTAAGGGCTGGGTGCTAGGTATGCACTTCCATCAGGGAGGTTTCTCCCTGAGGGAGAGAGGAGCCCTGAGAAAGCACTGGGCTCTGGGTTCTGATGGACATCAGGGCTGTGCTCCAGTCACTCCATCTGGGGGGTGTGTGTGTGTGTGTGTGTGTGTGGGCAGGGCTGGGGCCTGTGAGTGGAAAGTCTGTGGGAAATCTGTACTCTGTGTGTGTGTGTGTGTGTGTGTGTGTGTGTGCGGGGCTGGGGCCTGTGATGAGGAGTCTGTGGGAAATCTGCCGTGTGTGTGTGTGTGTGTGTGTGTGTGTGTGTGCGCACGTGCGGGGCTGGGGCCTGTGATAAGGAGTCTGTGGGAAATCTGCCTTGTGTGTGTGTGGGGAGGTGTACGTGTGTCAGTGCTGAAAGGTGTGTGTGGTGGGAATGGGTGTGGAAGGTGGAGGGGGGGATTGCTTGGAAGGATGGATGGATTCCATTCTGTCTTCAGGCAGCCTGAGCACAGATTCTCCTTTGTCTAAAATGAGCCAAAACTCAGCCTAATCGGGAACCAGGGTAGAAGCAGCTCTGGGGTTCCCTGTCCCTCCCATCATCTCTCACATCATAAGAGAGGGGCCACAGGTGATGCAGCGGCCAGAGATACTCTTCAGTCATTACAGATCATCAGAAACAGTAGTTCCCATGTGAAAACTGTAGTAGCTAATGATCCTAGTAACAATTCAGTTAGGCTTCCCAGGTGGGAAGTACACCCACATACATACACACAGCACAGATTTCCCATGGACTCTCCACTCACAGGCCGCACCCCCACCTACACCCCCCCCCCGCAGATGGAGTGACTGGAGCCCAATCAGTAGTAAAGAATATGCCTACAAGGCAGGAGACAGGGGTTCGATCCCTGGATCGGGAAGATTCCCAGGAGAAGGAAATGGCAACCCACTGCAGAGTTCTTGCCTGGGAAATCCCATGGACAGAGGAGCCTGTTGGGCTACAGTCTGTGGGGTCACAGTCAGACAGGACTTTGCAACTAAATGACAATGAATTCAGTGTCACACTCTGCACGTAGGGAAGCACACGCGGCATCTGCACGGTGGTTTTGGCGACCTAGCGTGGCGGGAAACCCTGGGCAGGTGTTTTCCCTGGAATATTCTTCGAGTGAGCTGGCAACACTCACCTGGACTGTGTGTATGTTTTTCCTTTCTTTCTTTTACTTTATTACCTTCACGATTGTATTAGTTTCCTACAGCCTCTGTAACAAAGTACCATAAACTGGAGAAATTTATTTTCTCACAGTTCTGGAGGCTAACAGTCCAAGATCAAGTCGCGGGCAGAGCTGGTTTCCTTAGAGGACTGCCTCCTTGGCGTGTAGGAGGCTGTTTTCTCCCTGCGCCCTCACGCAGCCGTCCCGCCATGCACGTCTGTGTCCTAATCTCCTCTGCTTTAAGGACACCAGTCCTGTTGAGACCCACCTGACTGACCTTTACTAAGCATGCTCACCTCTTTCAAGGCCCCGTTTCCAAACATAGTCACATTCTGAGGTGCTGTGGTCAGGACCGAACCTAGGAATGTGGGGGATACATGGCGCCCATCACACCTCCTTACCTGTGAGACAGGTTCTTCCCCTTGGGGCACACAGAACGCTGGCTGGACCAGCCCTCTCCACTTTGGGATGCCGCAGACCTGGGCACATTTCTGATGCCCTTTGGGATGCTCCTGATCTGACACTGTGATCTGAGAGCCCAAATTAAAACTACGGCATCACTGAGGAGAAATGAGGCCACGTCTGCGGTCCATGGGCCAGTGAAGCTTGACCTTGTTCCCACAGGTAAGTTTTAGGGCCATTCTTTCTTCCCTGGTGTGTTTTTCCTCTCTCTCTCTATCTGCTTCTCACTTAGAACAAAAGTCGATGTAGTTTTGTCCACAAAATGAAAACACACACTTGAGATTACAAAGAATAATCCCAACGATCTTGGTAATCTGTCACCTGATAGCAATTAAAGTAAATTAATTACAAAGTAAAGTAATTAAAAAGCAGAAGGAAATATTCTTTAGAACTCTAGACGGTAGCACTAAAGATACTTGAATGCCACAGACTCGACTGGAGTTGTGCTCCAAACCAGCTGCAGGAAATTATCACAGGGGCTGGAAGACGTTTACAGATTTAAAAGTGGTTATCCCTTATTTCTCCTTTTTCTAGCCCTTGCACATAAAATGTTCTTTTTTATTGTATTAGTCCTACTGTTTTTGGAGGAACACATACTTGTGTCCAGTGAGGACCAAGCAAAAAGCTGGTCTTAGAGATCGATCAATAATAGTCCAAAGTGGAGGGGAATATCCAGGTTGAAGTCCAGAGAAATGCTAGCCTTTATCATTAAGCGCAAAAATGAAAATGTTTATTAATTATTTTCTTATCAAATTATTGTATAATAGATATTGTGAAGTAGAAAATAAGAATGTGTTTTTACAAGGAACAATTTCTTGCCTTAAAATAAATAAAATTTTATCTTTTATAATCCCATAAGAGGCAATACAGCCTTCCCTATTTCACTGTTTTCTAATTATTCGTAGGCTAGGAAGTTAGTAGGCTTCAATCACTCAGCTATTTTGGAGCATCTCTGAGGATAAGAATGAGAAGTGGCAAGCATGAGCTTGTAGAAGAAACCGTTGAGGATGGAATGGTCCAGGGCACAGACACGGGATGTTTCTTTAAATACCCATTTAAAAGGTAACTGCCCCCACCCACGTTGGACATTTATGTTTACTCTTCAGGAAAATAAGCCAGGACCTCATATTGCTGGGCCACCTGAAGCCGGAAGTGCATTGCATACGCTGTTTAATTAGGTCTACCCCGAAAACTTCAGAATGACTATATAAGATCACCCTGAGAAGCATGGTGCTCAGTCGCTTCAGTCGCATCTGATGCTTTTGCCATCCCATGGACTGTAGCCCACCAGGCCTCTCTGTCCGTGGGTTTCTCCAGCAAGAGCACTGGAGTGGGCTCTCGCTCCCTTCTCCAGGGGACTTCCCGATACAGGCGTCTAACCTGCATCTCCTGCAGCTGGGTGCTTTACCGCTGAGCCGCCTGGGAAGCCCATCCGGAGAAGACCAAATGCAAATGTTAAAGCTCTTGTCATCAGCCAGCTCCCTCTCCACGAAATGTTGTATGGCTACAACCACCAGTCAGAGGACAGGAGTTCATCAGTAAACCCTACGCAGAAGGGTCCTAATAACAGTGGAATGAATTCACCCTCTTCAACCCATTGCCTGTAGATGACAATTAGCCCTTACACAGTTCTGTGTTTCTTAAGGAATCCCACTTATCTCAAGTTGCGAGCATCACTAAGATCAGCCAGGCAAGGAAAGCTTACAGTAAGGGTTAGTCTTTCCTGTGATAAGCAATCTGTTTTTGTGCTTTTGATTAAAATTTAATAAAAATGTATTTCAGCAAAGCAAAGACTAGTTAAGGGCAGGTGAGGAATGATCAACACTGACTCCACCCCTCTCCCTTCTCAGATTCCCTATTCATCTGGACCAGGCAGGGTCTCGCTTGGGACAGGAAGAACCTTTCCCCTAAACGTCCAGGCCCTGGGGGATGAAGCACTGATCTCCACCAACTGCAACCAGAACTGGAGATACCACATTCCAAGGGGGGAGGGGCGCTTTCTCAGCATCCACCCTGCGCAGAAATCCACCCCGTGCAGTTCAAGGAGGTCTAATTTGAGACTGAAAGGCTGAGTGAGCCAAAGAAAACCAAGGTGTCTGAGCTGGGAAATCCCAGTGTGAGTGCAGAGCTTCAGCCATCAGGAGATTCTTCACCTCCTCAGCGTGAGGACAGGGAGCTGTGGAGACCGCTGCGTGGGACCCACTGGGGCGGGCCAGAGGCTGCAGAAGGGCACCAGCAGTCACGGCTCTGAGCCACCCCGGGGCGCGGGCTCTCCAGGGCCCAGGGCTGAGCCTGGGTGGTGTGGAGGATGGTCTGCAAAGCTGAACAATAGTCCTTTGAGAAATGTGTTTTCCAAAGAAAGACTTAAGTTCAACGCATTCATTTTCTTGCTGCTAAAACCTAACTTTATGAAATAACACACGTAATGTGTGTTTTTGCATCTGTGTGTGCTTCATATATAAGTATGTGTGTGTAAATACATATTTGTTCTTCTGACTTTGGCAAAATGGGCTATGATTGGAACTTAATAGTAAAAAAAAGAGAGAGAGAGATGGAGAGATATAGTATGGGAAGAATAAGATAAAGAAGAAATGGTCCAGGCCCAGAAGAGGAGAGGATAGGGAAGGAGAGATTTTAGTCCTTCTCATGGACTCAAAACTCCCTTTTCCGAGGAAAGACCTGAGGAAGGGCAGAAGGCATTCGAATTGCAGTGGCTGTGATTAGAGCCACGGGTTTCTGAGTGTGGATCGTAACAGCGAAGCCAAGGACCAGATCTGAACCTGATCACATATGTACTTTGCATGTGCCCAGCCTTTTCTAACTTAACCGTGACTTGAGCCCGTGAACCCCATTGTCCTGAAGTCAGATGTGCAGCCTCAGAACTCAGCAAAGCTCCAGAGCCCCTCCCCGCACACGTGAGTGCCTGGCCCTTCTCCACCTCTGGCGCCCGCTGCGCTGATCTCGCTCTCCAGCGCTGCATCACCCCAGCCTGCACGGCGGCTTTGCAGCCCAGTGGCCCCTCCGTGGTGGCTGGCTCTCCTGGGGTGTGAGCCTCCCTTCCTGGCTTAGGGGCAGCCTCTGGCCCTGTGGTACTTGTTCTGAGAACCAGAGTCTCCCAGGGTCTTACTCAACACCTGTTGATAAAGACCACTCAGCCTGGCTGGACACCCTTGTCCAGGCCCCCCAGGCTGAGCCTTCTCGTGACCCTCCAGGAAGTGTGGCAACGTTGGCATCCGGCCAGCTTGGCGGGGCCCCTGCAGGCCGCTGAGTCTCCAGCTGGAGCTTTCCGGTCTCCTCCGGGGTCCTGCCTGTGATGAGCCTTCTCAAGCTGCCCGTGTCCTCTGGGAACTGTGCTCCCCCCGTCAAGGGGCAGGACTGTTTCCTTTGGGTCTGCTCGCGCCTCTGTCGTGTCTTTGTCTTGTATCCAGGTGTCGCCTCCTGCAGCCCTCTGGATGCAGCACGGGAAGGCCAGTGGCAGGGCCACGGCCGCTTCCCAGCTCCTTCCTGTCCCTCTGAGCCCCAGGCTCTGACCAAACAGGGGTCGGTCCTCCTGGGAACCCACACTGCACACTTTCTTATCATGCGAATTCAAGCTGCTTGAAACTCATCTGTGAGTTCCTGATTCCAGCAACACAAAGCCTCACCCTTGAAGAGACACGATTCTCAAAGTCCACTCCGGGGGTCAGGGGTTGTCATCATTCCAGTCTGTACCCACTGTTCTCCTAAGTCAAGAAGGGCTTCCTGCTCACTGGGAAGCGGAGATGGAGAACGTGTGCTAAAAACAAACAAACAAACAAAAAAACACGACTGCCTTGAGACTCATACGGCCTCATGGGCCCCCTGTCTCTGTGGTCACTGACCTACACCCCTACCATTCTAGTCTGAATGCTTTCCATTAGGAAGGTGGTTCTTCCTAGTCTGAATGCTTTCCATTAGGAAGGTGGTTCTTCCAGGATTCTTTTTCATTTCTCATCCCCATCTTTCCCAGACAGTCGGGTCAGCTTAATATTTTCTGTCACAGAACATGAGTAAAGCAGACTCACCAGCTTTGTTCTAAATTATCATTGCTTTTCACCTCAAATCCAGAGAAAATGAGACCAATGGAAGTGTCTGCCTCTCTGCGTCTTTGTCTCTTTCTCTCTATACTATAGAGAAAGTCGCATATTTGTGTTCAACTCTTTGCAACCCATGGACTATCCATGGAATTCTCCGGCCAGAATGTTGGAGTGGGTAACCTTTCCCTTCTTCAGGGGATCTTCCCAACCCAGGGATCAAACCCAGATCTCCCTCATTGCAGGTGGATTCTTTACCAGCTGAGCCACTGGGGAAGCCCAAGAATACTGGAGTGGGTTGCCTATCCCTTCTCCAGGGAATCTTCCCAACCCAGGAACTGAACCAGGGTCTCTTGCATTGCAAGTGGATTCTTTATCAACTGAGCTATCAGGGAGGCTCTCTCTATATATATACAGATATACAAAAATAAATTCTCTATAAATATACATAAGATACACATATACTTTTTATATTTCAGTTCAGTTCAGTTGTTCCATCATGTCTGACTCTTTGTAACCCCATGGACTGTACCACACAAGAGATGGGAATAACAGACCACCTGACCTGCCTCTTGAGAAATCTATATGCAGGTCAGGAAGCAACAGTTAGAACTGGACATGGAACAACAGACTGGTTCCAAGTAGGAAAAGAAGTACGTCAAGGCTGTATTTGTCACCCTGCTCATTTAACTTACATGCAGAGTACATCATGAGAAACGCTGGGCTGGATGAAGCACAAGCTGGAATCAAGATTTCTGGGAGAAAAATCAATAACCTCAGATAAACAGATGATACCACACTTATGACAGAAAGTGGAGAAGTACTAAAAAGCCTCTTGATTTAAGTTGGACAGAAAGGAGATCAAACTAGTCAGTCCTAAAGGAAATCAACCCTGAACATTCATTGGAAGGACTGACTGAAGCTAAAAGTCCAATACTTATTCAAAGAGCTAACTCATTAGAAAACAACCTGATGCTGGGAAAGAGTGAAGGAAAGAGGAGAGAAGGGTGAGAGAGGATGAGATGGTTGGATGACATCACTGACTCAATGGACATGAGTTTGAGCAAGCTCCAGGAGACAGTGAAGGACAGGGAAGGCTGGCGTGCTGCAGCCCATGGGGTCGCAGAGAGTCAGATATGACTTAGAGACTGGAAAACAACAGCAGTGTCACACAGTCTATTGCTTACTGAAGAAATAGGGTTGGAGAAGGCAACTTGGTGGTAATCTCTTATGGATTTTATTAAACCTTTGCAAGTCTGTATAAAGGAAATGGAAGCCAGTGTTAGTAGGGAAAATAATGTAAAATCAGAAGGAGAAATGTTCCATAGTCCTGTTGTGATGGTGGTTACATGAGTGCACACATTTGTCAGGAGCTCCACATTGAAAGGATACAGTTTAGTTTTGTAAATAAAAAGTGAAAAAACAAGGAAGGATGTGAGAGAGGAAGGGGAAGAAAAAGAAAATGCTATGTGAGAATCCAGATCGACATTCATGAATGCGAACAAGGTGCATTTCTGGGCTAGGTCGTCCACTCTGAGCTCAGAGGAACGCCCAAACCTTAACACAGTTGGACAGCACTTATTTTTAAAGACCTTGAGGAAGGGCGATTCTGTCCCTTTCCTTGGTAACCCCTTCCAGCTGCAGAAGTGCTTTATATCTCAAATTATTACCTTATGATGGAGTTAACCCATTTCCGCCCCTGTCTCCCTTTCACCCCCTGAAGACAGCAAGCAGCTGCCCTCATCTTCAGAGGAGCAGGCTCGCAGCCCTGAGCATCATTCTCAGCATCTCCCCCTCACAATAAGCAGGCCTGGCTTCCCCCACCCCCTCTTAGAACCCTTGCCAACTCATTCATCACTGCTTGCATTCTGGTGCAGAAAACCAAGCTCCAGCCTTCGAGAGAGGCTGTGTCCCATGCAGAGTGGACGTTGCGCTTGTGTGATTCAACCTGCCTTCCTCTGCAAGCCGATGCCTGAACTTGTTACATCGCACTCACTCCACGTGGTGGACACACTCATTGTTGAACTGCTCTAACAACCAGCTCCCCTAGAACATACCTTTAACAGGTCACTGGAGTTTGCCGAGTGAGCCTCTGTGCTTGAGGGTGTTGCATGCTTCCCAACTGGCGACGTGTCATTTGAAAACTGGATGATAATATCAGAAATACAAGATTAGCGCGGTATTCAGTGAGATCATGTGGATGTCACCTCAGCTGAGCTCAGAGCACACAGGCAAATACTTCACCAATAAGTGACCATGCAGACAAGGCCTCTGTGTGAGAAGTTGTGAGGTTAGAGAGCTCTTCCTTCCAGAATGTGAAAAGCCTTTGTTTCCAGTAATGACGTCTCTCTACTCTTTGGGAAATTGTGTGTGAGCCTGCGGGCTTCCCTGATGGCTCAGTGGTAAAGAATCTGCCTTCTAATGCAGGAGACCTGGGTTCAGTCCCTGGGTTGAGAAGATCCCCTGGAGGAGGAAATGCAACCCACTCCAGTATTCTTGCCTGGAGAACCCCCTGGACAGAGGAGCCTGGCGGCTACAGTAGATGGGGTCGTGAAGATTCAGACACGACTGAGGGTGCTCGTGCACATGTAAGCGTGTGATGTTTGTGGATGAACGTCTCTGTGATTATGTGTGAACACATGTATGTGTGTTTATACATGTGTGTGCTGCATTGGGAGGAGAAAACCTTTGTCAAGGATCTCAACTCAGAAAGTGTAGGTCCACTTGATTCTTTGTAATAGAGCTCAATGGCACTGCACTGGGGAAAGTTTAGGCGGAGAAGATCCTCACGCGTTTCCATTTTTGCTGCCACCCTCGTTGGCTGGCTTTGCTCTGCTTTCCGGATCCATCCTGGATGTGGAGACGGTCTGTGTCTACCTGCCTCTAGGACTCTCAGTCTCCCTTCCAGACTCAGTCCTCCCTTGATGACGAGCTTTCCAACTGGACCCAACTCTGGATAACTGTCTGCATTTGCTTTCCTCCCTGTTTAAGTCATCAGCAACACACAGCCCCCATTCTCCAGGACTAGCTTCTGGTGGGGTTGCAATGAATGGAGAGTCATCACTTGGTGAGACGTGAGGGGCTGGGATACAGGCATGTACCTGGAGCACACAGGTGAGGGTAAGGACCAGAGGAGCTGAAAATCTAAGGATGGGGAGGAGATGGCCTGTCAAGCATAGGGACTGGAGAGGGGTCAGTAGTCAGAGAAGGGTTCACAGTTGAGATTGGAAAAGCAAATTCAGTTCAGAAAGTGAAGGGTCCTGTAATCCAAGTGGGAGACGTCAAACCTCTGCAGGTGAGGGTGGTCCATGTGAGGCC
This sequence comes from Procapra przewalskii, assembly GCA_006410515.1. Lineage (NCBI taxonomy): Eukaryota > Metazoa > Chordata > Mammalia > Artiodactyla > Bovidae > Procapra > Procapra przewalskii. Next base: position 2,204,006 of record SJYF01000373.1, on the reverse strand, counting down.
ATCAGCAGGGAAGCGGTATTGTTGCAGGTAAATATCACCTTGGCCGCACTGGCAGGGTCAGGGAGAAGCAAGGCTGGAGTCAGGAAGTGAGGAGCCAGGTGAAAGGATGGGAGGAAGCTGAACCTGGGCAGCAGATGGGGAGAGAAGGTGGAGAGAAGGAAATGCACCTGAACAGCTGGCAGGTGGACGGGGAGTCTTGGGGAGGACTCATCTGGAGATCTGTGACAGAAGAAGTGTGGTACATTCCTCTTGGCAACTCTGAGTCCAAGGTGACTCCCTGTCACCAAAATGGAGATCAGGGGCCACTGGGCCACTGGCCAGGTGGGGTGCACGTCAGAATGGGCTTCCCTGCGCGCTTGTCTTTGCCATGGCCCACTGTGACCCGTTGTTTCACCCCAGAGCTCTTATATTCCTCATGCGCTACATTGCTTTTCTTCCAACACATAACATACACTCAGCATACAAGCTCTTTGCACACTTGCTGTGCAAACACGTCACTGAGTACTTTGCACAGACTGCACGGATGCTTTACGTCCATCATTTCATCCAGTAGGTACTTTCACTGAATTCTCCTTTCGGTACTCTGCCTTTTAGAGCCGACGTGTGCTGCTTTCTCATATCATAAGTGTAGTTTGTATTTTAGTTCTGAAACACCAGCACTGCTCACCTACCGAGTGGGCTGCTTTTTTTGTTTCTTTTTTACTGGACGTGTAGAAGGATATTTTTAATGGAGGGAAGGCTTCCCTGGTGACGCAGATAGTTAAAAAAAAAAAAAAGAAAGAAATCTGCCTGCAGTGTGGGAGACCCAGGTTCAATCTCTCCAGAGTCAAGAAGTTCCCCCAGAGAAGGGAATGGCAACCCACTCTCATATCCTTGCCTGGAGAATCCCATGGACAGAGGAGCCTGGTGGGCTACAGTCCATGGGGTCGCAAAGAGTCTGACAGGACTAAGTGACTAGCACTTTGACTCTTCAGGAAAGGCAGATATGGGTGAGTAATAGGGGTTCAGACCAAGCACAATGAGCAATGAAAAGCTCCGCAGCTGGAGGGGTGGTTCTGCCAGAGCCGTGGAGCTGGAGCCATCCCAGGGCAAGGCGGGGTGGCATCTCCAAGTCTGCCCCCAGGAAAATACATACATTATCTGCTCCATACAGGCGTCTGCTCAGAAAACCTAGGCAGCTTTTTGAGTACCAACTCTAACAGACATGGCACCGAAAGGAGAAAGCTAATAATAAAAAGTATGTTGGAATCAAACCCACTTCAACAAGCCTTTTAAAAAGTATATTTGAGGATGCTCAGGCTTATCTGCAGAATGAATCAAGAGTCCAGCATTTTAAAGGGTGGGCTGAAGCCAGCACTGGAAGAAGGATGCTCAGTCTCAGGGGCCGGAATACCAGGACACGGAAACCCTCAGGCACAGGGCAGCAGGGATAAAAGCTGCAAGCGTCTTTTCTCTTAGAAACCAGCACAACTCTCCAGGAGACGGTGGATTTCTGCTCTCGGTCTGCCTGTGTCCTCTTCTTTCTCCACCTCGCTCTGGCTTGCTGAGCGTCAGCCTCCATCCATACGCTGGTGGCTGGTTTCCCCATTGTGAAGCATCCTCGGCGTCTCAGGGATGCAGCCCAACCAGCATTTGCTTCTTACGTGGGGACTTCTTCCCAGGTGGCTCTGGCCCCTGCTCCGTGTGACTGCTCCTGCAGGTGGGGTGACGGCCCCTCCGGCCAGCTCCCAGCAAGGATGGGGGCTCACCTGGGGTCTGCCTGTTCCACTGGGCAGACTTTCTCTCTACTGAATAGCTCCTTTGGCCCTTCTGGGCTGCATAAAGCTGTTCCTTCTGAAAAGCTTGGAGGGGATATCAGAGGGGAGGCAAATGTTTCCAGATTCAGGCCTGATGAGAAATGTCTTTCCGGCTGAACAGAAATCTTTGGCCTCTGATGCTTTACTCTTATTCAAAGTCAACACCTCACCTGTTCCTGACCCTGCATTTGTTTCCCGACAGCTAGTCTGAGCTCTTCCCAAGCTAAAATTTCTTTCCTGTTCCCCCACACCCAACATCTCAATGAATGGTTCTCATGATCTCATAGAGAGCAGGTTTAGCAGAAGAGTAGGTGACGTGCAGAGCAGAACCATTGCTAGACTGGCGTCAGGGGAGGATCTCGGTTCTGATTCAGTTGGGGGGGCAGGGGAGGAGCCCTGAGCTGGAATACTGAACTCTTCTGAGTCCTTACCTTTCTCAACTTTCTAATAGAAAAAGTCCGTTAACTTTCCCACCCTGTCCATCAACAGACTCCAGCCAGTCAATCACCACTGCCTTCTCTCTTCAATCCAGCAACCAACATCCACTGTCTCCAGGCTTGAGGTGTTGGCCGCAAGACAGGCTCCAGGCTAGGGCAACCAGCCGATCTTCACTCACGGGAGCCTGGCTGCCCGTTCGCATAAGGGAGCAGGTTCTGCTTCCTGACTCCTCCTGGGGTCCATCAGAGGCTTGATGTGCTAACAAAGCAGAGAAACAGCGGGAGAGGGACTTCCTTCTGGAATATTCCATGTGTCTCAGGACGTCCTGTGTCACCTTAAAAAGGGGAGGATGCTCTCAGGAGGAGCCAGACCAGGTTCAGGGCCACCCCAGAGGATGCAGCTTGAGCCAGATTTAACTGGCTTAAGAAAAGCAATAAGTCATGTCTTTTAGGATTCATTTCATTTTCACCCTGACATTTAGGGTGTTTTCTACACGTCAGGCATTGTGCTCAGCAGTATATGTAGACCATTTCAGTTAAGCCTATGAGATAATTATGACTGTTATTATCGTACTCTTTCCGTTCTCATTTTCAGAATTGGAGCAGGGGGGTGGGGGGCAGTGGTTAAAGACAGGATAATGAGTCCAAAGCTCAGGTGATGATGACTCATCTCTGGACCAAGTCCTTCCTATATGCAAAGCCCTTCAAATGCCAACATGTCAATTTCCCCAGAAATTAGAAGACATTGCTAGTTTCCGAGTCCATTGAAAATAGGAAGGTAGAGATTTGATTCTTTTCTTTCACAGGACATAGGAAACTGGCACTCCAGCATGAGCACAGGAAAACCAAGAGCCGGTTCGGAACTGAGAGCTGTTTACAGCAAGGTTCAGCACTTCCGATTTTTCATCTATCTTTCTTATTAAGCTCAGGGTGTCTTCTCCAGGACCCTCTGTGGCAGCAGTTGGTGAGCAGGATTGCTGCTCAGAATTGGTCAGGAGAAGCTCAACAAGGCAAGTGGGTCTGGATGACCAACTCAAGAGAAATGTCAATACAATAGAAAAAGATGGATGTATTTTATACAGTGAATGTTTTTAAGTGCAGAGTTGCTTTTAGACATTCAAGCCTGACCAATTAAAGTGCAGATATAAGTAGCACAGGAGTGCTCCAGCCTCCCCTCTCTTTATGTCACCCCTGACAGCTGGAGGTGGACAAGCCTGCTTTACATAGAAACACACACACACCAAAGCAAGATGCAGCAGAAAGAAGGCGGTTCACAAAGACCCAGGTTTTAATCATGCCAGCAGTTAAATAAGAAGCCACAATGAATGCCCTGCACTTGCATAGATGTGAGATCTGAAATGTCCTCTTCAGATGACCCTAAAGTAAAGGGTGAAATGCTTGAATTTGAACAATGTTGGGCTTACCTGGTGGCTTAGATGGTAAAGAATCTGCCTGCGTTGCAGGAGACCTGGGTTTGATCCCTGGGTCAGGAAGATCCACTGGAGAAAGGAATGGTTACCCACTCTATAACACTCTTGCCTGGAAAATTCCAACGGACAGAGGAGCCTGGAGTGCTCCAGCCCATGGAGTCTCAAAGAATCAGACACGACTGCGTGCATTTCACTTCTTCAGGGCTTCGGGTTTTCCTGTCTGTGTGTCCTTCTGATGCAAATGCAGATCCATAATGAGGGAGCGAGACACCCACTCAGCAGGCAGAGGTCAAGGGCATCTTCAGCTCCACAGACCACGGTTAGCTATGTGCAGTGTGGTTCCCAGAGCAAAGATCCCAAGGTGGTTGTTACTGTAGCTCTGCCGCCTTCAAGCCAGTCGACCGCCTCAGGCTGCACAAGGGCTCGGGGGCGGCAGGAGCTCTGCTGTCTCTCTGTAAGAGCTCTTCAGCCGCCAGCTTCTCCGGCTGAGGTCTCTGAGCAGCATCCTTGGGTCTCCACCTCAAGAGCAGGTGTCCTGGTCATCTCTCCATTGAGTGGACAAGAGAGATGGAGGTCACAGCTGCAGGCTGGAGTTTGGAGACATGTGGTAATGTCTTTCTTTCTGCTCTGATAAGAGGTATTGGCTTTCTGAGATATCCTGATAATTATTTAAATTTACTGCATATTTGCTGATTGATCATTCTTGTCATTTTTCAATAAGACAGAATATTTTATTTGCACCAGTTTCTGGAATCATTAGTTGTTGTCCAGTTGCCAAGTCATGATTGACCCTTTGTGACCCATGAACTTCAGCAAGCCAGGCTTCCCTGTCCCTCACCAGCTCCCAGAATTTACCCAAGTTCATGTCCATTGAATTGGTGATGCTATCTAACTATCTCATTCTCTGTCACCTCCTTCTCATCCTACCTTCAACCTTTCCCAGCATCAGGGTCTTTTCCAATGAGTCAGTTCTTTGTATCAGGTGACCAAAGGATTGGAACATCAGCATCAGTCCTCCCAAGGAATATTCAGGATTGATTTCCGTTAAGATTCTCTGGTTAGCTCTCCTTGCAGTCCAAGGGACTCTCAAGAGTCTTCTCCAACACCACAGTTCAAAAGCACCAATTCTCTGATGCTCTGCCTTCCTGATGGTCCAGCTCTCACATCCATGCATGACTACTGGAAGTCTGAGAAGATGGATCTTTGTCGGCAAAGTGATGTCTCTGCTTTGTAGTATGTTGCTTAGGTTTGTCATAGCTTTCTTGCCAAGAGGCAACCTGGGATCATAGATGGACTCAAATGTGGCCACAGTGGCCTCCTCAAAGGGCCTTCCATGTCTGTCTTGCTCACTCAGCCTGGAGCAGAAGCTCAGATGCAGGAGCAAGGCGACCTCCCGAGGGCTGTGTGCAGGGTCGTGGTGCAGTGCTCTGGCCCACGGCCTCCGTGCAAAGGGCTGAAAAGCCGTGTGTCGCACCTGCATGGGCCTGTGCTCCCGACCATGGCAGAGAGCGTCTGTCGAAGAAAAGTGACGGAGCCTTCCACGGCAGCCCAGCGGCTAAGAATCCGCCTGCCAGTGCGGGGACACAGATGGGACCCTGCTCTGGGAAGATGCTACAGGCTTCTGCACAACCAAGCCTGCACACCACCCTGAAGAGCAGCCCCCACTCACACTCACCGCAAGCAGCAAAACTTGTGAGCAGCAAAGATCCAGTGCAGCCAAAAAAACCAAAACAAACCAAAACAAAACACCAAAAGCAAAACAAAACACATTTTTTAAGAAAAAAGAAAAAGTGATGGAAGAACATCAGGACTATCCCCTGCCCTTATTATAAATTAAACATACAGTGAACTAAATTCTAGATCATGGCTCATCTCTGGGTCCAGAGATATAAAATGCTGCAGGGGCTGTGAACACAGACTTGGCCACAAAGGGTTCTGAAAGAGCCAAGCAAGTGTTGATATGAAGAGAGAAAAATCCTTCAATTTGCTCTAAGTTCATGCTTTCCAAGAAACTGCAGAAAAGATAGTCTGACATTCTCTCATGAAATAGAAATGCTGAGTGAGTATGAGATGCTCAAGGTCAACAAAGAGGAAAAAGAAGAGTCTCCTAAGATTTTTCCAGCCTCTGTGGACCTTGGTGTGAATCCAGGGATCTGCGTTTGACGGGCTCAGGGCCCCTGGCTAAGGCTGAGCTCCTCGAGGGCACCCTGACCCAGCAGAATCCAACGAGGTGGACGTGGCACCCAGTCATCCCCAGGGGCTGGGCAGGAGTCCCCAAGTGCTCACGCAGGAATACCTGGAGACTTCCAAGTTAAGCATGTTCTTACACTGGAAAGTAATGATGTTGACCATTAACTGTGACCTGCAAGTCCATACTCTTATTTCAGGAGATAAGTAGGAGAAACTCCTTGTCTCCAGCACTTCTGACCTAACATCAGACTCTCATCTCTTCTATAGAAAGGTTGCTTTCTTTCTTCCTTTACACTCTGCTGTGTGAGAACACTTTTCTCTAACAGCTGAGCAGAGGTAAAATGAAGATCGTATGGCATTCTGGGCTCCAAATCAAATGGGAAAAGTCCTTCCTCCTCCTCTTTCCAGATTCTACTCTGCACACCAGAAACAAGAGGAAAGGGAAGGCAAGAAGAAAAATCCCAAGATTAACACAGCGACTATGATGGTCATGACGGCATTTACCATTCTCCCAGAGATGCCAGGAATTGTGCTAAGAGTTTTATGTTTCTTCTTCAGCTAGTTCTCACAGAGAACCTGTGGCTGAGCATTATATCACTCAATGTAAAGACTGATGTACTGAGAAAGTGAGCAAGTTAATGACTGACCCACCGCCACAGATACAGGAAAGTCTGGAGTCAGAATTCAAAGCACGAGCCCCTGCCTACTGCAGGGTCTGCCCTCAGCAAGAAATGAGAGGGAATTCAAGGCAGGTTCTCATGCAAAGCCTCCAGAATGACAGTTATCTGGGCTCTAATTCTTCGAGACTATTCCATTATTCAAATAGTCATCTTCCAAATTGCAGGTTTAGAGTCTGAAACATGCACGATGGTTTGTGCTTGCTAGGACAACTAGTTGCTGTAAAATGTGAGATAAGGAGTCCACGTTGTTAATTCATCCATTAAAACCCATCCATAGGTTCATCCTTCTCCTTTCACTGAACACGGGAACATAGAGGCAGGACCTGGGCCCCAAGAAAGTCGGGATGTGTTCAGTTCAGTTCGGTTACACAGTCGCCTGCGACTCTTTGCAACCCTATGGACTGCAGCACTCCAGGCCTCCCTGTTGATCACAGGTTCCTGGAGCTTGCTCACACCCATGTCCTTTGAGTCATTGATACCATCCTATGTCATCCCCTTCTCCTCCCGCCTTCGATCTTTCCCAATATCAGGATCTTTTCAAATGTGTCAGTTCTTCGCATCAGGTGGCCAAAGTATTAGAGTTTTAGCATTAGTCCTTCCAATGAATATTCAGGGCTGATCTCCTTTAGGATGGACTGGTTGGATCTCCTTGCAGCCCAAGGGACCCTCAAGAGTCTTCTCCAACACCACAGTTCAAAAGCATCAATTTTTCGGGGCTCAGGTTTCTTGAAGGTCACATCCATACATGACTACTGCAAAAACCATAGCTTTGACTAGAAAGACCTTTGTGAGCAAATGACTCTGCTCTTTTAATACGCTCTCTAGCTTTGTCATAGGTTTTCCTCCATGGAGCAAGTCTCTTTTAGTTTCATGGCATCAGTCACCATCTGCAGTGATTTTGGAGCCCCCCAAAAATAAAGTCTGACACTGTTGCCACTGTTCTCCCATCTATTTGCCATGAAGTGATGGCACCGAATGCCATGATCTTAGTTTTCTCAATGTTGAGCGTTAAGCCAACTTTTTCACTCTTCTCTTTCACTTTCATCAAGAGGCTCTTTAGTTCCTCTTCACTTTCTGCCATAAGGATGGTGTCATCTGCATATCTGAGGTTAGTGATATCTCTCCCGGCAATCTTGATTCCAGCTTGCACTTCTTCCAGCCCAGTGTTTCTCATGATGTACTCTGCATAGAAGTTAAATAAGCAGGGTGACAATATACAGACTTGACGTACTCCTTTCCCAATTTGTAACCAGCATGTTGGTCCATGTCCTGTTCTAACTGTTGCTTCTTGACCTGCATACAGATATCTCAGGAGGCAGGTCAGGTGGTGTGGTATTCCCATCTCTTGAAGAATTTCCACAGTATGTTGTGATCCACACAGTCAAATTCTTTGCCATAGTCAATAAAGTAGAAATAGATGTTTTTCTGGAACTCTGTTGCTTTCTCGATGACCCAATTGATGTTGGCAATTTGGTCTCTTCTTCTCTGCCTTGTCTAAATCCAGTTTGAACATCTGGAAGTTCATGGTTCATGTACCGTTGAAGCCTGACTTAGAGAATGTTGAGAATTATTTTGCTAGCTTGTGAGATGAGTGCAACTGTGTGGTAGTTTGAACATTCTTTGGCATTGCTTTTCTTAGGGATTGGAAATGAAAACTGACCTTTTCCAGTCCTGTGGCTACTGCTGAGTTTTCCAAATTTGCTGGCATACTGACTGCAGCACTTTCATAGCATTGTCTTTTAGGATTTGAAACAGCTCAACTGGAATTCCATCACCTCCACTAGCTTTGTTCGTGATGCTTCCTAAGGCCCACTTAACTTTGCACTCCAGGATGTCTGGCCCTAGGTGGGTGATCACACCAGCATGGTTATCTGGGTCATGCAGATCTTTTTTGTACAGTTCGTTTGTGTATTTTTGCCACCTCTTCTTAATATCTTTTGCTTCTATTAGGTCCGTATCATTCCTGTCCTTTATTGTGCCCATCTTTGCATGAAATGTTCCCTTGTTATCTCTGATTTTCATGAAAAGAGCTCTAGTCTTTTCCATTGAATTGTTTTCCTCTATTTCTTTGCACTGATCACTGAGGAAGGCTTTTTTTTTCCATCTCCTCTTGCGATTCTTTGGAATCTGCATTCAACTAAATATATCTTTGCTTTTCTCCATTCCCTTTAGCTTTTCTTCTTTTCTCAGCTATTTGTAAGGCCTCCTCAGATAACCATTTTGCTTTTTTGTATTTCTTTTTCTTGAGGATGGTCTTGATCACTGACTCCTTTACAATGTCACAAAACTCTGTCCATGGTTCTTCAGGCACTCTGTCTATCAGATCTAATCTAATCCCTTGAATCTATTTGTCATTTCCACTGTATAATTGGGATTTGTATAAAGGGATTTGATTTAGGTCATACCTGAATAGTCTAGTGGTTTTCCCTACTTTCTTCAATCTAAATCTGAATTTGGCTATAAGGAGTTCATGATCTGAGCCATAGTCAGCTCCCAGTCTTGTTTTGTCGATTGTGAAGAGCTTTCCCATCTTCGGCTGCAAAGAATGTAATCAACCTGATTTTGGTACTGACCATCTGGTGATGCCCATGAGTAGTCTTCTATTGTGTTGTTGGAAGAGGGTGTTTGCTATGACCAGTGCATTCTCTTGGCAAAACTCTGTTAGCCTTTGCCCTGCTTCATTTTGCACTCCAAGGCCAAATTTGCCATTACTCCAGATATCTCATGACTTCCTACTTTTGCATTCCAGTCCCCTATGATGAAAAGGACATCGTTTTTGGGTGTTAGTTCTAGAAGGTCTTGTAGGTCTTCATAGAACCGTTCAACCTCAGCTTCTTCAGCATTACTAGTTGGGGCATGGACTTGGATTACTGTGATATTGAATGGTTTTCCTTGGAAACTAACAGAGATCATCCTGTCATTTTTGAGATTACACCCAAGAACTGCATTTCAGAGTCTTTTTTTTTTTTTTTGAGTATGAGGGCTGCTCCCTTTCTTCAGACGATTCCTGCCCATGGTAGTAGATATAATGGTCATCTGAGTTAAAATCACCCTTTCCAGCCCATTTTAGCTCACTGATTCCTAAAATGTTGATGTTAGCTCTTGCCATCTCCTGTTTGACCACTTCCAATTTACCTTGATTCATAGACCTACAGTCCAGGTTCCTATGCAGTATTGTTCTTACAGCATCAGACTTTACTTCCATCACTAGTCACATCAACAACTGGACATTGTTTTTCTTTGGCTCCTTCTCTTCATTCTTTCTGGAATTATTTCTCCATTCTGCATATTGAGCACCTACTGACCTGGGGAGTTATCTTTCCATGTCCTATTCTTTTGCCTTTTCATATTGTTCTTGGGGTTCTTAAGGCAATAAACTGAAGTGGTTTGCCATTCCCTTCTCCAGTGGACCACCTTTTGTCAGAACTCTCCACCATGTCCTGTCCATCTTGGGTGGCCCCACACAGCATGGCACCTAGTTTCACTGAGTTAGACACGGCTGTGGGCCATATGATCAGTTTGATTGGTTTTCTGTGACTTTGGTTTGCATTCTGTCTGCCCTCTGACATATATGGGTAAGAGGCTTATAGAAGTTTCCTGATGGGAGAGACTGACTGGAAGAAACTGGGTCTTGTTCTGATGGGCAGGGCTGTGTTCAGTAAATCCTTAATCCAGTTTTCTTTTGATGGGTAGGGCTGTGCTCCCTCTGTTGTTTGACGTGAGTTAATGAAGAAACTGGCAACCTCCTGCAAAATTGCCATGCATGCCACGCCACACTCTGTCCCCAGCCCTGCAGCTGGCCACTGCTGACCCGTGCATCTGGCAGATACTCCTGGCCACTCGCAGGCAAGTCGGGGTCAGTCTCATGTGGAGTCACTGCTCCTTTCTCCTGGGTTCTGGTCACACGGCATTTTATTTTTGTGTCTCCAAGAGTCTGTTTCTCAAGTCCTATGTAAGTTCTGGGGGCTCTGTGGTGGGGTTAGTGGTGATCACCTCCAAGAGGGCTTATGGCACACGCAGGTCTGCTGCCCCCAGAGCCCCTGTCTCTGCGGCAGGCTACTGCTGACCTGAACCTCTGCAGGAGACAAACACTCAAAAGCAGGTCTGGTTCCGTCTCTGTGGGGTCTCCAGGTGTGCACCGTGTTCACCCAAGACAAATGAAAACCTACAAATGAGGCATTTGTAAGCAAAAGAAAAAAAAATGAAGTCAAACAAAACAAAGCAGAAAGTCCGCCATGTGTGCGCCACACTGGCCGTGGCACCTACTGAAAGGAGCATTTTAAGAGGTCCAAGCCTCACAGCCTGTGGGTGTGAGCGGGCACAACACACAGCAAACCTCTGAGCTCCTTTGATCTGACTTCATCTTACCTGCATTGATAGCACTGGCCAGTCTTCATCAGGAAACGATCAGGTCCTCTCTACCCTAAATCTGTGAAGGTTCCATTTTGTGCTTTAAAAAAAGTCAAATCACCTAATTCCGGATAGCCCTTGAAAAGATGAATTGGGTCTGTGCTGATAGGTAGGGCGTCTCTCACCTTAAAGGGCTTGACCTCCTGGCAGGAGACACGTGTTCACAGAGCTGGAAGGGCAGGCAGTCCCCTACACTGGCCCTCCTGGCCACCATTATATCCGTTCATTCATGAAAACCAGGTGTTTGTAAGAAAACACATCAAAATCAACGTGCGCCCGTGTCAGGCTGGTATGATGTAGACTCGCTGGGCGCTCACTTCCTATTAGGGGTGATGAAATGCACCTAGCACATTAGTGTCAGGCGTGTAAGACAAATTCTGCAGCCAGCTCTCGGGCAGTGAGTAGGCCACGGACTCGATCAAAAGTGCTCTGCGGCGTCGCCCACTCGTGGGAAACTCTGCCCGTCTTGCAGGATCTGGAAGCTCCCATCTGCTCCACAGGCCCCTGGGCTAGCGGGGCCACCTGCATGCCCACCTCACAATAGAAGGGATCCCTGTCAGAAATGCCAACAGGAAAATGGCAGACACATGTGCTGACCATTTTGTAGAAAACCAGGAAGGAGTGACTGAGGGGTGCTCTGTGGAAACATGATTCCCATTAGGAACTCAGAAATCGCACGACAGGTAGACATTTGTACAGGGAGGAGGGGCTGAGACTCAGGCCAGTGATCTAGCAAATGGGCTGTAATTGGATGTCCCGTGTCACTGGTGGAGTGGGGGGGG
>SJYF01000373.1:2171882-2192270 GCA_006410515.1 Procapra przewalskii | reverse complement strand
GGGGGGTGCGCGGGGCGGGTAACACCACTGCTTGAGGAGGGGGTCACCTTTTGCTTCAGAGGGGTGGGGGTCTGGGGGATCGGCTCAGCCTGAAGGAGCAGCATCCTCACAGTATTTGGGTGCAGCAGACACACTGCCTGCAGCACAGGGTGTCCCTGAGTCCTCTGCTGACCCACCTTCTGGGGTCTCTGCTGGCCACTGGCTCATGCCTGTCAGGTTTTCAGGACCCTGGATAAGGCCTTGTCAGCTTCCACACTCGGTTTCCAGATAGAGCCAATGGGTGCCCCCCCAGGTCATAACCCCAGGAGCAGAGAGGAGTGGGGGCATCACCCAGCTGGGGTCACCTCCTCACCATCCAGGTTCATAGCTAGTCCAAGTCAGCAGATCAGGTTCCACTGGGAAGTTCCTGGTACTGGAGGACTTTCTTGCAGTATAGTCCCAACAGCACCTTCATAGGTCACCAGAAAGTATGTTAGTCATTCAGTCGTGTCAGACTCTTTGTGACCCCATGGACTGTGTCCTGCCAGGCTCCTCTGTCCATGGGATTCCCCAGGCCAGAATACTGGAGTGGGTTGCCATTTCTTTGGATTTGAACCTGGGTCTCCTGCATTGCAGGTGGATTCTTGCTGCCACAGACCACGAGTCCAGCACTAAAATCCTGAATGACGGAAGCAGGGGATTAGGGGAGACCCTCTCCTCCAAGGAGCTCTTGGCTGCCCTGCAAGCAGCACTAGGCTCTGTGGTTCAGCCACTCAGTCGTGTCTGACTCTTCATAACCCCATGAACTGCACCAAGCCAGACCTCCCTGTCCTTCACTGTCTCCTAGAGTCTTCTCAGATTCATGTCCATTGAGTCGGTGATGCCATCCAACCGTCTCATCCTCTGTCATCCCCTTCTCCTCCTGCCCTCAATCTTTCCCAGCACTAAGGTCTTTTCCAAAGAGTCAGCTTTTCACATCAGGTGGCCAAAGTATCGGAGCTTCAGCTTCAGCACCAGTCCTTCCAATGAGTATTCAAGGTTGGTTTCCTTTAGGATTGACTGGCTTGATCTCCTTGTTGTCCAAGGGATGCTTAAGAGTCTTCTTTAGCACCACAGGTCAAAAGCATTAATTCTTCGGCACTCAGCCTTCTTTATGGTCCAACTCTCACATCCATGCATGACTACTGGAAAAATCATAGCTTTGACAGATGTTTGTTGGCAAAGTGATGTCTCTGCTCTTTAATATGCTGTCTGGGTTTGTCATAATTCATCTTCCAAGGAGCAAATGTTCTTTAATTGCATGGCTGCAGTTGCTGTCCATGGTGATTTTAGAGCCCAAGGAAATAAAGTCTGTCACCGTTTCAATTTGTTCCCCATCTATTTTCCATGAAGTGATGGGACCAGATGCCATGATCTTAGTTTTTTTCTGAAGCATGTCATCAGGAAGCTTTATCAGGCCTCCATTAAAGCTCCTGGATCACCGCTAACGGGGGCACCAGGACTGTGGAAAGAGCACTTCCCCAAACAACCTGCTCTAAGCAGCTTGCTATTGTACATGGTAAATGTGTTCTTTTCAAAAGAACATAAAGTTATAAGAATAGGAAAGCTTCAAAACTCGGCACTCAACTGCACATGTTTGGAGCAGGGTAGGGGGAGGATGGTGGGGGGGGGGTGGTCCACTCTATCCCATCTGGAAATGTCAGCTCTGTAGTCCTGGGGTAGCTCTCAAGTTGCCCACATTTCTGCTCTCATAAGGGAGGGGAAGATAATTATCCTAAAGATATTGTTGGTCTCAATTTCCAGCTCAAGATTTAGGAGCAGCTGTATATTGATGGGTGCTGATCAGCCAGGGCAAGTCAGTTAGTTACATCATTGCCGCTTTGTGCAGATCCTCTCCTTGACGGCCAGTCATTTATTCCCAGTCTTAAATGCCAGTATCTCTACTGGGTACACAGCAGAGAGCAGATTGGAGTTGGAACTAGAAAAGTGCTTTTCTTGTCTTTGCGAGAAGATGAAAATATATGTAACATCCTAGAGCGTGGGACCCCGGGTTCCATGATGTGAACTAAGTACAAGGCCCTGCTGGTCAATACAAGAGTCCCTGAACCGGGTCTGAATATGTGGACAGCCACAAGCAAAATGATAACACTTGACAACACCATGCATTTCCTGAAAGCCTCTTCAAAAGGGCTGGGAAAGAGAACCAAGAAGACACAAAGGGCACTGCACTGAGCCGCATTCTTGCTGCCGCCGGCAGCCTGCTCCTCTCTCCCCGCAGGGAAGGCGGCTAGGTGTGCAGTTGGGGAGAAGCGGCGGAGGGATGCTCTGCAGTCCCAGGGTTGCCTTCTGCTTTGGCTCATGAGCACCTCGAGTTGTGGGTGAGACGCAGACGATGAAGCGCTCAAGCACGCTGTGCCTTGTGGTCTCTGTGTCTTACACTAGGATTTACGATAAGGAGAACATATGGCTTCCTATGTGAACTTCTGCCTCTGATGTTGGTTATGGAGACAGGATCTGAGGCTTTGAAGTCAACCAACTCGATCCTTGCAACCAGCGAAGCTCGTGCTGAACAAATGGAGCCAACGTGCGCATCTCTCATTGACGTCAGACCCCCCCACACAGAAGACACATCTCTGAAAACTGCGATCTTTCTTTGCAACCTCCTCCAAACTGATTTTCAACTTCTTTGATAGTCTCTAAGAAGATAAGGGCGTTTATAAATCCGCACTTTTTCTATTGCCTAAACGGACTTCGTCTCTTTATTTCCTGTGTAGTTAACAGTGTCCATAAAATTGACGAGTTCCTTGTATTGTAGAAATAAAATGTTAACAGCACACACTCAAATGATGCGCAGACTTTTCAGATTCTGAGTAAGTGGTTAATGGAGTTGATTTCTTCAAATAAGACACTAACTGTTTGAAGGGGCACAGAGGATGGTGGGGTGAACAGGCACATAGGAAGTGTCCCACTTGCCGGGGCTCGGGCCAGCATGGTGAGAGTCTGTGTGCTGTGTGTACATGGGGTGTGTGTGCATGTGTACACGTGTGTGTGTGTGGGGTGTGTGTACTGTGCACGAGTGGAGGGCGGGTGTAGACGGCCTTCTCATGGTTCAAAAGGAAAACTTCAGTGAGATTGAGTCTGCCTTCCCTAGCATTAAAATACTTTTAATTCACCTCAGAGGTCTGATTATTATGTCTGAGTCTGGATTTATTTCCAGAACAAGTGACATTTCTCAGTGATGGGCTGGCCCAAGACAAAAGGCCATGGGATTCTCCACATAACAACTTAGAAATGCTAATCTTTAAATCTGTGGTAAATATCCATACCCAAGTCGGGGAGAGGCAGGTGGGGAGAAATTAAGAGAGAAAACAGAAATCACACACGAGGCCCTGGCACCCTTCGAGTGGCCAAGTCCTCCTGTGTTTGTGCGGGAGCCACAAAGCAGTATTTTGTATTTCCAATAGATTCTCAGAAAAGAGTAAGTGAGCAGAGAGCTGCTGTCTTCCAGGCTAATTGTTCACTTGATGGTATGATGGACATTTGCGGAATACTTACTATGTATTGGCTGAAGCTCTGCTGCAGGGGGTTTACCAGTGAGAACAACTTTAATTCAACATAAAGCATTGACTCATCAGTAAATGTGAAATTATGTACTTATCAGGCGACATCAGTTATAGAAAATACTACGTCTTGGAAGGAAGATGGGTGGTTCAGAGTGAGGAAGACTTCCCTTGAACACACAGATGGGCAGGGAGACCTCATGAGCAGACAGCAGTGGGCAAGACTCGGGAGTGGGTACCTGGCTGGGGGGCAGTGACGCTGGGAGAGTGAGGGAGAAGCCCGAAGCTTGAGGTGGGGACATGGAAGGCAGTGGGTGTGGGAGAAAAGGAGCGTCTAGAACTTACAGGGTGGTCAACCTAATTACTATGGTTGTGGAGCTCCTGGGAGAGTTTGGTGTTTGTTCTGAGTGAGATGAATCATTTATTATTGGAAAGTTTTGAGCAGAGAGATGCCAAGACATAATTCATATTTGAAATTCACTTTGCCTTCCATACTGAAATTAGACAAGCAGAGAAATGTACTAAAATTAAAAAAGAAAGAAAGAAAGAAAGACAGGAAAGGACCTAGACCAAGCTGACATGACGTCATGTTCCACCTGGGAAATCTCAGAGACATATATATGGGTGCTCTCCAGATGAATCTGTGAATTTAACCTAATTGCAGCTATGATATCAAGTGTTTTCTAGAAGGAAGAAAGTTGATTTTAAAGTTCATTTAGAAGAAAAAAACCAAGAAGATTAGCCAGAAGAACAATATTAAATACGAGCAATGATCTTATAACAGTGTAGACGCACAGACCCTCAGCTACATAAAGGCTATCAGCAGGCGACGGGTGAGACGCGCAGACACACAGTGAACTGCCACACAGCCACGGAAAGAGGGGAATGATACCTTTTGCAGCTACATGGGTGGACCTGGAGATTATCATACTGAAAGGAAATGTCAGAAAAAGACAAGTATCATCTGATATCACTTATATGCAGAAATTAAAAATGATACAAATGAGCTTGTTTATAAAACAGAAACAGACTCAAAGATGAAGAAACAGCATATGGTTGGCAAAGGGGGAAGCAGGGAGGGAGAACTTGAGAATTTGGGATTAGGATATATATATATATATAATATTATATACATATATATATATATATAATAGGTAATCAACAAGAACCTACTTTATAGCATAAGAAACTGTATTCAACCTCTTGTAATATCTTAAAATGGAAAAATCTGAAAAAGAATATACATATAGCTATCACTTTTCTGTACACCTAAAACATTTTAAAACAACTTATTTCTATTATAATAAACAGAACCTCAGTTCATGAGAGCAAGAGGGGCACTGCACATGGGTATATGAACTCATGAATAAAGAGAACGGAGTGTCCAGAAGCCGGTACAACTGTGTGGCAAAATAAATGATGTGATAAAGTTGTCATGTTAAATTGGTAGGAAAAAATTAAACTTTTTAATAACTGGTGTTACAGTAGTGGGATAAACCATCAGACTGCAAAAGATTCTATTGGGTCAGTTTATCTCATCATGATGTTGTTGATCAGTAGCTAAGTCCTGTCCAACTGTTTGAGACCCCATGGACTGCAGCACACCAGGCTTCCCTGTCCTTCACCATCTCCCAGAGTTTGCTCAGACTCATGTCTGTTGAGTCGGTGATGCTGCATAACCATCGCATCCTCCGTCGTGCCCTTCTCCTTTTGCCTCAATCTTTCCCAGTATCAGGTTATTTTCCAGTGAGTCGGTTTCCAATAACTCATTGGTTACTTTCCAGTGAGTCTTCACATCAGGTGACCAAAGTATTGGAGTTTCAGCTTCAGTATCAGTCCCTCCAATGAATATTCAGGGTTGATTTCGTTTAGGATTGACTGGCTTGATCTCCTTACAGTCTAAGGGACTCTCAAGTCTTCTCAAGCACCACAGTTTGAAAACATAAGTTCTTCAGTACTCAGCCTTCTTTGTGGTCCAGCTCTCACATCTGTACATGACTACTGGAAAACCTATAGCCTTAACTATACAGAACATTGTTGGAAAAGTGATGTCTCTGTTTCTAATATGCTGTCTTGGTTTGCCATAGCTTTACTTCCAAGGAGTAAGTGTCAAATTCATGGCTGAAGCCTCATCACTCACCAGGATAAATTCTAAATATACCAGAGATCTATGAAGAAAAATGGAACCATATAAATAGTGAAAGAGAACATAGGTAAATATTTGTAAAACTTGAAAGTGGATGATTGGTCTATTTGAAAATACTTTAAAAAAACTCTTGCAAAAACATCTTTGTAAAAAATACATAAACAGGATAAAAAGAAAAACAATTAAAAGGTAGAAAATCATTTGCCAGCACGTGCATGCATGCACATCACTGCTGTGTCTGACTCTGGGCCTGCCAGATGCCTCTGTCCATGCAGGTCCCCAGGCAAGGACACTCTAATGTGCACAGAGCTGCTTAAGTGTGTAAACAATCTCTCTGGGGAATTGGGCTGTGCAAAGGAATAGACAGATCATAGTCAAAGAATACAGGTAGTGTTTAGTCCTATGGAGAGACATTAACTTCACTCATAATTAGAGGAACATAAATCAAAACTACAGTGGAAATCTTTAGCACTATGACATTGGCAAGCCTCCAGAAATTTGACAGCAAACTCAAAATGATAATACTATGGAAACAGGCACTTTCAATTATTACCAATTCAGTGCAGAATGGTGCAGCTCCTGGTAGAAGCATCAGGTATTGTCCAGCAATGTCCCTCCACTACAAACCCTGGACTGTAGAGGCATAGACTGATATATAATAGATGATAGGCAAACAGAGGTAGATGATCGACAGGTGGGAGACTGGTAAAAACATATAGACTTTTATACATTATATGGGGCTTCCCTGCTAGCTCAGTTGATAAAGAATCCACCTGCAATGCAGGAGACCCCAGTTCGATTCCTGGGTTGGGAAGATCCCCTGGAGAAAGGATAGGCTACCCATTCCAGTATTTGTGGACTTCCCTTAAATTATATGTAGTGTATGAATGCATATCCCTGCATCCATCTGTTATGTTGAAATAATGAGCTGGTAAATCATGACCAGTACACAGGGTTAGCTTTAAGTGAGTGAGGACACAATGGGAAGAGGAAAGGGGCATGTTTGCTTAGAGGCAACTTCCCAACCTATTTCACAAAATGATAAAAGCAATTCCTAGAAAGTAAAAGAAAGAGCAAAGATATAACTCAGCTGTGTGTATAGTTGGTGGCAGAGCCAAAAATAGAGAAAGTATCATAGGAAGAGGCTGGGAAGGGAAATGCTAACCCACTCCAGTATTCCTGCCTGGAAAATACTGTGGACAGAGGAGCCTGGCGGGCTGCAGTCCCCGGGATCACAAGAGGCAGACACGACTAAACCATCATAGGAAGAGGCTGGAAAACAGAAACGTGGCTCTTCCTGCAGAAGCTGAGCAAAGAGGGTCTTAGCTTTTTCTGGTAGTTCTGCTGTTAGTGGTGGCTGGCGTTTCCCTCTGGGGTGGCTGTGCACCTGCATTTGAAGGAAAAAGGAGCCCCTGTGTTGGTGGCCTGGAGAACTGAGGTTCTTCTAGGGCAGGAAGGAGACCTGAGTGTTTGGTCCTGTCTCCTAGTCGCTTCCTGAGGAAGGGCTATCTTGGCTTGAGTTGCTTCTTCCAAGCCAGAGTCAGGGGACTCCATGTTCACTCAGTTCCTTCAATTTCTTTGTTGAAAGAGCTGTTTTATCTTTATTTTAAAAGTGAAATCTGAACACAGACACACAGGGAGAGTGCCTGTGAAGACGAAAGCAGAGGCGCCTCTTCACGCAGACTGGATGGACACCGAGGATGCCGGCAGAGGGGCTGGAGCGGAGCCTGCTGCCCAGGGTCGGAGGGAACCAGCCTGGCCTGCACTTCATCTCGGCCTCCTGGGCTCTCGAGCTATCTGATTGCGTGTTTCTGCTATTTAAGCCCTGGATCTGTGACATGTGTTAGAACTGAGTCAGGACTGTGAGGCAGGCACCTTCTCTGAGAGACAGTCTTGTAGGAGAGTACGGCCCTGATGCAGGGATGGGGAGAGCCAGTCAAGACACACCATCACAGATGCTGCCTCTGGGGAATAGGGCTCAGCCCTACTGGGAGCTGCACAGCAGAGGAATAAGCCTGTGTGGTCGCCAACAGAGGCGGGGTGGGGAGCACGGGGGCACCCACCCATCAGCTCCTGTCAGCGATGGCCAGCACCAAGCCTGGCTGCCTGACGGAGGTCCAGAGTCCTCAGGCCAAGTCTGTGGGTGTTTCAGTGAAAGCCCTTGAGTCGTGTGGATGCCCCTGGTGACTGATAAGGGTGTCGCCCGTGCACGAGCAAACACGCCTGTACACGAGGGATTCTGTGCACACACAGGACACATGGAAGACCACATGTGGCAGGTGGTCCCACATCTTCAAGAGACCCCCTTTCTCTGAGTGAGTGTGGGCCCTGAAAAAATAGGGCAAAGGCAATTGACTACCATGCCCGATGGTGTTACATCATGTGGTAAACCTACAGAGCATATTAAAAAACAGAGATAGCACTTTGCTGACAAAGGTCCATCTAGTCAAAGCTATGGTTTCTCCAGTAGTCATATATGGATGTGAAAGCTGCACCGTAAAGAAAGCTGAGTGCCAAAGAACTGATTATTCCAAATTGTAATGCTAGAGAAGACTCTTGAGAGTCCCTTGAACAGCAAGGAGATCAAACTAGTCAATCCTAAAGGAAATCAACCCTGAATATTCATTGAAGCGACTGATGCTGAGGCTGAAGCTCTGATAATCTGGCCACCTGATGCAAAGAGCTGACTCATTGGAGAAGAGCCTGATGCTGGGAAAGATCAAAGGCAAAAGGAGAAGGGGGTGTCGAGGATGAGGTGGTGGGATGCATCACTGACTCAGTGCACGTGAATCTGAGCCCACTCTGGTAAACAGTGAAGGACAAGGGAGCCTGGAGCCCACACTGTTGCAGAGAGGTGGACATGAATCAGCAGCTGAACAGCGGCGACAGCGGCACAGCTGAAGGGATGTTTGCATCGTGATTAAGGTCCCTGGTCTCGACTTGATGTTAACCAAAAGGTGATCATTCTGGGAGGACCGGGCCTAATCGGATACGCCCTTTGATGGCAGGCCCAGATGTGAGAGCTTTGAGGCCATGAAGACTTTCCTTCTCTGGCTCAGAAGCAGCATCTGCCATGAATGCTACAGCCCAAAGACAGTGGACCCCGCCAGGAACCTGAGGGTCTCAGCGGTAGATCCTTCCCCAGTCAAGCCTCCAGATGAGAATGCAGCTCAGCCAGCATCTGGATTCCAGTTTTGGAAGACCTTCCTCAGCAGATGGTAAAGCTTCTGCCTGCAATGCAGAAGACCTGGGTTCAATCCCTGGGTAGGGAAGATCCCCTGGAGAAGGAAATGGCAATACACTCCAGTATCTTGCCTGGAAAATTCTATGGATGGAGGAGCCTGGCAGGCTGCAGTCCATGAGGCTGCAAAGAGTCAGACACGACTGAGCGACTTCACTTCCTCAGAAGAGAGTTCAGTTGAGCTATCCTTAGACGTCCGACCCATGGCAACTAAAACATAGTAAGTTAAATCCTGTGCTATCTTTTACACAGTAAAGGAAACTAATACAGATGCATTAGTCTGAGGGGAACTAAATGAAGGGAGAGGAGAACGAAAATGGGAGAAACACAAGAAAGGGAAACAATGCAGTTTCCCACATATGCAGTATTACAAATTTGTTTAAATGTGCAGAGTTTTCAAGCAAAATTGGAAAAGAATTTACCGATATGGCAGCTTAGCTGGAGTCCACTGAGAGATGCACCAGGTGACAGTTATTTATACAGAGACTTAGTACTATATGGGGCTCCCTGGTAGCTCAAATGGTAAAGAATCTGCCTGCAATGCAGAAGACCCTAGCTCAATCCTTGGGTTGGGAAGAGCCCCTGAAGTGATAGGCTACCCACTTCAGTATTCTTGGGCTTCCCTGGTGGCTCAGCTGGTAAAGAATTTGCCTGTAATGTGGGAGACCTGGGTTTGTTCCCTGGGTTAGGAAGTTTCCCTGGAGAAGTGAATAGCTACCCGCTCCAGTATTCTGGCCTGGAGAATCCCATGGACTGTATAGTCCATGGGGTCTCAAAGAGTAGGACACAACTGAGTGACTTTCATTCTCAATAGTGTATTTTTTGTACTTTACAAAAGAAAGAAAATGCAGCGGGGGTGGGGTGGGGGGACACAGTTAAATATTTTAAAAGTGAAGAAGCAAATAAGCCAGAGCTTGTAGATCCCCACATGGACCGTATTCAAACAAGCGTCACCTTGTGGAAGAGGAACCCAACAAGCACCCGGTCGTCTGCAGACCGTCTTCCTGGAACTGGGTTTATCTTCTAAATGTGGGGTGGAGTTTTGCTTCTCCAAGCTCATTGTTCGCTTCTTTGAGCAGCAGAGTCAGATCAGCACAGGGTGTGGTTGGGAAACAGGATCAGAGCTGCACAGTGGTCAGCAAGAAGAGAGAAGCATATGTGAACGCTGGCCATTCATCCCCAGAAATGAGGGACTGACTCATGTGACGCTGGACCGGCCAGATGAATGCCCTGGCAAGGCCGTCCTTCCTCTGGGAGCATCCTTGGGACTGATGAGGTGTTTCTGCATCATGCAGGCTTCCCTGGTGGCTTGGATGGTTAAAAGAAAAATCTGAAAGCAGCGCAGGAGACCTGGGTTTGAACCCTGGGTCAGGAAGATCCCCCAGAGAAGTGAATGGCAACCCACTCCAGGATTCTTACTTAGGGATACAGTCCATGGGGTCAGAAGGAGTCAGACATAACTGAGTGACTAACGTTCTCCTTTCTCAGCATCATGCACGTGCTCTAGAAAGACAGATGGTGGACAGCTAACAGAGAAGGGGGAGAGGAAACGCAGACGGGAAAGCAAGCACAGCATCGGGCTGGCCAGGACCTGGGCTCCTTGGGGCCCATTGCCTCGACTTTATTCTTTATTATCCAGGTCTCACCTAACAGCTGGCGGAAGAGAAATATTTTCAGCCTGGCTTTTCAGCCAGCGTTCGGTGGTGTGATTTCAGATTTGCTTGAACCCAGTGTTTGAGTTCGTAAACATTTTTAAAATATGAGAGAGGAGATCAACCCCAGACAGTGCATTTTAAGAAAATTGAATTTAGTTCTTTCACTTAGGTAGCTGCAAGAGCAATCAGTGAGGCTGATTTTTCATAGAAACTACCCTGCCAATAGGTCTTCTTAGCTGCTCCTACAAGGAGGTGACATCTTATTTGCAAAATGCAGGAGGCTCATATTCTACCTTCGAAGATAATTTTCAACAAAATCTGTACTGTTCTTACACAGAAAGCCCTGGAATTTATTCACCTTAGATCTGCTCCCCTCCCTACAGCTAAAGCTCCGCAGAACAAGGGCCTGGTTGACAAGTCCCGATCATGGGGCAGCAAGGGCTCGCCACACCCTGACAATCCCGTAAATGGACGCCTGTGCATCCCGAAGTTTACAGATGTCACACGCGTCTCCCTGGCTCAGGACAGTCAGAGATGGCGCCCCAAAGGGATTCAGGGCTTTGGAGCCCATCCTCTCGTGTGTGAGCTTCAAACATGACTTTACAGTCAAGTAACCCTCAATTATGAACGTGGCGAGACCTCCCAGCTTGCCTGTTAAGGATCTTGCTGGCAAATCCCAGGCTGGGAGGAATGCCGCGCCTGCATCCTACAGGTGAAGAGAAGCCCCTGCAGGGCGCGTCCTTCAGCGCCCCAAGAGCCCCCACCTCCTACCTGCGTCCTCTCTGCTTACGGCAGGCAACTCGACCGCCCGCTGAAGGTGGCCGAGCGTCAGTGACCTTTCACGAGCCAGAGCTGCTTTCCAGCAAGTGAAAGCCCTCCTTCTCTTAGGATCTAATGCAGGGACTGAGTTTCTCAGGAGGCTGGTGCCCCTGGTGCTGTGGAAGGTGAACGATGCTGAGGTCATTAGGAGCTCTTTCTGGATGAGAAGGAGGGATTCAGGGGTGTTTCTGTTCAATACAGACTTCCTGGGAAATTGAGGGCTTTGACCAGTAATCCCAAGACAGGGTGGAGAAGGGCATGGCAACCCACTCCAGTATTCATGCTTGGAGAGTCCCGTGGAAGGCGAAGCCTGGCGGGCTATACAGTCCACGGGGTCGCAAAGAGTCAGACGCGACTAAAGCAACTGAGCACGCGCCAAGACAGGGTCGATCCGCGAGAGTCCTCTCTCCCATCCTGGGTGCGGGTCACAGATAGCAGGCCGAAACAGCCGGGGTGTCCCAAGGACACTCTCGTCGCGGGATGAAGCCGTCTAACGCCGGAAGTGGGTTTTCTCATGCAGCATGGCTGTTGCTCCCTGGGGCGCCTGTTAGCAAGTCCCCTGTAAGCTTGTCCTCCAGTAGTCCTAGGGCCCACAGTCCCAGGTCAAGGTGTCCCCAGGGCGTGCCGGGCTGAAGGCTCTGTAGAGGACCTGTCCCCAGTCTGGCTTCTGCTGGTTTGCTGGCCACCCGTGGGGTCCCCTGGCTCGGGGCTGTAGAGCTCCAGTCTTTGCATGACGTCCTCCCTGTGTGCATGTCTGGACTCAAATTTCCCATTCTCGTGGGGACACCAAACCTACTGGATAAGGGACCCAGAGTAATGACCCCATCTTAACTATATCATCTGCACAGACCCTACTTTCAAATAAGGTCACGTTCACAGCACTGGGGCTTGGGAGATCAGTGCTTCTTCGGGAGGAGCAATCCAACCCCATAACAACGGCCGAAGTACTGGTCAGAACTGCCTGTGCAAGAACCACTGGGATAAATCAACTTAATAAAGGAATATAAATGTGAGGCAAGGTGGAGGCTTTGTTTTAAAGAGTCCATGACCCGGACAGCAATCTTTCCAACAAATACCTGAGAGGCAAAGCCAGCACCTGGACTTACATGAGATGTTCACCCTGGAGGGACCTGGAGGAGGAAAAGGCTCGGGGCTGGCTGAGAACCTACACTCCCTGCCAATCTTTGCCTAAGAAGCCGTGGGCACTTCATCCCCACTGACACCATTTCAGAGACGCGTGGCTCATCTCTTGCTGGTTCTGCTGCCATTTTGTCCAAGGCTGGACTCCACTGGGCATCCCAGGACGTGCCCTCTCGGGGGCTCACTGCTCTCAAATGCTGAGAGTGGCATGCAGCAATACTACGGTGAGTTTAAGCAGGGACCTGGGGCATAGCACAGGGCACTCTGCTCACTACTCTGCAATAGCCTAAATGGGAAAAGACTGAAAAAGAATAGACTCGTGTGTAAGTAGGACTGAATCATTTTGCCGTGCACCTGAAACTGTGTTGCACACCTGAAATGTTATGTACAACATTGTAAATCAATTTAGCCCAATATACAGTCAAAATCTGTAAAGAAAGAAGTAGTAGAGGCGATGGTCTTAAAAAGTTGAATTCTGTGAATATAAAGGTGTATTCTGCCTCTCCTAGCCTCAGACTAAAGGATGCCCAACCGCAGACACAGATCGGAATGGGATTGCAAATATTTCATCTTTAAACTCATCATGACAGATGACTTTTGTGCTCTATTTTTTCAATTATTGGTCTCCAGGAAATGTTTGGCATTTAAAGCGCTTTGTGCAGATGTGGTACTTTTGGTTGCATTTTTTCAATCAGTTTCCAGTCTTGGCTCCACCTGTTATCACAGCAATCTCCATGTGACGTTCGTGAGGAAAATATGACTTAATGCTGCTCTGCACATTTTCATTTTCACTAACTCAGGTGATCAGGGGGAAAAAAAAGATCGTAAACAAGCAAATGTTGAAGGTCAGGAAAGGAAAATAGAGATCAGCGGTATTCACAGCGATTCCACTCCTGATTCATGGTGATACGGTGGCTTAGACTTGGTATTTGACAATATCCTCTAACGGGTCACTCTGTTTTCAGGAACTTGAACCATCCAAAAAAAAAAAAAAAGACCCCCTGCCTTGTTTCATATCCCAGTGACCTTTCAGTATGATTTTAGTCCTCACAATTTTTTCTCTACCCCTGCAGGCTGGCTGGCTTCTTAAATCAGCCTCTGCACCTACCAACTGGGCTTAGCCTTTCAAAAATCCCATTTTCCTCCAGGGTTGAAGGGTTTCCTCACCCTTCACTTTTCAGGAGAGTCAAGGCCCCCGTTTCCCCCCAGAGCCTTCAAGATGTCACTGGGTCTCCTCACTGCTCAGGATCCCTCACACGCACCTTCCCTCTGAGGTCTGGTCTGAGGATCCCGTTGTCTTCTGAGGCAACATGTTAATTTAACAAGCTGATTCGTATGTGAACTTATCCTCTTGGAGAAAATTCTGATAGATTGAAAGCAAAGAACAACTTCAGAAAATCTGGCAGTTGAGGTTTAGAACGGCTTCCCAGGTGGTGCAGTGGTTAAAGTTAACCGGGTTAAATCTCCTGCCAAGCAGGAGATGTGGGTTTGACCCTGTGGTCGGGAGTGTCCCCTGGAGAAGGAAATTGTAACCCACTCCAGTGTTCTTGTCTGGGAAATCCCACGGACAAAGGAGCCTGGAGGGCTACAGTCCACAGGGTCGCAAAGAGTCGGACACAGCTGAGCAACCGAGCACTAAGGTTTATTAAATTGCCAACTGTAGACTTTTTTCTGCAGCTTGAGGGTGATTGGGTGTATCTGGCCACTGGTATATATTAATGAATTTGGATGCTACAGGTAATTAACTTTTTCTATATAACAGAGCTAGTAAGCAGATACCTGTTGGGGACAATGTATGCCTTGTCTCCAGCAGCAAGATATGCATTTATAAGAGGGTCAGCCAGAAGGAATTCTCTGCTGTTCATGGTTAATTTTTCAACATCAGCCCATGTTTCTTGAGTGCCTTCCACATGCCAGCTGGATTTCTTCCTGCAATATTGGTTCTTTTTTTTTAAATTAATTTATTAATTTTAATTGAAGGCTAATTGCTTTACAATATTGAGGTCGTTTTTGCCACACGTTGACATGAGTCAACCATGGGTGCACATGTGTCCCCATCCTGAACCCCCCCCCCACCTCCCTCCCTGTCCCATCCCTCTGGGTCATCCCACTGCACCCCTGGCTTTGAGTGCTCTGTTTTATCCGTCCAGCTTGGACTGGCCATTCATTTCACAGAAGGTAACATACACGTTTCAATGCTATTCACTCAAATCATCCCACGTTCGCCTTCCACCAGAGTCCAAAAGTCTGTTCTTCATATCTGTGTCTTTTGCTGTCTTGCACATAAGGTCATCTTTACCATATTTTAAACAGCATCTTATGGGAAACAGAGTGGCTTCTTAGATAATTAACAGAACAGGTATTTTAGTACATTGAACCCTTCTGTATTTGTGGATGTTGAATATTTTTACCCTCCTCCTTCCACAGTTAATTACAGCATGTTCTGTTTGATGGACTAGAGTTCAGTGAGAAATATTTCAATGTGATGACTGCTAATGCTGTCAGGCCTTAATCCTTCTCTTCCTCTTTATCCTATGACTGCTTGCCTAGTAGTCATGTGTCATGAAGTTGGGAAGTTCTTTGCATAATAGGATAAATGATGAGCATATTCAAAGGTCAAATGTTTTGAAGCTGAAATCATTGTAAAGCTACATACTGATTCCTGACTGGCCCCAAGGTCAGGAGAAAGCACCTTAATCATGAAAGTAACAGGGGTTTAAAAAAGTAAAAAAAAAGCACTGTGATGAAACCCAGTGAATTCGTCCCAACTTCTTGTGGAGATTTATGCCCCGGGAAGGTCCTGCTTTATGTCATCCTGGCTGCGTCGGTGTCTCTCTCCCCCTCCTGGGAGCAAATGCCTCAGGACCCAAGAGGAGACTGGAAGTCACGGACCGTGAGCGTGTCAGAACTTCCCTCATCAGTGGCTGTGATGGCGCATCGAGGGGTGGGTGCAGCCCTGGCTGCCGTGGGCGTCTTTCAAAGGCTTGCTCAGGCTGGGCTTGCTCCCATCTCAGACAGATGCGTTCCTTCCGTCCTCAAATGGCTCCCAGTCTCTGCCAAGAGAGGCGGGATGCCGGCAGGCCAGTCGGGAAGTGCAGGAGCCCGCTGCCCCCAGGCCTACAGCCCCCAGCTCTGTGCTTACTGCCCTCCACACAGCAGCTTCTGGTGCACTCAGAGCTCACCCAGGGCGTGGGGTGGGCTGGGGTGCGGCTGGCCAGCCCCTGCTTCTCATCCTCTCAGTCACACTTTAGTTCCCTGGGCATCTGGTAGGAACCCACCAGACAAGGGAGCCAGTCTCACCCCTGACCCTGAAGCCCACTCTCACAGCTCCGCACCACTGGCCTTCAGCGTCTGCCATGCCTGGGTTAAGGGCCTCAGTGTCTATGCATCTCCCACTACTGCGTCTTGATTCCCTACTTGCACTTTTCTGACCAGAGATGGCTGTACCCCCTCACATGTGCCATTTTCATGCCGAGTGAAACATGCAGTCTGCACATCAAGCTTTTAAAATCCTGAGCACCGTAATTGTGGAAGAAATCAGTATGTGATGGAGAATTCCCCTCGGACTTTACAGCTCAGCCAGCCACAGGCTCCCAGTGACACAAGGACTCTGCCCTTCCCACCTCCTGGCAGGCAGAGGTTTCCGCCCTGTTCAGCAGACGTGGGCGTGCTCTCTCCTTCTCCACAGACGCTCTTCCATTTTCCAAGATGGTTGCCGAGCCCACAACAAGGAAATTCCTGGCCGAGCATGGACGAGCCAGAGGCAGGCGGGCTGCAGCCGCACCCCAGCCTCAGCCCTGCGCTGCGTCAGCTCAGCTGTGCCGCACGACAGCTTTTCTCCACCTCTGCCTCCACCATACTCCTGGCTCCAAAACACAAGGGAGAGAGACGGAACGTTCTGGATCTGTGTCCAGTATTTGCTATGAGATCACCAGTTTCTTCCTCTGAGCAACTGGACAGTATTGACACCTTCCTCGTGGAGTGTGTGTGAGGGAGTGAATGCAAGAGCACAAGGGGTAAACAGCCTGTCTTAGCTCTGTTACTGTTGGTGCGTGTGCTTGAGACTGGAGGGAAGTCCAAAATTCCAGGCCTTTCAGACAGGTGTGACGTCCACACGTCTACAGGAAGTCCCTCTTCAAAGCAGATACGGCAAGTGATGGGACGTTCCTTGGATGGTCAATGCAAAATGCACCAGCCGGCACTGGTCCCAAACAACCACAGGTGATAAACAGTCACAAGCTCTCCTGAGCTCCCTGTTTCCCCGGCACTACGCTGTCGCCCCCCTGAGAGCCCCGGCCGCAGTCACTCCAGCCTCCAAACCGCTCGGGCTGATGCGGCGGGCACCACGTGAGCACTCTGGGGCTCTGGCCTCAAGCTCCTGAGTTTCCTCTACCTGGAGAAGGGCAGAGGCTGTGCGAGCCTGGCGTGAACTTCGGAGTCTCTGCCAAACATAAACAGCAGTACGTGGCGATGAGTCAGACTCACGGTTCCTCTCTCCCCTCCCCGGCCTCGTCCAGCTAGGAAATCGATAGTCACTAAGCTCTGGCAGCCGAAGGCCATTCCTGCGGAGCGCGGTGCTCCAGCGGCCACGAGGATGCTAACCAAGCAATTGTCACCGACAAGCCCCCAGGACAAAAGTCGCAGGGACATCCAGGGGAACTGCCGTTACTGCTGAAATGAGGTGATTATCATGGGGGGAGACAGCTGTATGCGGAGGTTCCGCCTGCTTGCCACCAGCGGGGGTCGTGGCGGCGATTTCCGTCTGTAGCACAGATTTGGTCTGTCTGTAAAGTTCTGGTTGTCTTGTAAGACATGGGTTCAGAAGGTAGTGAAACTCGTCTGCAGACCTCCTTTCCTGGGGACGTGCTGGGCAGCACCCTTGCTTTCGTGGGCTTGTTGACTGCATGTGATGATGTGTCACCCTCTGTCCCTGTCACTAATGGGTCAGCTGCCCCTCTGGGCAGCCCTCCTGAGGCCTGGGCTGGGGCTGAAGTGCCCCTTCCTCACCTCGCAGCCTTCTGTCTGTGTCTGGAAGGCAGGCCTTCATTTCGTAGCTGGACCGAGTGGGTGCCGACCAGGGTGAGCGCAGCCCGTGCCCGCCTGCCCTCTGCACCTGTCCTCCAAGGTCACCTGCAGAGGGCCCTGCTCACCTGTCCCACTCATCATCACAGAAGAGTCCCCCACATCCCCCCTCACAGGGAGCTCACAATCATTTATTTTTTAAAGTAAAGGAAAAAGAATACACAATGCCTGTGCGTGTTGGCCAGCTGTGTCTGACTCTTCATGACCCATGGACTGCGGCCCACCAGGCTCCTCCGTCCGTAGGATTTCCCAGGCAAGAGCACTGCAGTGGGTTGCCATTTCCTCTTCCAGGGGATCTTGATGCTGGGGATTGGTCAGTTAGCAGATAAGATTCAAATCTCTGCCAACAACGGTCTTAGACCACAGAGCAAGGGACCGGTAAACAGCAAGATGGATGAAAAACAGCATGTATATTCCTGACGCCAGGCTGCTCAGGTTGCTATGAAAAAAATGCCTCGGGCGAAACAGCTCGAGCAACAGGCATCCACGTGCTCACGCTTCTAGAGACCAGTGGCCCGAGACCCAGGTGCCACTGAAGCTGGGTTTCTGAAGATGGCTCTGTCCCTGGCTTTCAGACTGCCAGCTTCTCACCGTGCCTTCTCAGGGACTGTCCTTGGGGGCCTGGAGAGAGAGTTCTCTTCCCTTCTTACAAGGACACTGATTCTACAGCATCAGTGAGCATGTGTAAGTTACTTCAGTCGTGTCCCGTTCTTTGCTGCCCCATGGACTGTAGCCCACCAGGCTCCTCTGTTCATGGGATTTTCCAGGCAAGAATACTGGGGTGGGTTGCCATTTCCTTCTCCAGGGGATCTTCCCGACCAACAGATCTACTGTGCAACCAGCGCATCCACTGCATCTGCTGCCCTGGCTAGTGGCTTCCCTACCAGTAGTGTGACCTGGGAAGCCCACAGAATCAGGGCCCACTTCCGAGCTCAATTCCCTCCTGAGAGAGCCCATCACCAAGTCCAGCCACAAGGGAAGTCAGGGCTTCAACACACAAAATGTAGGGAAACGGTTTGGAGAAATGTGTATGGAGATGGCTTTATTAAAAAGTAGAACTACAGTATGACCAGGAATCCCACTTGTAGGCATGTGTCTAGAGAAAACCGTCATTCAGAAAGATACATGCACGCCAGGGTTCGTTGCAGCACTGTTTACATGGAAGCGTGTAAATGCTGTTTACATGGAAGAGACCTAAGTGTCTGCTAACAGGTGAATGGGTACACACGTGGTACATATACACAGTGCAATACTACTCAGTCATAAAAATAATTAAATCATGTCATTTGACTTAAAAATGAACTCGAAGGAAAAAACATTTACTAAATGAATGGACTAAATAAAATTCAACAAGACTCAACAGTTAGCAGCAAATCATGTGAATTTTTTTTTTCCTTTCCTATAAAATGTCTATACCCAGTCCCTGCACTGGGTGGAAAGGCATAATCTCTATGTCAATACCACATTCCATTTCAGTGTCTCTTCTGAATAAGACAAATTGGTCCCACTTATTTCCATCTACATTTTGAAAAAATCCCAGTGTAGACAATTTTTTAAATTGGAAGGATCACACTTAGAATATATTATATAATCTAGGAAATATTGATTGCACATTATCTGAAAAAATGAAAAACACTGACATCGTCACTGTCCTTACTACCTGAAATCATTGGAAAAGATTATGGAAATGAGATATATATAGATTTCGTCAGAGCTATGGGTTAGCAGTCTAACTATTATTGAGTAAAAGCTGTGACATCGCAATGGATCCATACCTTTTTACTTCTAAATTGGTAAATGCATATTAATTATGGTTCACCATTTAATTTTCATCATTATAATAGACAGTAATTTATGGGATTATAGAACTAAAATATTTTAAGGTCGCATTTGCTTATAGGTGAGAGTGTTTCATGGGTTTGTTTTGCTAAACTGTAGAATATTCCTAGATAGGGCCGCTGGGGAGGCCCTCACCATATCTACCCACCACCATGTGGGTTTCTGCGAGCTCTCCCAGGAGCTAATCTTTGACGCCATTGCTGGCCCATGTAGCTCATAGCTGGAGCAAAGCAAGCTGGTCCCGGAAGTTCCCCTCTGTGGAAAACGTCTGGAGAGTGGTTAACGCCGCCTTCTGGCTCTTTAGATGAGATGATGGTAAATCTGGGCAGCTGCCACCCAAACCATCCTCGTCTCAGCAGGTGGTCCTACCTGGTGTACAAGACCGCTTCGCTGCAGGAGCCTCGGGTTTTTGAAGCAATCTGAGTGATCCTGATGTGAGTGAAGTTTGGTCATGATTGCTTCTACTCCATTCTGAATACCCAGAAAGATAAGCTAGTCACTGGCCACTTTGCAATCACTTCACACCTATTGATCACCCCTCCCCTCTCCACCCTCTCACTCCATCTCTTTTCTTCTCCATCTCTTTCTCTCTTTCATCCCCAAAGCAATATGAAAACGACTTCTAAATTGGTGACTGCAGCCATGAAATTAAAAGACGCTTACTCCTTGGAAGAGAAGTTATGACCAACCTAGATAGCATATTCAAAAGCAGAGACATTACTTTGCCAACGAAGGTCCTTCTAGTCAAGGCTATGGTTTTTCCAGTGGTCATGTATGGATGTGAGAGTTGGACTATGAAAAAGGCTGAGTGCTGAAGAATTAATGCTTTTGAACTGTGGTGTTGGAGAAGACTCTTGAGAGTCCCTTGGACTACAAGGAGATCCAACTAGTCCATTCTAAAGGAGATCAGCCCTGGGATTTCTTTGG
>SJYF01000373.1:2152657-2167308 GCA_006410515.1 Procapra przewalskii | reverse complement strand
ATATATATAGGGTTTAATCCTAAAATGGCTAACCCTTTCATACACTTTCATATATATATATATAGCATATATGTTTATGCCAGTTATATGCAGATGTTTATACTGCATCTTCTATCTGTCCCTCTATTGATGAACATTTAGGCTCCTCCCGTGTCTTGGACATTGTGAATAGTAAAGTGTGCACACACTCTAATTACATTTACTGGCTTTAAAAATGCCTGTTGGACTTGTTTTGTTTTGTCTTGTTTTTGCCCCTTGGCTATGGCTGTTGCCAAAGATCTCAGGATGCCCAGTAAATCTCTATTCTGTCTCTCTCTTTGGAGACCCCAAATTAGTCCTTTGTGGAGCTAGATATTGAAATTATTGGATTCTAGGAATGGAAGAATGCACTCCTGAAATTAAATCAAGTAATTGTCATGAGGATGTGTGTTGGACGTAAGGATGAGGAACGTAGCAGAGGCTATTTGACATTTCACATGTAAGTTTTTCAAACTGCGATAATAAGTGGACACAATTCCTACTTTTTCTGTTTCACTGAAACAATCCCAAGGATGTCTGATTGCTAGAGAGCATTGGTTAGTAAGACTGGGTCACAGGCTGCCTTGTTGACGGCAGTTTTACACTCAAAAATCGCCATTTACTTTGCAAAGCAATGTTAAGCAACCTCACTGCCGAGATGTGTGATGCTGAGATATTTCTAGAAACAATAGCAGTGCCAAGTGACTCACTCCAGGGGAACCACCCTCCCTTGAGCATATTTGAGGGAGACCTGGGCCTGCACCCTGACAGACACCTGGGCCCCGACGCATTTGGTGATGTATTTGGCTACTATGATACAGGGTCACAAAGAAAACCAGGTCCTAACAAGCGCTTCATCACCTGTCACGATGCAGTGCTCAGCAGAACCAGCCCCTACAACCTAGGGTAACTGGGTATGGTAGTTTGGGAATCAACCCTGAATATTCATTGGAAGGACCGATGAAGCTGAAGTTCCAATCCTTTGGTCACCTGATGCGAAAAATCAATTCGTTGGAAAAGACCCCAATGCTGGGAAAGATTGAAGCCAGGCGGAGAAGGGGGGCAACAGAGGATGAGATAGTTGAATGGCATCACCTACTCAAATGACGTGAATCTGAACAAACTCAGGGAGATAGCCGTAACAGGGAAACCGGCTATGCTGTGGCTCCTGAGGCCACAAAGAGCTGACCGGGACCTGGTCACTGAGCAGCAGAGGTGGGGAACAAAACTTATGCCGCGTCTGAAGCACCAGCAGTGTTTAAACTTGGAGAAGCAAGCCCCCCAGTGCCACAGCAGCATTACTAAGGGCATACGTGTTCCAGGCCATTCAGAGCATCTGTGATCTGACAGCATAAAGACTTCTGAGCCATTTTCATGCCAAAAAAAGTAGTCTTCCCTCCCCTCTCCAAGCATAGTTTAAGGTTTTGTCAAGATTCCCATAATTAATCTGTATATTTGGCATTTAATATACAGGCTGCTCTCAGTCATATTGGGTTACTAGAGTTTTTCAGAGCTTTGTTTAGGATGTAAGTACATTTTTCAAAGATGCTGCCAGAGACTTTTCAAAATTTAGAATGGGTGAGCAAAAACAATGTTTTACTCAACTGTAACATTTTTCTTCTTCTTTTCTGAGTCCTCTGAGGTCAGAAAGCAACTAAAGAGTCTCTTGATGAAAGTGAAAGAGAACAGTGAAAAAACTGGGTTAAAACTCCACATTCAAAGAATGATCATGGCATCAGGTCCCAGCACTTACTGGCAAATAGATGGGGAAACAGTGGAAACAGTGACAGACTTTATTTTCTTGGGCTCCAAAATCACTGCAGATGGTGACTGCAGCCATGAAATTAAAAGACACTTGCCCATTGGAAGAAAATCTACGACAAACCTAGACAGCATATTAAAAAGCAAAGACATTGCTCTGCCAACAAAGGTCCATCTAATCAAAGCCATGGTTTTCCAGTGCTCATGTATGGATGTGAGAGTTGGACTATAAAGAAAGCTGAGTGCCCAAGAATTGATGTTTTTGAACTGTGGTGTTGGAGAAGACTCTTGAGAGTCCCTTGAATAGCAAGGAGATCAAATCAGTCATCCCTAAAGGAAATCATTCCTGAATATTCACTGGAAGAACTGATGCTGAAGCTCCAATGCCTTGGTCCCCTGATAAGAAGAGCTGACTCATTTGAAAAGACCCTGATGCTGGGAAAGATTGAAGATAGGAGGAGAAGGGGACGACAGAGGATGAGATGGTCGTATGCCATCACCAACTCGATGGACATGAGTTTGAGCAAGCTCTGGGAGATGGTGAAGGGCATGGAAGCCTGGTGTGCTGCGGTCCCTGGGATCATCAAGAGTTGGACACAACTGAGCGAATGAACAACAATAACACCTGAGGTCAGAAAGGTCTAACTGTACTTGGTAACCAGCATGAAGGCACCTCATTGTCTTCCCTTGGTCCCCCTACTCCATAGTGTCACAAAAACCTTTCAAAATGTGGAGAAATTAAAAAGCAGAAACATCACTTTCCCAACAAAGGTCTGTATAGTCAAAGCTACGGTTTTTCCAGTAATCATGTACAGATGTGAGAATTGGACCATAATGAAGGCTGAGCACCGAAGAACTGATGCTTTTGAACCATGGCTGGAGAAGACTTTTGAGAGTCCTTTGGACAGCAAGGAGATCAAACAGTCAGTCTCAAAGGAAACCAACCCTGAATTGTTCACTGGATGGACTGATGTAAAGCTGAAGCTCCAGTATTTTGGTCACCTGATGTGAAGAGCTGACTCATTAGAAAAGACTCTGAGGCTGGGAAAGATTGAAGGCAGGAGGAGAAGGGGACGACAGAGGATGAGGTGGCTGGATGGCGTCACTGACTCAATGGATATGAGTTTGAGCGAGCTCCGGGAGATGGTGAAGGACAGGGATGCCTGGTTTGCTATAGTCCATGGGGTCATGGATACGACTGAGCGACCTCACAGTCTTCTGAAATCTAAAACAAAATGCTGCCTAGAAGGGGTGTTAGAGCAACAGGAGATTCAGCTGCAGAAAGTGAATGGCGCACCGAGGGTTAAAAATTCAAACCTACAGGCAGTGACTCTTCCTGCGCTCATTCACTCACTCAGTCTTCAGCAGGGATGGCCTTGGACGACACGGCCTCAGTCCTGAGCACAATACCAGCGAGGCAGGGAGACCCCATTTCAACAGACATCAGTGCACTAGGTCAGCAGGCGGGATGGCAATGCAGGATCTGACCCACTGAAGTGCATGGCTCTCGATCACACTTCTGGTGCTAGAGGAGCACTCAGCCTCCAGCCACCACAGCACCACCCCCTGAGTGCTTCCCCCCATCTCTGCAGGTGGAGTCTGCAGGCTTTGTGGGTGCTGCGTTTCACCTGGTACAGTTAACCCTTGGAACACCCCCTTATCTAAAGAACTTGACTGAGACTGGTGGGCTGAGTTGCTTACCCCAGCCAGGCAGCACCCTGGGACCCCGGATTAAACGTGGGCTGCTTCCTCTCACACCATCAGGCTGTAGCTGACAGGTCAGTGTGAAGCCACTTTGTAAGCGGACCAATCTATGATTAAGACAGGATGAAGCATATTTGGAGGACCAGATAATAAAAACCATATTTTATAGCACTCTTTATTGTTTTGTGACTTCACAGTTTGAAGCAGAGCAGCCCTTTTCATAAATTCTACAGCATTCATAGGGCTTCTCTGGTGGCTCAGACAGGAAGGAATCCTCCTGCAAGGCAGGAGACCTGGGTTTGATCCCTGGGTGGGAAGTTAACAGGATGGATGGGGATATAATGAGTCAAGAACCATCAGTAACACCAAACTGGTTTAGAACTGACTCAGCGCTGATTGCTAATTGAAGTCAGCGATTCAGACGCTAAGTAGGTAGGCTTCATTCCTACAAAAGTAACTAGAGAGATGTAAAACAATGCTTTAAGGGCTACAGAGAACTTCTTACATTAGGGAGAAAGCAGAGCTGAAGGCTGGCCCCAGGATGGAGTTTTCCTTCTGTGAGAGCTGGTATTGCATAGCATGCTGGCCTCTGCAGGCCAGGGGCTCACGGGGAAACTTGGGGATCTCCCTGCCAAGAATGTTTTGGGTTTTCTACCACTGGTAATTCTCCAGTCATCTCAGGCAGACAAGATAACACGGTCATCTAAGATTCCAGTGCCTCTTCTGTTTTACAATCTTTTCTTTCTCCTCCGTCATTTCAACTCACCTTGAACTGGCAGGTCCAAGCAAACTTCAGATCCCTCCTAGTCCTTAATGGGTGAGAGGGTTTTATTAATCGCTCTGCACTCGTGGATTCCAAGTAGGCTTCACTGCAGGTTTTAAAATTCTGTTAAGTCATTACGTCACGGCTGCAACCAGGCAGGCAAGTGATAAGAGGAATTCTCACCTAAAGACTGTGGGTGCAAACCAGTACTGACCTTGCAGTGGGAGCCAGATGACACTGATCATCACTGTCCTTCAGGATAATGCAGAAGATTCTAGCCACCCATACAACGCGGGTGGGCCTCGAGCGTGTTGTACTGAGGGAAGTGGGTCAGAGAAGGAGAAATATCAAACGGCGTCTCTTCTAGGAGGAATCTGAAAAGACACGTTACGAATTCTGCAAGACACAAGGAGACTCACAGACTTAGAGAACGAACTCATGGCTACTGAGGACAAAGGACAGACAGGGAGTTTGGGGTGGACATGTACATTTTGCTGTGTTTAAAATGGATAGCCAACAAAGACCTATGGCATGTGAAGTGAAAGTCACTCGGTCGTGTCCAACTCTTTGCATGGACTGTACAGTCTGCAGAACTCTCCAGGTCAGAATACTGGAGTGGATAGCCATTCCTTTCTCCAGGGGATCGCCCCAAGCCAGGGCATGAACCCAGCGCTCCAGCACTGCAGGCGGATTCTTTACCCGCTGAGCCACCAGGGAAGCCCCAGTGTATGGCTCAGGGAATTCTGCTTAGTGTTCCTTGGCAGCCTGGAGGAGACAGAAGCCTGGGAGAGAACGGATGCATGTATATGTGTGTCTGGGTCCCTTTGCTGTCCACCTGAAAGTATCCCAACATTGTTAATCAGCTATGCTGCATACGAAATGAAAAGTTCAGGGTTTTGTTTAAGGTGGAAAACAACAACAATACTGACCCTCTAGCATGAGGCCCCTGAGGCCAACGGTGGCCTTGTGCTCTGAGGCCGATGATGCTGAGCCTGTGCATGCCTCAGCCAGCTGGCCAGCACTGGCCCTGGAGGAGGCCCGGCGATGCTCAGGACACAGGACGGTACTTCCCGTGTCCCTCGTGAAGGAGCTCCTGCAAGAAGCCAGGTGCGGCCAATGTCTCAGGTGCTTCCATCCAGTGACTAGAGGAGGCTGGCTGGGTATTGGGGTTCAAGTTCAGAGGGCATTAGAGGCAGGTGACTGTCTGACACGGCACAATGGTGCTCAGGGTCAGCGGCCTGTGAGACGGTCCCTCCAGCCCAGGAGCGACCCAGGAGCCCCTTCCTGCCCTGCCGGCTCCACTGCCCACCGTTTCATTAGTTCTGCAAAACAGTTCATGTCAGATTTCTGTCATCATCAGCTGACTCAATGAATTCAAGCTTCAGGGCCACCCTGCTTAGTTCCCTGGTCTTCCCGAAAAACATGATCATTTTCCCCCCCTCCTCCAATAAGTTGTGTGAAGAAATCTGTCCGTCTGCTTCCCGGCCTGCTGTGAAGGTCCTTGTTTTGTATCTCAATCCCTGCTCACAAAAAGGAGCTGCTTTTCATTTCTGCTGCATGCATTCCAGGAAGCCCCCTCCTCCTCCTAATGCTGCCTGCAGCACCCCGCTCCCCCACTCCCCACCCCCGGGCAACAGGTGCCCTGAGCTGGCTGGCACCGCCTGGCCCAGCTCCCCGTGGGTCCTCAGCAGAGCTGGGCAGGATGGCGCACAGAGCTGCGCACAGCAGATGCTTGGCTTCTGCGAGTTGCCCCCGAAGGTGTGCTCCGGGTGATGCCTTGCCCCCGTGGAGTGGAGAGGGGCTGACACCTGGGGGGCTCTATTAAATTACTCATATGACTCTCTATTCTCTGTCCCACAGACATTCTCTTGCTGTTCTCCATGAAGGACCAAGTCCAGAAGGAGAACCTCTGTGTGTCCTCCCCAACACCCGCAAACTGGTGCCGAGGTTGGGATGGGGAAGCCATCCCACTCCAGAGACACCCCCTGCTCACGTGCTCTGGACGCTGGGCAAGACTGTGGACACTCTGAGTGTCAGTAGACTGTAGACACTGCTGTCAAATTCAGGTGGCTCTTTCCCCCTCTTGGTGTCTAAGCCCCACTCCCCCGATATTTGACCTTTTGGGCAGCAACTGATCTCCACCAACTGGCCTCACCTCTTGCACAGTTCGGGGCCTCAGTGATAGGAGGCCCTACATGTGCTTGTGCGTTGGAGAGGGGCTCACAGTGGAGAGGGGGCAGGGAAGAGAGGAGAGGAAAATCTGGGTCTCCGGAGAAGGGAGGAGACACTTTGGTTCTTCCCTTAGCCCTGCTGCTGCTGCTGCTAAGTCGCTTCAGTCCTGTCCGACTCTGTGCAGCCCCATAGATGGCAGCTCACCAGGCTCCTCCGTCCAGGGGATTTTCCAGCAAGAACACTAGAGCGGGGTGCCAAAGACTTCTCCATCGCTTAGCCCACTTCACTCCAAAAATTCTTGGAATCGACGTATCTTTTCGCCGTAAGGATGAGCAGTATCAGTGTTAGTCGCTCAGTCGTGGCCGACTCTGTGAAAAGGATGAATTTTCTTCCAAACGCCTATACCTGTTCCTCATTAAGAAAAAAAGAAAAAACTTTTTGCAGTGACACCAAAGTCAATAGCCTTGACCTTACTTCTTGCAAACTAACGAATCAGTCCTTTGATTAGAGAACTTGGCCCTCCCGTTCCTGGGTCGCTGTGGGGCCCATGCTTGTTTCTCTCCACCTGCTTTCCCGTGACTGGCTTTGCAGAGCATGAGACCCACCTTGGCTGGCTCCCCCCAAGCCTTCCCCTCCTGACGGGGGACAGGACATGGCCCCTGTCCCAGCCAGCCGGCAGTGGACGCCAGGAGAGGAAAATGGGCCTTGGGGGTGGAGACGACGGGGACCTTCCCCCACGGCTCAGCGGTAAGTCAGGAGCCGGTCCTCTGTCGCCAGCTCTGTCTGGCTTTCTCTGCCCTTCCCGCCACGCCAGCCTGATGGACCTGGCGGGGAGGGCTTGTTCTGCCTCCAGGAAATTGAGATTTGGAATAGCGTCTCTTGAAAACCTCTATCCCTTCACCCCTGTTTATTTTTCCTATGGCACAGGTCATTATTGCCTGACATTGTACTTTATATTTCTGTGATTATGTATTAGCTGCCTTCCCACCAGCATGCAAACCATCTGATGTTTGTATCTCGTGGTCCCCAGTAATGCTCAGCACAAAACAGACCCGAGCTAAGTGTCTGCTGGACAAATGAGTGATTAATTCTGTGTTCCCAAGCATTGATTTCTAGGTCCCCAGAAAGCATTTTACTCCTTGCCAAAACAGTTTACATTTCTCTGCTAAGATTCCTTCTCTGCTTACCCATTCTGTCTACCTTTCCCTGTGAATGCGTCTCTGTCTGCTCTTTCCAACATCTCCGTCTGCTGTGGGGATGCTGCGGATTCTCTTCCGATGTTGGATCATTATCCCCTCTGTTTTTCCGAACCTAGTAATCCTTTTACATTATATACTCTCGATGATACACAGAACTTGGAGTGTGGGAACCTCCTCTAGATTCTGTTGATTTTTCTTATACTGTTAACATTTCTAGTAACGTGCAATCTGAGTTCCAGGCAAACCATAAAGACAGAAAAGATGGCCATCCCAGAATTGTGTGTCTTCATTGAAAAACAATAACGAAAAATTCCCCTTAACTTTTAAAAAGTCATTTTCCATATTCTTTCCACAGGAAATCTTCCCAAAGACTCGGATGTTGTTTCTGTTTACGGCTGCTGCCGCCACAGATGCCCTGCCTGTTGCCCCTGTGCGCCAGCTGTCTCCTGGATGAAGCTGTTTCTGCCTTGGGCACGGTCTGCCCAAGGACCTTCTCTGTCTGCAGGACCAAGGGACTCTGGACTTGCAGTGTAGTTAGCGCCCAGGAGCCACGCTCAGCCCCCGCCCCGTATCCGGACGGAGTCAGAGGGGAACCCTGGCGCCCCTCCCCAGGGACTCACCCTCCTGATCTCTCAGTGCCCCCAGCAGTGCACCCCTGGTTTCCTGGTAATGAACCCCGCCTTCCTTCTTCCCTTCTGATTGGTTCCTCCTGGGGCCACACCCCAAACTCTTGCCTCTGACCTGCTCCTGGGAGCCAGTTCACAGCCCGCAGTCGGAGCCTCTGCTGTGATCCTCATCAGCCCTGTGCCTGTGTCTAAACCAATCCCTTCCTCCAAGGTTCACCTCAGGTTCTAATTGCTCTGTGAACCCTTTACCTTCACCCTCGAGGTTGCTCATCAAATCTTCCCAGGCCTTTACCTGTAACTGCCTGTTGGCACCAACATTTCTCGTTTCAGAATTCATTTTGGGGTCTCCTCTCCCTACTCAACAGAGCAGAAATTCCAAGCAAGGACCACAGCTGCACTTCTCTGTGTGACCCATAACTTCTTCAAGAGCCCTCTACCTGGAGTGACTGGGCCATATTTAAGAGGGGTTGAAAGTGAAAGTGGAGGTTGCTCAGTGGTGTCCAACTCTTTGTGATCCCACGGACTATATCGTCCGTGGAATTCTCCAGGCCAGAATACTGGAGTGGGTAGCCTTTCCCTTCTCCAGGGTATCTTCCCAACCCAGGGATGGAACCCAGATAGCCCACATTGCAGGCAGATTTTTCACCAGCTGAGCCACCAGGGAAGCCCAAGAATACTGGAGTGGGTAGCCTATCCCTTCTCCAGGGATTCTTCCTGACCCAGGAATTGAACCGGGGGCTCCTGCACTGCAGGCAAATTCTTTACCAGCTGAGCCTGCTGTGAACATTGCAAACGCTGCTTCATTCACGCTTCCCTTCCTGTTTTCATTTTATTTTTCTAACTGATTTTGAGATATTCATTGGATTGGATATTCTTACCTTTGAGAAAGTTTAATGGAGCATATAATTGACATAAGACACATCTTTGTAGGTTAATAGAGCTGATTTTAGTGGAAGCTGTCTGTCACTGTCAAACGCCAATTTTCAAGCTACATTTTTTCTCCTGAATTGTCATGTCATATTCTAGTTTCACTGTGGTTTCAAAATAATTACAACGATTTTAAGATAATTATTTTCTCAGTCTTTGGCACAGTGGGGAAAGGTAAGAGAGGGATGGGTCTACATTTGAATTCACTTAACGACGGAAGCGCCAAAGAATCGATGCTTTTGAGCTGTGGTGTTGGAGAAGACTCCTGAGAGTCCCTTGGACTGCAAGGAGATCCAGCCAGTCCATCCTAAAGGAAATCAGTCCTGAATACTCATTGGAAGGACTGATGCTGAAGCTGAAACTCCAATACCTTGGCCGCCTGATTCAAAGAACGGCCTCATTTGAAAAGACCCTGATGCTGGGAAAGATTGAGGACAAGAGGAGAAGGGGACGACAGAGGATGAGATGGTTGGATGGCATCACTGACTCAACGGACATAAGTCTGAGTAAACTTCAGGAGTTGGTGATGGACAAGAAGGCCTGGGGTGCTGCAGCCCTTGGGTT
This sequence comes from Procapra przewalskii, assembly GCA_006410515.1. Taxonomy (NCBI): domain Eukaryota; kingdom Metazoa; phylum Chordata; class Mammalia; order Artiodactyla; family Bovidae; genus Procapra; species Procapra przewalskii. The sequence goes on along the minus strand of SJYF01000373.1, from coordinate 2,157,574 downwards.
CGCAAAGAGACGAATATGTCTAAGTGACTGAATGGAACTGAACTGAATGATAGCAAGATCTTGCATTTTATGAATTTATAACCAAGTGACTTCAGCATTTGCCTGAGACAGGTTCCAGAATCTAGTGCCAACCATGCATTCAGTTAAAAGAGGGTAAACTGAGAAGCTATGGTAGCTCAGTCGTGTCTGACTCTTTGTGACCCATAAACTGTAGCCCACCAGGCTCCTCTGTCCATGGGCTTCTCTAGACAAGAATACCGGAGTGGGCAGCCAGCCCCTCCTCCAGGGGATTGTCCCCGCCTGGGGATCACAGCCAGGCCGGGTATCCTGCTCTGTAGGTGGATTCTATAACACTGAGACACCTGGGCAGCCCAGATGAGGGCAGAGCAACGTCTAAGCCTGCTTTTACTTTTGAATTTGGAACAGTTGTCCCCTAGGCGCTAGGATTGCACTCAAGCAACCTCACTGAAGCCTGGTCAGGCCAACTCATCTGAGTATCTTGCTACAGGCTTTCTAATGCATGACAAGCTCAGCAGAGAGGTTGAGCTGTTCATCAAGCCACGCCTTCATTCCCCAAACTGAGATCTCCCAGGAACCTGCTGTGCGCCTGCCTAGGGCTTGGAGCTGCAGACACCACAGCAGAGGAGCCCTCACCCCCGTTCACAGGGACCTTCAGTCCCGTCCTGATTCCTGACCCCACCCATAAACTGGGAATTTTCTCTTGGATGTTTACAGATGAGAGCTTTGCTAAAATTTTGACTGTGGAAGAATTGAAAGCAGATGTAGAAAACCTGTACAATTATCAATAAACATAAATGTTTGGGTGTGTGTATATGTGGGTGCCAAGTCACTTCAGTTGTGCCCAACTTTCTGCAATCCCAGGGACTGTAGCCCACCAGGCTGCTCTGTCCATGGGATTTCCAGGCAAAAATACTGCGGTGGGTTGCCATTTCCCACTCCAGGGTATCTTCCCGACTCAGGGACCAAACCCTGGTCTCTTACGTCTCCTGCACTGGCAGGTGGGTCCTTTACCCCAGTACCACCTGGGAAGTGTGCGCATCCCTCTATTTCTTACCATCACAAATTTGGCTAATAAATTGGAAGCAGGGTGCTGATGCTCAGTGAACCACAGCCAGCCCACCTCCAAGAACCTATTCAATGGGAGAAACACGAGAAGAAGATAATCCGTTGCAGGCTGCACCATGAAGATGGACAAGAGTGTTTTAGAGCACAAGTGTGACATCCTTGCTAGAGACAGGTGAGATTATTGGCATCTTATTTCACACATTCTGGATATTCTACCTGGAGCTGTCAGGAGCTAAGCTGGGGACAGCACTGCCTCTTGAAACCTGTCCTGGTCAAGGAAGACACATCACGCTTAATGATCAGTTTCTTTAGACTGGGGGAATTTGGGTTCTGCACTTTTTAAAAAATGTATAGGTTAATTTATTAACTTTCTCTTTTTTAAATTTTTAGTTGAAGTATAGTCTCCACACAATATTTTTACAAGTTACAAGTGTTCACTATAGTGATTTATATGTTTAACATTTATGGTCCAATTGCAGTCAGTTCTTATGAAATATTAGCTGCATTCCCCATGTTGTATAATGTATCTTTGTAACTTATTTTATATCTTGTTTCTGTTGTGGTTCAGTGGCTAAGTCAGGTCGACTCTTAGTGATTACAGGAAGTGCAACACACCAGGCTCCCCTGCCCTTCACTGTCCCCTGGCATTTGATAGTAGAGGTGATGGAACTCCAGCTGAGCTAACTTTATACCTAATAGTTTGCAACTCTCACTCCCCCACCCCTTTACAGCCCTCTCCCTTCCCTCTCCACACAGGTTACATTGTGTCTAGCTTATCCCACTTCTGGGTCTATGGCAAAGGAAATGGAACCCTGATCTCGAAGAGATAGATGTGGGACTCCCAGCCTTACTTACAGGACCCGAGATGTGGGAAGAGCCTGAGTGCCCCTCAGCGGAGGACCAGATAAAGAAATCATATACGTAAACCTTTGCAAGGTAATGATGCTCAGCAGGCGCTGGCGGTCCTTCAGTGCCCTGGGCTGGGCCCACTGTGATTTCTGAAAGGCAGGCTGGTGGTCAGATCACAGTCCGAGGGGCGAGCTGGAAGCAAGAGGTACTAGATGTGGAGGACATAGGTCCCCCTTCATGAAGGACAGTCCCCAGAGCTGCTGCACGACGCTAACACTACACACCGGGACTCAGCCACGTAATCGAGTTTATCTGCAAGGGGGCTGAAACATGCCCTTACCCCAGGTGATCCGACCTCGGCTACAGTGGCGGAGGCAGGACACGAGCAGGAGCATGGTCTCAGTTAACAGCCGCTGCTGCTGCTGTTCAGTCACCAAGTCGTGTCTGACTCTTGGCGACCCCATGCACTGCAGCATGCCTTGCTTCCCTGTCCTTCACTGTCTCCTGGACTTTGCTCAGACTCAGGTCCATTGAGTCAGTGATGCTATCTAACCATCTCATCCTCTGCCACCCCCGTCTTGAACAAAATTTAAGAACACTACCTGATATGACCCACTCAGTAGCCTGAAGTCACTGGCTAGAGTCTATATAAATTTTTTTAAGTCTATACTTAATAGAATAAACTGCCAAATAAATGTCCTCCTATCTGCTATCCCGAGTACTCCGAGAGTAAATATGTTACAGGCACACCTTTAACACAGCCGTAACAGATTAAACCTTTGCACATTTCCTTGCAGTTTTTCTTGAAGAAAAATCTGTCTCAGAAATGCTTGCACATTAGAGCCAATTTCAGACCGGAATTTATAGAACAGTGCATACCATTTAGCTGGCAGATCAGAGCTGCTCCTTTAGAAGCGTCACAGGAAACTCCCATTATACACTGCAAATGTGCGGGAAGAAAATTTTGAAACATAAATTACGAGGACCCTTAAAATACATAACGCTTTACAGGCAGTGGTGCTTTACCCGGCTGTCACGATCTTTCATGTAAATGCAGACCTTATGTCTTTTTAAAGAGCTGTTTTGTCTTCCTGGCTGCCTGAGACATTGCTAAAGAAAGCGGATGCTTTAAAATAATCTTTAAGAGACTAGGAAGGCGACTCTAAGTCAACAGAATTTGGGGGCTGACTTTGGGCTGCGTAAGTGGAATTGACAGTTCCTGTGAGAAGATTTGTTCAAGTTCAAGTGCTGTTCTCTTAGTGTTGATACTCAAATGTCAAGCAAAATCCCACAGCCTGGGTGGAGCCATGGACCCAGGTTATAAAGGCCCCCTCACCCCCGGCTCCTGCTCCTTCACAGAAAGACGTGCCTCTCTGATGCGCACATGGACTCTTGATCTCAGCCCGCCGTCCGTGTCACTACCAGCATCCGCGTCTGCTCTCTGGGGTGAAGCCTAGAGCCTCAGGCAGGTCTCACCTGCCGCTCCCAGGTTCCCTGCTCCGTGTGTTCATCCCTGTGCTAAGGTGACGGCTGACCAGAAAACCAAAGAAGAACATGCGGGGAAAGTCCTTCATCCCCCAGTGAAAGCCGACACGTGGGGACTGTGACTGGACGGTGTCCTTCTGACCGTGTACTCCAGGAATCGGAATGACGGTGCAGAGAGCCTCTTTCTGCAGTGTCCCTGAAACCTGATAGATGCCTTCCAGGGTCCAAGCAGGTTTTGATGTCAGTGAGCTCACGCTGCCTTCCCAGCAACTCTACATGGGCAGCGTCCAGCTTGGCCTGGCCTGTGAATTCTGTTTAAAATGCCCCCTCAATCTTGTATAGTCCACTGAAACCCCCACCCTGCAACCCCAGGCTAGGATCCATGAGACAGAAACTGAAGCACTGCTATCAGTATGAAACTGCATTTTCTTCTCATCAAGAGCTTTCTCGGAGTCTCTTTTTAAGATCAAACAGAGCAAAAGTGTCCCGGAGGGAGAGGTCTCTGGGGAGGGCGCCCCACCTCTATCTGACCAATGGCAGCAGGCCAGAGCCTGTTGCCCGAGGAGCCCCGCCACCCTCCAGGGTGCAGCAGGTAAGGACCAAGTAGAGATGAGTTTAGGCAAGCCTCCTTTTTGCCCTGAGATCCTGGTTTCTGCACTGGCTTTCTGTTCTCAATTAAAATAGCGAACAGTCAAACTGTGGATAAACTTCCCCAGAAGAAGGGCAGAGGGCTTCTGAAAGGCTTGATTTACCAGCATCTCCCTGAGACAGAAGATCCCCTTGAATTTCCTAGTCGTGAGTGGCTTGCAAAGAGGCAGGGCCACCATGCCTCTCCCAGCACCTTGGCTTCCCAGCAACCTCTCCACCAAGGCCCTGCCGCCCCACCCCGCTTACGTCTCCTAATTAGAGCTGAATGTAGGCTCAGGCTTCTCTTTAGGGCTCAGTCTCTGTGGACTCTTAGCTACCCTCGAACTTTCCCCAGTGCCTCGGAGGGAGCTTCTGGTTTCTCCCACTTCTCAACACTTCTGAATTTTAGAATGGATTTCCCCTCTTCCCAACTTGCTAAAATATACTTTCAGCCTCATTTCAAAGAAACCAGAGAAGCACTGTTTCCTTGGAATTTTGTGGGACTTTATCTTGAAGTTTGAGGCAGAGGGCTTTATCCCTGCCTTTGTCACTGATGAAGAACATGTCCCAAGATGCAAGCCCAACTCTGTGAAGCAAACGAAAATAAGATATCACCAAGGGGAGCAAATTTAAAAAAGAAAAGAAAAGAAAGGTATCAAGTAAAGAAGAGAGGTGGGGATGTTGACTTCTGAATGTTTGCTTCTGAAGCCTGATGGGTGAACAGAGCAATAATACCGAGTCCCGTTTTTAATAAATCTCTGCTCCTCCCCAAACACTCCACCCTGCAACACTCGTGAATTAAAAAGGCCTGGATGCTTCAGAATTCCCAGAAATGAGTAAGAGAGTCACGCTTTGGAGCAGAGAGGGACG
>SJYF01000373.1:2136630-2152614 GCA_006410515.1 Procapra przewalskii | reverse complement strand
ACCCCCCAGGGCTGGCAAGGGGACCCACCCAGGGGCAGCCCCTGCTCCGGGGAAATCGGTTCTGAGTCCGCAACTGCTTTTTCAGAGCTGAGGCCAGTGTGATAAAGTGCCGTTCCTTCACCAGAAAGAATGTTTGCTTACTATTTCATCATCCCCTAGAGGCACAGAGGAAGGAAATAAGCGCATCAGTTGTCATTATGACAGGATAAAAATGGGGCCATCATATTTCAATAACACAATGCGATGAGCCGCCCAGCCAGTGATGAGTTATGGGCTCGCCAGCTCGCGCCCAACTGTAAGTTAATATTATCTCCCCAGGATAATTAGAGTGAAGTTCAATTACTGACCCTGAAGTGCCATGCGGGCCACACTGTGGGTTTTGACACAGCTTTTTACACATTTATCTTCTCACCTAACGCACCACATCTGCATTGCGGCGGTGATTAATCTTGCAGGCGCTCCGAGTGGCGCTGTTCTTTTCGCATGGACTGGCTGGTCCCTGGAGTCCCCTTGAGCGGTGCGAGCAGCTCTGTTGTGCTGTTTGGCTGCCAATTTACCTTCCCCTTTGTGTTGGGTTCCTGTGGTCACTCCTGACTCGGGTCAAATGAGCACTTCCCCGCAGGTCACCAGAGACAGAGAGCCGGGAGCCGGCCCCGTGCTCTGCTTGCGAGTGGTACCCATGCGACCCCAGGGAAAACCGGGGCTCCTCATTTCTGTGGGAGGATCCAGACACCAGGAGCCTTCGTCTTTTCAGCTTCCCATGCAGCCCTAAGGCCCCTTGAAGGCTCCCTGTCACTTCTCCATCTGGGTGAACCACGCACCCCGCCTCCCCCCAGCCAGGTGCTCCTCAGGCGGCCTCAGGTGGGGGGAAGAGAGGTGTTGGAATGAGAATTAATGGGGTACAGTGTGGGGTCCGCAAAGCCACTGAAACATAAGGTTATTAAGTCAAAGGAACCCTCTTGAGAGCCTTGCATCTGTGACAGCTTGGGATTTGCAAAAACTAATGAGATAAATACTTCGAGTCCCTATATCTTAAGCCATTTTATTTGTTATGAAATGCATGTTTCGACACTCTGGGGCTAACGGTTCAAATAATCAGGGTTTGGGCCCTGTGTTTTGGGGGAGGCCTGGGCTCCCAGGCCCGTGGGCGCAGGAGGCAGGGAGCTGAGGGTGTGTGGCCTGCAGACACAGTGGGAGCTGGTGAGGCAGGGGCCAGGCTCTCAGGGGCTGGTGGCTGCTCTTTCCAGAATCTTCTGCCAGGGCCACATGCCTCTTAGGGCACGTTCCCTTCACTCATTTCCTCCTAGCAGGTACCCCATATGTTTTGGGGGGACCTGAGTTAAAGAGAGTGGGGAGGCAGTCACAGTTGCAAGTGTGCCCAGACTCAATCCTGAAAGGGTGTCAGCCTTTTGTCTTTAAGACTAACACAGGCAATTGTTTCCAGGAAGCTGGTGAAACTCTAGCTCTTGTTCTGGACCTTGGTGGGTCTGGACTTGAATCTCAGACTCTAAGGCCACTTTACTCATTCACAAAACCACTGTAGCTGCCTTTGAGTCATGGCTGGCCCAACAGAAGCATCCAGAGTTGGTCTGTCTCACAGCAAGTGGTCAGCTGTCCTGCACAGGGCCGTCTGCCATAGTCCCCGGGCCCACGGATTTATACTGGGATCCCATCCACCCCGCTGCAAGCCGGTTCTTTGTTTCAGTCAAATTCAATGCCTTAGGTTGTTCAGATATTTGAGGTCATTTATCTAAGAGTACCAGTGTGCTCTTAGATAAGCTATGAAAACTTTGTTCTGTTCAGTATAGTAGCTTAGTCATGTCCAACTCTTTGTGGACTACAGCACACCAGGCTTCTCTGTCAGCACATTAAAAGCAGAGACATCACTTTGCCAACAAAGATCCATATAGTTAAAGCTATGGTTTTTTCCCAGTAGACATTTATCGATGTGAGACTTGGACCATAAAAAAGGTTGAGGGCCAAAGAATTGATGCTTTCAGATGAAGACTCTTGAAAGTCCCCTGGACTGCAAGGAGATCAAATGAGTCAATCCTAAAGGAAATCAGTCCTGAATATTCACTGGAAGAACTGGTACTGAAACTGAAGCTCCAATACTTTGGCCACCTGATGTGAAGATCTGACTCATTGGGAAAGACCCTGATGCTGGGAAAGACTGAAGGCAGGAAGAGAAGGAGGGGACAGAGGATGAGACAGTTAGATAGCATCACCGACTCAATGAACATGAGTTTGAGTAAACTCCAGGAAATAATGAAGAACAGGGAAGCCTGGCATGCTGCAGCCCCTGGGGTCAAACCAGTCAAACACATGACTTAGCAACTGAACAATAACAACTCATGTGTAAGATGGCTGTTTTAACTCTAGAACCATGTGGGAGAGTCCAGACTTGATACAGAAAATTGAAAAAAGTGCTTCAGTCATCATGGCTGATACTACACAAGCATTGTGTTATTGTTTCCAATACAAGAATGGAGTATGAGGTTGAACTGATGTCCAGAATGACTGCTGACCCCTTGAGATCCCTTCCTGAGTGATCGATGCTGCTAGATGAGGCCTGGATCCTGGGCTGCAGGAGCAAGTCTACTCTGCTTGGGGTGGGGGTCAGCACTGCCAAGGGGTTCCCAGGACTTTCCTGTCTACGGGGATGGGGTGCCCTGGGCTGGGCGTTGGCCAGGGCTGCTGGGCCGAGATCGGAAGACGGCCTTCCTCCTCACAGCTGAGGGATGTGTGCCCTTCGGTTGTTGCTGTCATTGTTTAGTCACTAAGCTGTGTCCAACTCTTCGTAGCCCACCAGGCTCCTCTGTCCATGTGGTTTCCCAAGAAACAATCCTTGGGTGGTCTTCAATTACCCCCTGCAGAGGCAGAGTAAGATGGAGGCAGATGTCTCGCTTCTCCCGGCTTTGATCACCCTTGGTTATTTCATGGAGAGCAGGTTCTGTCCACCCCAGCAGGACAAAGGCGGCCACTGAGAGCTTTGCAGGCAAAGGCTGCACACGCCTTACACAAACCCAACAGGGGCCTCCAAAGGGCCTCAGCCTCATTCCCACATGCCAAGACACCACTCAAGAAAGAGTTCTACCCACTGATGGGCTGCAGAGATGCCCAGGAAATGCGGTCATGGACCGAAAGACTAGAGAGGGCTCTGGTCTGCTCACCATCTGGGCCATTCAGACCGCGTCTTTGGCAGGCACGCGGGGATGCTCCAGTTCATCTCCGGAGCATCCGCCACATCCTGCTCAGATATCAGAAGGGGTCCTTTCCCCTCGAGAGGCAAAGGCACTGAGTGGAAGCACCAGCTTCTAATTCCTTCCGGAAGCGGGGTTAAGAACAGAGGCGTCGCCTCGGCCTCTCCCCCGGGACACTTTTCTTTGCAAAATCACACTCGGGATCAAGCTCCTTTTGACGTGCCTGGGATCAAAGGCTCTGAGTCAGCACATTGCAGGCTGCAGGTGAAGCGCTGGAGCCTGACGGCAGCGGTGACAGGTGGGGGAAGGCAAAGCAGCTTTCACACTTAAAAAAGAAAGTGCGCTCGACTTGCCCAAGCAGGGGAGAGTTTAAATATGCAAGGGCGGGGTGGGGTAGAGACGGGTCTGGCGGGTGGGGTAGGGAATGGGATGTTCTTGCAGCTCCAGGAACTCCAGGCATTAAAAAAATAATAATATTAAAACTGCACCGGGCATGCCAGCTGCCCCGCCATGGCCCCCTCATCCCATGCGTCTTCCCATCACAGGCGACAGCATGGAGCTGCCCGCGGTCCTTTCTTCCTCTCGGAACTGGGCAGGGCTCTCTGGCATCCTGTTACCCTGGGCGACCGTCAGCCATCTTTTCTCCTCCCCGCATCCTTCCCAGGTTCAGACACAACGGCACATTTTCGTTTGGAGATCCTTCGACCAGGTGTTAGCCTCCTGCCGCTTTGACCCAAAAAGGAAGCCCGTTGTTTTTTTTGTGTGTTTTTTTTCCCTCCTCCGTGAAGCACAGCATCTGTTTCCATTCTCCAGCTGCGCTCAAATCCATCCCGTAAGCTGTCCCCAGGCTTTGCTTCAGCGGCACTCTGACTTTGCCCTCAGCACATTTCCTTTCTGAATCAATAATAGAATGTATGCCCCTTTCAACATGAAACAGAAAACTCTTCTTTCTCGCTCACATGTTGTTGTGGTCAGTGCTTGACGGGGCAGACTTTCTCTGGGAAGCAGAATTTTAGGGACGGGGACTGGCTCTTTGCGTGGGAGCAGGCAGAGTTGGCTCTATTTGTGACTGCCCTGGGTGTGGACTGAGCGTCCTTATCTCTGCAACCGTGACTCGGTAGGCCTGGTTCTTCTCTTTGACCTCTGGACCAGAATCTCATAAGGCTCTGGGACATCCAGTGTCCAGAGGCCATCTTTGGAGGGCTGTTTGTGTGACCTTTCCCAGGGTCAAATTGACCAAGCATGGCAAGGAAGAGCCGTGGCGCTCCCGCTGGCCCAGCGCGACATGCGCATCCCTTGACTCATCCATGCCTCACCCGGGGCCTTACTGAGCCAGGAGAACCACAAAAAGAATGGGAGAGAGCAGAGCAAAAGGGAAGGATAAATGGCAGCTGGGACCCCGGGAGTCTTCTGAGAGCATCAGCACACAGTAGAGCACGGGCTGCTCTGGAGAAACCCAAACCTGTGGGAAGCTCAGACACACCTCAGACCACAGGGCTGGCTGCAGGAGGCGCCCTGGGTGGGAGGAGTTCTGGTTCCTGCTTTCCCTGTCTGCTCCCCGTTCCTGAGCCCGACCCCAGCCCCGTTTCCTCCAGGATCATGGCTGGGCAGGAGCACAGCTCCCTTGTCCTGCCCAGGCTGGGCCTCACTGTGACCCACAGCTGGACGGTGACCATCCACGTGTGGCCTCCAGCAGCACTGCAGGCTCCTTGGAGGATGCGAGTCCCTGGCATGGCTGCCCTGTCTTGCTCTGCCACCTGCCTGCGGGATGCCCAGTCCAAGACTGCTGCACGGTACAGGCACTGCCCGCCTGACCCAGTGAGTGTCTGAACAGCCAACCCACGGACACCCAGCCTGCAGATGGGTTGATGTGTGAGAGAGAAAGCCCTGCAGAGTTCAGCCTCAGATCTCTGATTGCAGCGAGGATCTCGGTAACTGAAATGGGGTGTCTTCACAGCCTGCCGCCCCGTGCCTTCCTTCTTAAAGGGCCTGGCTCGGCATGGAGCCCTTGATCTGCAAAAAAATAAGATACTTTGGAAACTTCTATTCACAATTAATTTCAAGTTTACTGTGTCTCTGGTACCAAGAAAGATCACTGGAGGAAACTAAAATAAAAACAAAGATAATTATGGGCACCGTTAGTAGGAATCATACCTGAACTCAACTAAATTTTGCTAAAATACTGGTTTTCTTTTCCTCCCTCTCATTGTTTAAAACACAGGTATGTGCTTACTGAATTTTGTGCAAAACTGGGAAATAGACTGTCTACTTGTTTGAAAGTGCACAAAATATTATGCAAGTTGATGGGTATATACGTAAGTTGACAATGTCAATAAGTTATGGAGAGAGGTGTCAAGAGACTTCAGGACGTGGTATCCTCTTGAGAGGGAGGTAAGGAGCCTGGATAGGGAGATAAGCCCAGACATTTACTGTGGGTTTAAAGCTTTATGGTCATGGCTGCTTTACTCAGCATAGCCCAGTGTGGAAGTAACCCAAGCATCCACTGACAGACAAGTGGCTCCAAAATGTGCTATATACGTACTGTAGAATATTGTTTTCGTTTTTCAGTCATTAACTCGTGTCCAACTCTTGGGAGCTGGAGTCCAACTCCATGGACTCCAGCACACCAGGCTTCCATGTCCTTCAATGTCTCCCAGAGTTTGCTCAAACTCATGTCCATTGAGTCAGTGATGCCATCCCACCATCTCATCTTCTGTCACCCTCTTCTCCTCCTGCCCTCAATCTTTCCCAGTATCAGGGTCTTTTCCAGTAAGTCGGTTCTTTGCATCAGATGGCCAAAGTATTAGAGTTTCAGCTTCAGCATCAGTCCTTCCAATGAATATTTGGGGTTGGGATATTATTTGGCCTTAAAAGGGAATGAATCTTTTAGGTATATTGCAATATGGGCAAGCCTTGAAAATATTACACTAAATGAAAGAAGGTGGACACAAAAGGACAAATACTGCATGATGCCACCCATGTGAGGTCCTCAGAGTTGTCTGATTCAGAGACAGAAAGTAGAAGGTGGACCCCATGGGCTGTGGCATCAGGGGTGGGGAGTTGGTGTTTAATGGGGACAGAGCTTCAGTTTTGCAAGACAAGGAGGGCGGGGAGTGTGGTGATAGCTGCGTGATCACGTGGATGCACTTGATGCCCCCAAATGACTAAAATGGTGAATGTTCTGTTGTGCATTTCTGTTAAGCATTCCAGACTCGCAGGAGGAGAAGGGGGTGACAGGATGAGATGGTTGGATGGCATCATCGACTCTGTGGACATGAGTTTGAGCAAACATTGGGAGATGGTGAAGGACAGGGAAGCCTGGTGTGCTGCAGTCCATGGGGCCACCAAGAGGCAGACATGACTGAGCAACCGAACAAGAGTAGCCAGACTTCAAATTTTCAGGCGCCTCTCCTTAAACTTAGATAACTCAGAGGCCTTTCTTCAGCCCGTTTGTATAGGTACATGTGGACACGTGTGTGCGTGCCTACTGTATTTTTTGCAAGTCCAGCGTGATTAGGAAGGTATCAAGCTGCTTCTTAGATGCACTGTTTGGAATGTCACCTGTTCAGAGTTTATTGGGGCTAAGCCTCTCCTCCCTGAGGATGCTTCCCCGAGGCGATCCAGCTTCGTCTCCCTGGAGACCTCCTGTGAACTTCCCAGGGCCCCTGGCAGCTCCCAGGATTCTGGGCAAAGTTGCTTCAGTTGTGTCTGACTCTCTGCAGATGCATAGCCTGCCAGTCTCCTCTGTCCATGGGGTTCCCTAGGCAAGAATGCTGGAGTGAGTAGCCATTCCCTTCTCCTGGGGATCTTCCTGACCCCTGAGAGCAAACCTGTGTCTCTTATATCTACTGCACTAGCAGGCAGGGTCTCTACCACTAGTGCCAACTGGGAAGCCTGCAACCCCTAGAAACATTGTGGACTGAGTAGCCCCCAATAGTCTGGGCTCCCAGAACTGACTAGGCGTGATGAGGAGGCTCTGTCCATACCCCTCCTTTTCCCGCAGCATCTTGTGGATGGCACAGCCTCACCTTCTCCAAGCCTGGCCTTTGGATCTGATCATGCTGCCCAGTGATCCACCCCTGCCTTGTGGGACCGTCATTTTCCTTGCTGCTTCCAATTACGTAAACTCCATCCTCACTGGTGCTTGTACAACTTCGCACTTTCAACATTCTTATGCCTTTGGACACAGTTGAGTCAGCGAAGACTTGAAAACACCTCGAAATTAAGCAAAGTTCTGGCAAAGAAACCTGAAATTGGCTGTCATGAGAAGTGACTGACATGCAGAATATGTTTTTAATATTCCTTTCCATGTGACAAAGTGAACTTCCCGGGGGAACGGGGAAAGCCGGATAGAACACTCATCTCCGGAACTGGAAAAGATGGCAGAAGATGAAGAAACACTTTGCAAAAATAGCAACCTGAATGTTAAGATTCATACTTATTCATAGCCTTCCTTTTTTTCTGAAGAATCTGGTCATGTTGGGACATATCCTTTTCCTAATGCTGTGAGGCTTAAGCCCAGAGACACTGGGGAAAGAATTTCACTGAAGTTAAGAAAGAGATGTGCGATTTATAGACAGTTAGAACTTCCTCAAAACTTTATCTGGACTTTAGACACAGGTTCTTACAGGTTCATTATTTTTGTTTTCCAGAATGGTCTGTATTCTTTCTTCTGGTCTGGATTAGAGACTGAATTATTGAAGGATTAGGAGGGAGACTGTTCCAGAAGCCGGAAGTATTAGAAATCTCACACACAAAAAAAAATCTGCTTTGGTGCAGTTCCCAGAAAGATCTTAGGGCCTGGAGAGGTTTATATAGCTGGCTGAGTTTGGGATAAACATCTCCAAAACGTCAGGCGTGTTTCCAAAGTGAAATGAAATTTGAAGTCCACCCATTTCACTAGTTACTAAGATAAAGAGAAATCCCCTGTTGAAATTGGATTACACGATTGGTAGTTCTTGCCATTGTTGAAACAGATCTACCCACAAATTTCATGCCTGTCTTCTTTTCTAAGTCCAGCTGCTAGAGAGGGGAAAAAAAAATCCCCCTACCCCCTTCCCCTGACGATTTGCCCAGTGTTGTCACTACTGAGCGGAGACCGAGAGGGCCAACGTCTCATGACATCAACATGGAGGATCTGCCGCTCGCTTGGAGGCCGTCGGGGGCGCAGGCAGAAGAAACGGGCCTTTCTCATTAGAGTCTACCTTGTGAGACCTAGAAGTGGGGTGGGGCACGTGCATCATGCACATGGCTGCACCTCCTGATTTTTAGCCTCAAATGTATGGTTATCATGAAAAACACAAATAAAACGAGACATTGCGATGTGTTCCGGATTACCTTTCCTCCAGCTCAGAAGCACGTAAATTCCCTCTCCCTTCAGGGTGCACCTTCAAAGGCCAGGTGCCCACTTGTGTGGCTTCCAATCCTTCCATTCTCAGGGTAAAGAAGATAACAAACTGCCAGCGTCCCGTTAAATAAGACGTGAAATGAACAACATTTGTAGACCCCTGTTTCAAACAATCACAGACTCTGCTGACCAGAGTCGTAATGGTCCTTCTGACTCAGCCGGTTGACCTGTTGCCCATTCCTCTGGCACCTCTGGAGGAGGGAGCTCATGATCCTGGAACAGTGCCCACAGCCACGATGTTGCCTGAAAAAGTCACGCCCGTAGATAATGGTGGGTTCAGATTTCCGTTGTCAGGTTGAGCACAGTGAATCCTTTCTAGATGCCTTCACCTTTGAGGTGGACTTCCATGGCAGTCCAGTTGTTAAGACTAATCGTTCACGATGCAGGGTACATGGGTTCAATTCCCGGTGAGGGAGCGAAGATCCTGCATACTGCACTCCAAGGCAAAAAAAAAAAAAAAAAAAAAACTGAAGGGAATGGGAGGCAATTTCTGTTGGAGGCAATTTTCTTGACTCTGGACGACTTCTTTCCTGGGTCTCTGTTCTTGTCCTCCAGCTTTCTCCCAATGCCAGGTGTGTGGACCTCCTGACAGATGCCAGGTGTGTGGCCCCCCCGCCAGGTGTGTGGGGCTGTCTCTGTTCCTCGGGCTCTAGTAGCCAGGGGACCATAGGACCACAGTGGCATGCTTGCTTCTCTTTGCCGATGGATCAGAGGAAGCTTTCTAAATTCCAGGGTTATTTTCTGTATATCTGCTCCCCTAAAACTCTGAGTAAACAGAAAGAATCAAGGTTCCTAAAACAAGATTCATACATACATCAGTAGTCTTGAGTCAAACACCTCCTATAGTGAATTACCATTGGTATGTTACTGTCTACATGCACGGAGCTAGAAGGAGGTTTTCGAAAAGGCTGCACGTGAGGCTTGAAGAACCAGAGTTCCTCATGGGGTATTTTGGCAAAGAAGGCTCAGAATCTGTAAGCTTAGGTATTGTGGATAAGGTCACTGGTCTTATTTAGAAAACAGCTCCAAGCGTCCTGAGTGTTCACTGGAAGGACTGATGTTGAAGCTGAAGCTCTAATACTTTGGCCACCTGATGCGAAGAGCTGACTCATTGGAAAAGACCCTGATGCTGGGAAAGATTGAAGGCAGAAGGAGAAGGGGACGAGAGAGGGTGAGATGGTTGGATGGCATCACTGACTCGATGGACATGAGTCTGGGTAAACTCCAGGAGTTGGTGATGGACAGGGAAGCCTGGCGTGCTGCAGTCCACGGGGTCGCAAAGAGTTGGACACGACTGAGAGACTGAACTGAATTGAAGTCCAAGTGGAATTACTTGTTTATCACTTTATGGTCTGACACTAGAACATGGGGTCTGAGTTCTCTGGGGTTGAGGACTTCCGTGCTGGGCGCTCTGCTGCTCTGTTAGAGTCTATCTGCTTTGCAGCCCCTCTGCAGCCTGTTCTGAAGTGGTGGCGTCTGCTTCCATTTCTACTTCGTCCATCAGAGTCAGACTTTTAGAGGGAGGGTAATCTTTCACTTATCACATCAGAACTATGTTTCTCAGTTTCCGTTTGAGTTGCTAATGAGCTGGGGGAGCCTCACTGAGGGCCCCGCCACAGAGGCCTTGCTGAATCCAGTCTCTTCTGGGATCCTCTTCATCTGGGCCCTGCCTCTCTCCCTGTGCAGTGGCAACACCCAGCCGACCACGCCAGCTCTTCCCCAGTCGAGGTTATGGATCATTCCTGGTTCTGCCTTTTCCAAGGATATATGATTTCCTCTAAAATGGTTCCCGCTCCAAAATGTGGGCCTTTCCTTATGACCTTTCGGAATAACTGTTTTCTATCCTGACTTTTCTGTGATAGAGATTTGGTGAGAAAAAGTCATTTCGATTTGCCCTGAATGTTCAACGTTCTGCTCCAAAATTATGACATAGAAATATGAAAGCATTGTCTATATAAAAATTCAGAACTTAAGGTCAATTTGTATAAATTCTTAACTTATTATATACATATTGACCTTATTAGTCATACTAATATGGGTTTACATACCAATTAAAATCATCTCATTCATGATTTATACCCTGGTTAGAAAGATATTATTACACAATTCAGAGTCTGCTAATATGGCAATATAGATTGACGAAATATGTTGTCATTTATTTCAATATATGTTTCTAATCTCAAAAAAAAAATAGCAAAAGCAGCTCACATGAAGTGGAAAGGTCTTATGTTTCCCCTCGCTATGCTGAGGACAACCCACAGCATGCCTTCAGATGCCCCCCTTACAGGAGATGAGGCTTCCCAGGGGCACTAGTGGCAAGCTTCCTGACAATGCAGGGGGCACAGACAATGTGCGCTCGGCCCCAGGTGTGGGGAGACTGCCTAGAGTGGAGATGGCAACCCACTCCAGTGTGCTTGCCTAGAGAATCCTGCGGGCAGAGGAGCCTGCTGGGCTACCATCTATGGGGCCACAATGAGTCAGACACAACTGAGTATACACACACACACACATGCACACACACACATGCACACACACAGAGGAGACGAGCTCTGTAGCTATCTCCCTTTCAGAAGATACTCGATTATTCCAGGGTCGCACTTCTAAGGGATATTTCTTTTGATTGTCTTGGCTCCTTATAACCAAGAACTACTCATGGTTGTCTTGCTAACAAATCTTGTGGCTTCCCTGGTGGCTCAGACTGTTAAGAATCTGTCTGCAATGTGGGAGACCTGAGTCCAACCCCTGGGTTGGGAAGATCTCCTGGAGAAGGAAATGGCAACCCACTCCACTAGTCTTGCCTGGGGAGTCCCCATGGACAGGGGAGTCTGGCAGGTCACTCTCCATGGGACTGCAAAACGTCGGGCACGACTGAGTGAGTAGGCACCCAGAGCGCACTATGGCCCTTAGGAATGGTCGGGTAGAGAAAGGACATCCAGACTTAGGATGAAGGACAGCCAGAGACGCCAAGCGAAACGGACCTGACCTGCCTCCCACCAGCAGAGGAGTCCCACCATGAGCCAGCACCATTTTCACTCTTAGCCCCCAAGGGTCTCTTCATCTTGATGAGGATTCCGTTTGTTCTGGGTGATCAGTGCTTCCATGACCAAGAGCCTGTGATCAAAGTCCATGCAGAGGCCCTTCCTCCCATCAGAGCTGGGGACAGTGAAAATGTGCAAGGAAAAGAGACTTCCTTCTTCTGGAATCACCACAGATGAGTGCAGTGGGCTGCCATCCACGAGGAAGGTTTTTGTGGGATTGATCTCAGTAATCAACATCTCTTTGTGGGATTGATCTCAATAATCAACCATCTCTTGATTTCACACCTCACCCAGTGACTGGCATTGTCATATTTCAGAAAATTGAATTCAGCCTTATGAAACATATGTTTAAAAGCTGTACACTTTCAATAATTATGCTATAACATCCCTGTTTTTATGCAAAGCTAACTAGATATTGTCATATTAAAATAGCAAATCCAATTCATTTCTTATGAAACACATGTTTAAAAAAAAAAGAAAAGGAACACTTTAATTATTTCAGGAGTGTTCAGGCCAGCTCGCCAGCCGACTGGATATTGCATTTGTTTAAAACTCAATCATGCAAAATGAAGACTCGATTTGAAAAATTTTAATAAAGATAACCAGCCCATCATGATATCATTTGAATGCTAATCGGCGCTCCCATTCAGCAGAGGGAGAGCGGTGTCAGCTTCGCTGGAGGCTCTTTATTCTGCAATAAAAACATTTACATTCTAATGATTTTATTAAAGGGCTGGAGCTGTCAGCAGCCCCAGATGAGTCCCTGGCAAACTGTATCCGTTATCAACTCATATTGCCTTTATCAAAACCACCCAGTGGCGAGCCCAGCGCCACAGTGAGACGTCTGCGGCTCACAGGGCCGGTATTTAATCATTTCTTCTCCAGTATTGTTCTGCTTACAGAGCATAAATAAGAGCTTCAAATAACCCCAGAGTGCTCCTGACAATGAAAGCAAGTCGGGACCCTATTCATCTTTCTCTCATTCTTCAGGAACCTTTTCTCCCACACCCCCTCCGCCGTTTATTTCGTGGTTGTTGCCGGCACTTAATTTCTTTCTTTCTTCCTTTTTTTAATTTTTAATTCCCCGCCCCTATCATCATTCAGCAGCTCTGAATTTCTTCTTCACTCTGAACAGCGGGGCTCAGGAGAGAAGCGGGCGGAGAGGTGACCCTGTTTGTGGCAGAAAGTGATAGCGTGGCCCCCGGGACCTCGGGGGTGGGGCGCCACCAGGCTGAGTGGCCAGCACCTGGGGCGGGAGACGCTGTCTTTGTCTTCATCACACCACAGAGACCTTAGAGCAGGAGAGAGGAGGAGGAGGGAAGGACGCTGGAACTGGCGCCAGCAAGGCCACGGACCCTGCACGCCGGCCGCCAGCGCCTCTCAGCTTTCTTTGGCCTCCTCGGTTAAAATGGCAGCGTGCATGTGGAGTATGAAGCGGTAATGAAACCACATTTGTGCTCATTCAAAAAGTATCTTCTCCTCCTTTTTTAAAAATTTCAAAATAAAACCAAGGAATTCTGAGTAAAAGCAAGAAATCCTTTCGTGGGAAAATGGGAAACTGGAAATCTTGGTAAGAGTTTTGGGCAAAAGGTCCTGGTCTTGTCATACTTCAGAAGGAAGTCGTTTCAGTTCAGTGGAGATTGACCACCTTTCTTTTTTTCACTTTTAACTACTGGATGCTTTAATAAAAGCTTTCCTAAAATAGATGATGTTTTCTGACATGCTTTTCTTCTGACAGATGGTTCAATAGAGAAAGGTTGGTGGATAGTGCTTGGCTGTCCTTAGCTTGGCATCTAAAAGACACACAACGCCGTTTGTTAAAAACATCCTGCTTGGGTATGAATTTTAGTTTAACTTTGCCCGATGACTTTGATCCATGGTCTTGAAATTGCCTATGTAACTCCAAGGGGGTAAAACTGAGAAGGCATTACCTCTGAGTCTGTAGGGATCTTTGCTACTTAGCAAACAGCCCATTCTCCTGCTCCTGAGTTGCTTTTTTTATTTGCTAATACCTGAAAAACCTTTAAGGCAATTCTCTAGAGCCACACAAAATGGAGCCAAGAAGTCTGCAGGGCACACCTGAGCACCCCTGCAGGTGAAGGCGTTTCTGCCAGGACCCTCCAGAGCTAAGCCTTCTTTCCAGGCCTCCTGCGGTCTTCCCCTCCTCACTGTACCTGGGGCTGCTGACTCTCCTGCCTCCTGGGTCTCACCTGTGCCTTGCGTGGACACACCTCTTCTGTTCTCCAGGTGACTGACAGCTCCACCAACCAGGGCCTGACCCAGCCAGCCTTAGAGGAATATCCTGACGTCCCAGCCCCGTCTCCACCGTGGCCAGAGGCTGTGAAGGCAGTCCCACCACCTTGTAGCCTTTGCCCTTCTTGCTGGAGACAGAACTGCTGGACTCTCAGCAAGAACAGCACAGGCCGGGGAGACGGAAGCCCAGCGGTCTGTTTCTTCCATCCGCGTCCCAAACGTCCATCCATCAGGCAATGCGGAACAACGTGCAGCTGCAACGAAAGAAAGGGAATAGTCGCGCAGTCACGCCTGACTCTGCAACCCCACGAGCTGTGGTCCGCCAGGCTCCTCTCTTCAGGGAAGAGTACTGGAGTGGCTTGTCATGCCCTTCCACAGGGGATCATACTGATCCAGGGACTGAACCCAGGTCTCCTGCATCACAGGCAGATTCTTTCCCATCTAAGCCACTGGGGAAGCCACGAAGACAAAGATGACTGCCAGACAAACCAGAAAGCAGAGCTGTGCAGGGAGGTGAGCGCAGTGGCATTCGGGAGCGAGGCCACCGTACCGGCCACGACGTGAATCAAGGCACCTGGTCTTGAAATCGTTGCAAGTGGTTTTCAGACACTTCTGCTCATGCTCAGACCTCTGCTGCTGGATAAGGAGAAAAGGCCCATGAGGTTCCGTTTGCTGGCAGAACTCCTTGATATCTCATCTTCCCTAAGATATTTAAATAAACAGGCCCCTCAAGGCTGGAAGTGGAGAGACGGACACAGATGGGAGTCCCTGGTGTGTGCAGAGATGCCAGGAGTTGGCAGTGCCCCCTGTCACCGTGAGTCCCCCTCCCGGGGAAGGCCCCTCCTGGCGACCACTTCCGGCTTTGCCTGGCTTAGCTCCCTGGCCTTGGAAATCCGGACTTAAAGGCTACGGGAGCTTTAGATCCAAGCAAGGTAAGGGAGGAGATGTCAAGGGTCTTTGAAGGCTCACATCTCGGTAGAAACAGAAGGAATCATTTTTTCCAGCACAGCCTCTTCTCCGGACTACCTCTGGGCTCGCTCCTCTCTGGGATCCTGGGCGGCCTGCCTCCAGCCCTCCCTGGGCCCACCACTGCAGGAAACGTGCATGGTGATGGGGGGCCACACAAGGAGTCCTAGGGGTCTTCTTTTCTCTCTCCCGTGCCCACGTGTGGAAGCCCACCACTGACCGGGGGCACTGATGGTTACGGATCGAAATATGGTGCCAGCTGCGTGGGGCTGTGCTCTAGACCCCTTTGCCTGGCTCCCCAGGGCCATCGCGGGGCTGGAGGCGAGGGTGTGGGCATCTGTCACTCTCTAGCAGGGGAAGCCACCTGGATTGTTTAGGGTTTCTGTACACAGGGGCCTCCGCAAAGCCCTGCGCTGTGGAGTTCAGAGCCCAGGGTGACACTGTGGGCTGCAGAGAGAGTGAGGGGGCCCCCCTCGGGGGCTGCTCTGAGATGTCACCTGCATGGCCCTGCCTCAGGTCCCTTGGGAAGACTGCTTCTTTTTCCTCTAGCACGTTTCCCTGTGGATAAAACAGGACTCCACACTCACCCGAGAGGCATCGATGTGATGCCCAGCTCTGTGCGTGCAGAGAAACACCCCTGCCTACTGGGGCCTGACTGGCAATTTGAGGGCGTCCAGTCCCCAAGCTAGACTTTTCAGTTACACAACCAGCCCCGTGGTAGGATGGCCAGAGGCCACCACGTGGACGTAAGCCAGCAGATCTAGCAGCTGCCACAGAGAGTCTCTCGAGGCAAACTTTAGAGTTTGGAAGACACAGCTTATTTTTCTATGGTCACCCACCCCTTTGGCATCTTTTCTCAAATGTCACATCTTTATAGTTCAGCTTTCAGTCTGTCCTTTCATTACTTAAAAAATATCGCTCTGCCTGTGTCAAGACAGAAGATAAATGCCTATGCATAGTCGACTTGTTATTTATATATTTCTTTCTAGAAGCCAAATATCAGATCACCCTGAAAACAGATTTGCAAGCTTGTGCTGGAAAAAAAGGATTTGAATATTATAGTATTATGCATTTATGTGCCTTTGTTCGAAGTTTAAAAAATGTACCGTCTGAGACA
>SJYF01000373.1:2091559-2136263 GCA_006410515.1 Procapra przewalskii | reverse complement strand
TGGGGGATGGGCAGGGCTGGGGGGGTGGGGCGGTGTTCTGGCTTCAGCATCTTTAACCCAAGAGCTGTGACAGCTGACTGGCCCATGACTCAAGGACGCATTGCAATATCATATTAATTTTCCAAAGAGTGCATCTTGCAGTTTTAAAATAGAGAGTCACAATGATTCTAGATGCCTGTTCCAGCGGAGATGTCCATAGTGACAGGAAACTCAGCAAGTGCAGAAGATTGATGTCGGGGCTGCCACATTCTCGGGATGAATATATTATCTGTGTATCATCTGTGTGTCTGCTTATCTATCTGTCTGATTGTCCAACCATCTATCATCTATCTATCTAACCCATTACATATTTTTTAACTGACTTATGTCAAACAGTGTTCTTTGGTCACCTGATAAGAAGATCTGACTCACTGGAAAAGACCCTGATGCTAGAAAAGATTGAGGGCAAGAAGCAAAGGCAATGGGAACCCACACCAGTGCTCGTGCCTGGAAAATTCCATGGGCAGAGGAGCCTGGTAGGCTGCAGTCCGTGGGGTCGCAAAGAGTCGGACACAACTGAGCAACTTCACTTTCACTTTTCACTTTCATGCACTGGAGAAGGAAATGGCAACCCCCTCCAGTGTTCTTGCCTTGGAGAATCCCAGGGACGGGGGAGCCTGGTGGGCTGCCGTCTGTGGGGTCGCACAGGGTCGGACACGACTGAAACGACTCAGCAGCAACAGCAGCAGCAGAGAAGAGGGCAGCAGAAGATGAGAAGGTTGGATGGCATCACTGACTTAGAGGACCCGAGTTTGAGAAGAGTCTGGGAAATAGTGCAGGACAGGGAAGCCTGGTGTGCCATCCTTGGGGTTGCAAAGGGCTGGACACCATTTGGTGACTGAACAAAAAAGTGCTGAGGGCAGAGCAGGCGCTCCTCCGGAGGCTGCGGTCCAGCCTGGAATCAGTGATGAGGACCTTGAAGTCAGAAACATTTTCAGTTCAAGAATAGCGAGGTCATCCACCCGCTGTGGGTAAAGAATAAAGAGCATCGTCCAGCACGTTAGTCCGCCAACTACAATGAATAGCAATCCACTGAAAATCAAGGACTGTTTCAAGATTCAATGACTAGTAAGTAATTTTCCCCTGCTCTGTGGCCCTGGTTTGGAGGACCACAGATAACAGGTGGTGCTGGAGGTCAGGAGGCAGGGGCGGGAGGCTGTGCTGCAGGGAGGAAAAGGGCTGGTCCTTCCTGGTGCGCGCAGAGCCTGCTTCCCTGCTGGCAGACCCAGGTCTGGCAGAGCTGAGCTGGGCCACCTGGTGGGTAGCTCTGTATCTTCATCCATTGCTCTGGGGCAAGCGCTGTGCTAGCCCACTGTGTTCTATTTATGTATTTATTTATTTATTGGAGCATAGTTGACTGACAACTTTGGATTAGTTCCAGGAGTGCAGTATAAGGAGAAGGCAATGGCACCCCGCTCCAGTACTCTTGCCTGGAAAACCCATGGACGGAGGAGCCTGGTGGGCTGCAGTCCATGGGGTCGCAAAGAGTCGGACACGACTGAGTGACTTCATTTTCATTTTTCTCTTTCATTCATTGGAGAAGGAAATGGCACCCCACTCCAGTGTTCTTGCCTGGAGAATCCCAGGGACGGGGGAGCCTGGTGGGCTGCCGTCTGTGGGGTCGCACAGAGTCGGACACGACTGAAGCGCCTGAGCAGTGCAGTATAAAGATTTAGTTATATGTACATATATATGTATATGTATATGTGTGTGTGTATCTTTTTCAGATTATTTTCCATTGTACATTGTTATTAATATTACAAGATATGGAGTAGAATTCTCTGTGCAACTAGGTCCTGGTTTATCCTACGCATAGTAGTATGTGTATGTTCATCCCAGCCTCCTAGTTTATCCCTCCCCCCAGCCCCTTCTGTGAGCGTAAGCTTGCTTTCACGTCAGTGAGCCTGTTCCTGTTCTGTGAATCAGCCCCTTCGTCCCTTCCTTTCGGGATCCCGCGGGTGAGCGGCATCACGTGATAGCTGCCTTCCTCTGACTCACTTCACTCAGGGTGAGCGCCTCTAGGTCAGTCCGTGTCCTGCCCCCTTTTACGCGGTGAGCAGAGGCGTGCAGCAGGAGAGCCACCAGCTGTAGCTGGAGGATCTGGGTTCACCCAGGCTCCCGGACCAGGGCTGGACCCCCACCGCGGCCCTGCATTGGAGGGGAGGCCCCGAGCAGTGAGATGCTCACTGTGTGCAAAGCCCCAGCAAATCCAGTCCTTCTCCTAGAGGGGTGCCTCTTCCAGCCCTTTCATTGCTGTTTTGTGTCAATGTATTGATGGATATACTTTCACTTATCAGCAAGCTGCTGCTGCTGCTAAGTCACTTCAGTTGTGTCTGACTCTGTGCAACCCCATAGACGGCAGCCCACCAGGCTCCCCTGCCCTGGGATTCTCCAGGCAAGAACAATGGAGTGGGTTGCCATTTCCTTCTCTAAAGCATGAAAGTGAAAGTGAGGTCATTCAGTCGTGTCTGACCCTCAGCGACCCCATGGACTGCAGCCTTCCAGGCTCCTCTGTCCATGGGATTTTCCAGGCAAAAGCACTGGAGTGGGGTGCCATCGCCTTCCCAACTCATAAATGAAGGCAAAGAGCCTGTGAGTTATTTCCCTCAGTGTACGCCCCTCAACGTGACCTGCACGCCAAGAGAATGTGCATGAATGGAGGGGAGACCTCGTCTGTGCCTTTCAGATGCTTACCAAGCAGCTGCAGGGCACCGAGAATGCTTTAGGTGATGGGCTGTGCAGAGAAGATAATAGGGAGACCCAACCCTCCAACAGCTTCCAGTCCCCCCGTGGGCAGAGATAGCTGGTGCACACGCACACCCAACGCAGTGTAACGCAATAGGATGCAGGGTGTGACACGCAGAAAATGTTACATAGCTAAGTACATTACCGTGTTCGCATGCTAAGTCACTTCAGTCATGTCCAGCTCTTGGTGACCCTCTGGACTGTAGCCTGCCAGGCTCCTCTGTCCATGGGGATTCTCCAGGCAAGAATACTAGAGTGGGTTGCCATGCCCCCCTCCAGGGGATCTTCCAGACCCAGGGATCAAACCCGTGTCTCTTGTGTCTCCTGCATTGGAAGGTGGGTTCTTTTCACTAGTGCCACCAGTGAAGCCCATTATTTAATTATTATTATTATTTATATTTTATACATATTATTTATTTTTATTTATAACATATGCTAAAGTAATATAGTGCCACATAATTTTGTTGTTGTTATTAATGAAGAAAATAGAGCAAAAGGAGAGAAGTCACTCTATGTCCAAGAAATACATGAAAAAAAAAAATAGGTGGCCTAAGTTTTTGATGCTCCCTATGATCAGAAATGTTTGGATTAGATCTTTGGTAGAACCAAGTCATAGACCCTACGTTTGCAGGACTCCTCAAAGCAACAAAATCAGCAAGATATGTACATACAGCTGTAGAGTGAGACACAAATATGTGGGCGTGTAGACAGTGCAGGTATATGCAGAGAGACAGAGAGAGAAAGGAGATGCTATGGATGATACTGCAGATGAGAAATTAATCAGTCAATCTAAAAAAGAAATGGAAAAGTTTATTGGAGTCCAATTGATGATTGTAATCAGGGAGCTGCCTCTCAGAAAATCCTGTAAAGTCTTTTGCCCAACAGAGGTCAAAGCAAAGTGATATAGATTTTTTCAGACAGGTGGCTGTGCATTAAAGGATGTAAATTGTTGGCACAATCCAGATATCTAGAGGTAAGGTGGTGGGTCGTTGTGGCCCCTCACCAGATTGAGAAGAAATGTTGTCTTCTCAGGAACTGTCTTGTGGTTGCTGGGAAGATGTTGTTCTTTACCGCTGAGCAGGTATTTCGGCGGATGCGGAAATGTGGGCGATGCCTAGCGGAGATGGACGATGTGCCCGCAGGGAGGCAGGAGGCCAAGGGGCAGAGACAGATTTGCAAGTGTGCATTTTTCTTGCCTGGCCATTAATTATGAATGGTATTTCACAATTCAGATGTAGATGTAGACACAGATGATATAAAAGCAGAGATGGAGAGAAACAGAAATAGATGATATATATGTAGATATGGATTCAGATGGCAGAGAGAGAGATAAAGATGGAGACCACAAGAGATTTGCTTGAAGGGCTTGACTCTTGCAGCGGTGGGGCCTGGCAAGCCCACAGGCTAGAAGCTTAGGCAGCGTTTCCACAGGACAGTCTTGAGGAGGAATTCATTCTTCTTCAGGTAAATTCAGCTTCTCTTAAAGCTTTCAAGGAATTGGATAAGGCCCCATGAGGAAGGCTGGCCTCGTTACTTAAAGCCAGCTGATTGTAGAAGCTAATTACGTCAACAAAATACTTATGAAGCAACACCTGGACTGGTGTTTCATTTTTTAAAAAACTGAACTATAGCTCAATCAAGTTGACACAAAATTTAAACATCACAGATTCCAAATGTGACAGTGAGATTTCCAGTAAGCGAACTGACTCTAATTGGTCAGAACTGACAAGAAGGGAGGAGTTTCTGTGTTCTGGGGTGTGCTGCTACGCCCCAAGCCCATGCCAAGTGAGGCTGTAGGCAGCCCTTCGAAGGCAAGGGCCAGAGTGTTCACAGGACAGAAAAAACAGGAGCTAAGCCGGTTCTTAGGGGAGTAAAACAGTGAGCATTTGGGCCTGAATGCAGTCTGCATTTCATGCATGTTTTGAGCATCGTCTCCTTTCATTTTTAACTGCAGCTCTCTTGCGTCATGGCTCCCATGCTGGACCAAGGATTTACACAGGTGTATTTACCTGTAGATTGTGTTGATCATCACATTATCCTGTAATCCTATGTCTGCCACCTGTGACCTTGAGTCTCTCATCAGAACACAAGACAGGTAGCATCTTGAGGACTTGATTTAAAATTGCCATCTCTACAAACAATCCAGTATTTAACCCTTAAAAAGATGGAAAACCTGCCATTTGCAACAAGGTGGATGAACATGAAGGACATCACACTCAGTGAAATAAGCCAGACACACAAGGACAAAGAGAACGTGATTCCCCTTGGATGAAAAGTACTCCCATGGATAGAAGCAGACGGAAGAGTGGTGGCTGCCTGGGGCTAGAGAGAGAGGAGCACGGGGAGGGGAGCCTCTCTCTGTGGGTGAAAGTCATAAGTACGCAGGGTGTGCTGTTTCCGGAAGTCTGCCTGCAACATTCTGCCCGCAATTAACAGTAAGGCGTCAAAGTGAAAGTGTTAGACACACAGTCATGTCTGACTCTTTGCGACCCCATGGACTGTAGCCCACAAGGTTCCCCTGTCCATCGAATTCTCCAGGCAAGAGTAGTGGAGTGGGTAGCCACTTCCTTCTCCAGCGGATATTCCTGACTCAGGGATAGAACTTGGATCTGAGTCATCAGGGAAGCCCAACAATAAGGTATCTGAAACTTACAATGTGTTTGTCATACAGATCCACTGTTATCTACTCTTAACCCCCAAATATTAATAAAACAAAGCAAAGAGACTTGAAGAAACATTTGGAAGTGGTGGATGTACGCCCGTTACCTTGAACAATGATGGCGATGCGATGGGATCCAAATTCAAAAACTATTTACATGAAACCTGTGGAGTTTTCCGAACACTGATTGTACCTCAGTAAATCTGGGAAGACAAAGTAAATGGAAATGAAAATAGAAAAGTAAAAAATAAAACTAGCCCTGAATGGGATAGCTGGGCAATTGATTGCTCCAATAATCACTGTGGATGGTGACAGCAGCCATGAAATTAGAAGAGGTTTGCATCTTGAAGAAAAGCTTTGACAAACCTAGACGGAATATTAAAAAGCAGAGACATCACTTTGCCAACAAAGGTTCACAGTCAAAGCTATCGTTTTTCCCGTAGTCACATATGGATGTTAGAGTTGGACAAAAAGAAGGCTGAGCACCAAAGAATTGAAGCTTTTGAACTGTGATGTTGGAGAATACTTTTGAGAGTCCCTTGGACTGCAAGGAGATCCAACCAGTCCATCCTAAAGGACATCAGTCCTGAGTGTTCATTGGAAGGACTGATGTTGAAGTTGAAACGCTAATACTTTGGCCACCTGATGCGAAAAGTTGACTCATTTGAAAAGACACTGATGCTGGGAAAGATTGAGGGCAGGAGGAGAAGGGGACGACAGAGGATGAGTTGGTTGGATGGCATCACCGACTCAATGGACATGACTTTGAGCAAACTCTGGGAGACAGTAAAGGATGGGGAAGCCTGGTGTGCTGCAGTCCCTGAGGTTGCAAAGAGTCGGACAGGACTTAGAGACTGAACAAGAAGACTCCAGAGCTCAGGATGGTCACACTGCATTCTGGGAGGATGGGGCTCTTTGTAGAGTTGGGCCGCACATGGAGAGGGTCCTCCAGGATGGAGCAACAGGATGAGATCTGGAAACGGGACCGCAGGAAGGGCAGGTGACAACAACCTGCTGGGACCAAGTTTTTCCCCCCAACACCATCCTGGGGGGGATGTAGACCGCCAAGGACTAGGTAAGTGCCCACGCCTTGGTCTCTGTAAACCTCCGCATGCACAACAAAGGCAGGAGGGTGGCATCTGATATGGGTTAAGTCTCTGCCACCCCCACGGAAAGAAGGTTCCAGATAGAGATGGGAGCCGTGTCTGCAGAAAGTTCTGTTTCCTTCACACTGGAGCCCATAGCTTGAGGTTTATCCTCGTTCTACCTACTAAGGTGAGCGTGTTGGAGGTTTTACCTGGGCTTTGGTACCCAAAGACAGCAGGGGATAGAGCTCAGGTAAGAAAGACGAGTTGCCGTGGTTGTGATCGGACGGGGGGGACTGTGGTCCCCAGAACAGCGCTGTCAGCGCTTGGAGCGTGGGCTTCTCTGCCTGCACCCGCCGGGTTCTCCTCCGTGTCCACGTGCCAGGCGTCTCCTTCTCAGCCCTCCCCCGGCCCCTGCCCGCACTGCCCGCCCTCCAGGCGGAGCCCAGCGGCCTGCCTCGCTGCCCTGCCCGGCCCTGGCAGGGCTCATTCAACACCACGTGTGCTTCCTCATGTCTTTGAACTTGGAGTCACCGGTGAAGCTTCATGTGGGAAATAGGAGTCGGAACAGACACTGCCCTCTCCAGGTTTTGTTTGCTTCTTCCCCTCAAGCCAGCTTCTTCTCGGTGCTCAAACCACTCATTCTTCCAATTTAATATTAATGGCTTCACACTGCCTTTGAGCTTTCAAGCCAACATGCTCCAGTCAACTGAAAACAGCCCTGCTTCCGATCAGGAAAAGAGCTGGATCATTTCCTCCCGAGGAGCTGGGGGCTTCTGTGGGGATCTGTGCCCTCACGGGGGCTCAGCTGATCTCTGGGACCTGCCCGCATGATGGCTGGCTGCTCGGCACGGCCGCGTCCTGACGGACGCTGTCAAGACTTGAAGCCCCGACTTCAGTCCACTCCTGCCTACCTGCTGCTCAGATGAAGACATCGCAGAGAGGGGCACATTTTTATAATGTGAAGTAAATGTCAAGATGAAATAAAAAGTCCTACGCACATGAATAATAGAGGAGAAGCCTCAAAACTGGCATAAATCATGACTTTGGCAGGTAATTTTTTATATCTTGGTGCGGTATCTTTTTTTTCTATTGATAAATTCATCAGTATAAAATATAGACTATTTTTATGAAATGAATACATATGAATTTAAAACAAGGTGCAGTCATGGAGCCCCAGCATAACACAAGCCATTCCAGGTGGGGGCTGAGCTGGCACTCCTGTGTCTCGATTTACAGGGGTTTGTTACTTCGGGGCTTATATGCCTTGGGTATGTGAAGTTGGACAGTAATTTCACACGGATGAAAATGACAGCAAAGAACCAGTTGCAGAGCCGTGGACTGTCGGGTCGGTGAACCAGCACCAGTGAGGGGCAGCTGCCCCCAGAAAGAAGCGAAACAAGAGACTCCAGAAGCCGGTGGGGAGCTGGAAATGGGACCAGGTCCCCTTCTCTCTCCTGGGGACGCCCATCAGTGGAGGGGCTTGGAGCCGTCTCTACGTCAGAATCACAGCAGCTCCGAGTTTTTTCTGGGCTTTTTCACCGTGCACTGTGTGACCAGCTTGTGAGGGTTTGAGTGTGCGAGTGCTTGTGCAGTGTGGGTGTGAGCCATTGTGTGCATGCACGTGTGTTTGCCCTTGTGTGCTCGCAGCTGGAGTATATATGCTCACACTTATGTGAACCTGTGTGTATACTCGTGTGCGTGTGTGTGACGTGTGTATGCCTTCCATGCAGACCTTGCTGAGTCCCCAGAGGACCCTCTCGTAAAGTTTCATCCAGTCACACGCAGCCCCCCTTGGACAGTGTGGGATCCAGACTCCCTGTCTTGGCAAGCTTTCTGTCCCGCCCCCTCCTTCTCCATCAGCAGCCCCACTGCTTACTCCAGGGCAGCTCCAGGCTGGTCAGTCTGGAAGCTTCAGAGACCCTCCTACGGGCTCTTTCAGTCATAACAGATATTTTCCTTAAAGGTCGTGTAAGGATCACCCCCCACAAAGTAGCATGGGAATCTTGCTGCGGTGAATTACTTGGCTTCACAGCTCTGTCTGGTCTTATTCCTGGGGCTCACACCATTCTCTAAACCTTGCTTCCTTCTCCTGCTTCAAGCAAGAGCAAGGTTCCCCAGCCCAGGGGGGACACGGCCCCCCACCCCTACCCCCGCCGCAAGCCATCCTGCACTGCAGCTCAGGACCCTACATTCCACCATGTCACGTGACCAGAGGGGTGGTGACTGTGCATTTAGGGTGACATATTTTCTTTCCATTCCATAGTCCCAGCCAAGGCCTCATTGCTGATTGATGCACGGCAAGCGAATGAATGAACACAAAGGGAAAGGATGTACAGCATCCAGATTACAACCAAAGCACCTGGAACCTGAATCAGGCCACAGGCGGAGAAGAGATACATCTAGAAACAGCACAGATGCGGCAAGCCAGCTCACTGGGCTGCGTCATTCCGCATGTGACTCATTCTGGCATCTTCTCTGTGTGAACAGGGTTTACAGCAGAGCCTCTGCAACCAGCTGCAGGACGAGCTTCCACTCCAGCCCTTGGATCAGCCTCAGACCCCTCCTAGCCTCAGTGTTGCCATCTGTAAAATGTGCAGAATAGGCTTGCCTGCCTCAGGGTTGGGGGAGCGGGGCTTAGAAGCAGGAAGCCCAGGTCAGTGCATCGAGTTCCAGGAGCAGAGCCTGGCCCAGAATGAACGCAGAATGAAAGGAGCTTGTATTTCCAGCACAGTGGGTCAGCAAGTGCCTGCAGGAGCACGTGAGAATGCACGTCGAGGGGACAATGGGATCACACGCTGCCGGGCTCTGGAGTCTGTAGCTGGGAGAGAGGCGAAGGCAACAGCCAGTGAGGCGGCTCTCTGCACATCTGGGACCAGAGCCCCTTTGCTAGTGCCTTCCCTCAGTTTTCATTTTCACACCTGCCTTTGCACATCTAGCTTGTGAGAGATGAGAATAAATGCATCCCTTGCCGATGTGAGATGCCATCACACATTTATGGGCTTTGGACTCGTGTTTGAAATATCCCATACTAGAGCTTGAGGCTACTTGTAAAGACCCTCTGCATCTAAGGTCTGTCTGAGATACAGAGAAAAAGGAAACGGGAGATTAATTCAGTTAAACCCAGACACAGCACGGACCCCCAGACAGCCTCCTCGAGGGCTGCACTGACAGAAACGCAGGGGAGCAGGGGGACCGCCAGGCCCGGGAGGGAGAAAGGGCAGCCGTGTCCTGATGATTTACGGTGCGAGGATTGGCCGCGCCTCGGTAATGGATGGGGACCCATGCTGGAAAATGCCAGAGCAGCGCAGGCAGGCTGCACAGAGCAGTCGAGGGCTAATTCGTTTAACAGATTGGATGCCCAGGGACCACGCATGACAGCTTAAAAGACCGGGAAATGCCCGTGGGTCCGGGGGGAACAGTCGCGGCTGCAGGACAAGCCAGCCCACCGTGTGGCTGGAGCGCATTGATTAGCGTTCACCGGGGTGGCAGGCGAGAGCAAATCAGCTAATGGAAGAGCGGGGAGGAGGTCTCGGGGAACTGGCTCGAGAGAAAAAGATCCTTGATCAACACTTTTGTGATACCCCCAGGAAACAGATCTAGGCCACTGTACCCTGAGTGGTTTCCAGCACCGTTTCTGGTGATGCTCAGAAAGCTGGGTGTGTTTAATTGGCCACAAAGCTCTTTTTTTTTTTTTTTTTTCACTTGTTCAGCAATTGTTACCTACTGTCTCTTGCCATTATCATGACTCAGGCTAGGAGATTTATGGTTACTGGGTGTGAGTTTCTAGAACAGTTGACTGTCCAGAAAGCTCGAGAACTTATTCCCTGAGATATTAACCCCTTTCTCATTATGTGCCTTCTTTATGAACCCGTGTTCTTTTTAATCTTCTGCCGCTTATTCCCTGAAAGACCAGTAACACGGCAGCTCCCAACATCACTCATTTAAGCAATATTTTAAACACTAAGCAAAGGGTGGCAATGTGTGATTTATCACCCTTGAGGATACCCTCTCCCATCAGACTTTCCAGCCTCTACTCTCTGGAAGACAGGGCTTCCAGCCGCATTGTTTTGCCTTCCAGCCGACTTGATAAACCACATGCAAGGTCAAGTCGGCCTGGAAGATCTCCACGGCTTTCTCCTTGATCAGGGCCTTCCCTCCTTCACTGTCCTCCTTTACAGACCCCACTCCAGGACGCCCTCCCGGAGTCTCTCTCCTGCAGCTGTCTTCCCTTTCAAAATGTTACCTTTAAATCCAACTCTTCAGAGTTTGGCAAAGAGACCACCTGCCCCAAGTGTTCACAGCCTGAGAACTGCTCTGTTTCCAGGAGCAGTGCCTGCTGCCCTCGGCCTGAGCGGGGTGGGGGTGTGGAGGGAGGGAAGGGGGCCCACTCCACTGCTGCCCCCCCGGGAGCAAGAAGTGGGGCTGGGGAGCCTCGGGCAGTGTCCCCCGGGCCCTGAAGACTTGATCCATTGAAGAGGTTTCACTCGCTTTTATTCAAAATGCGAATGCTGTATTTTCATTTATATTTTCTTATCCATGAAACATGATTGCTTCCTCCTTCTGTGTCTTATAAAGTTGCACGCAGACGTTGGCCATGGACCGCAAGTTGCTGCTGTAACAGGCGGGAGGCTTGCGGAGATCTGGTTTCTTCAATAACACAGAACTTACTAAAAATCAGAGAGATGCAAGATTTATATTATAGTTAATAGGTGTCAAGACAGGTGTCTGAAATGTTAAGGGATAAAAGCTGAGCCAATAGATTAGCAAGACTTAAGGTGTATTTTAAAATGTATATATATATATATGCTTGGATATCATGTTTTTCATTTTGATGAAATCAAACATTATTTAAATGATTGTAATTAAAATCATGGATTACTGACTCCTGCTCCATTGCTACAGGGACAGTAGCAGCTGCAAGCATCACTGCGGTTTCATGAGCCCCGATTGTGCTGCAGAAGCTGCTTCTCTGTAGCAGCCTCGTTGTTATTGTTGTTCAGTAGGTAACAACATGTCAGACTCTTCACGACTCTGTCAGCAGCCCGCCAGGCTCCTCTGCTCATGGTCTTCTCCAGGCAAGAGGACTGCGGGTGGCTGCAGTCTCTGCTTTTTAATACGCTGTCTAGGTTTGTCATAGCTTTCCTCCCAAGAGCAAGCGTCTTTTAATTTCACGGCGGCAGCTACAGCACGCCAGGCTACTCTGTCCTCAGCTGTTTCCTGGAGCTTGTGCAAACTCAGGGCCGCTGAGCTGGTGATGCTCCGACCATCTCATCACCTGCCTCCCTCTTCTCCTTTTGCCCTCAGTCTTTCTCAGCGTCAATGTCTTTTCCAGAGTCAGCTCTTTGTGGGACTAGCGGTAGAGAACATGCCAGCCAACGCAGGACCCATTGAGAGACGGGTTTGTTTCCTGGGCGGGGAAGATCCCCTGGAGAAGGAACTGGCACCCCACTCCAGCCTCCTTGCCTGGAGAAGCCCATGAACAGAGGAGCCTGGCGGGGCAGGGACAGCACTCACATCACATTGCCGAAGTACCAGAGCTTCAACTTCAGCATCAGTCCTTCCAATCAACATTCAGGGTTGATTTCCTTTAAGATGGACTGATCTGATCTCCTTGCAGTCCAAGGGACTCTCAAGAGTCTCTAATACCACAATTCGAAAGCATCAATTCTTCAGCGAGCAACCTTCTTTATGATCCAACTCTCATATCCTTACATGACTAGTGGAAAAAAAAACAGTTTTGACTGTCTGGATCTTTATCGGCAAAGTGGTGTCTCTGCTTTTTAATATGCTGTCTAGGTTTGTCATAGCTTTCCTCCCAAAGAGCAAGCGTCTTTTAATTTCATGGCCGCAGTCACCATCCACAGTGATTTTGGAGCCCAAGAGAATAAAATCTGTCACTGTTTCCACGTTCTCCCCTTCTATTTTCCATGAAGGGATAGGACCAGATGCTATAATTCTAGTTTCCTGAATGTTGAGTCTTAAGCCAACTTTTTCACTTTCCTCTTTCATCTTCATCAAGAGGCTCTTTAGTTCCTCTTCACTTTCTACCACTGGAGCAGTATCATCTGTATATCTGAGGTTGCTGATATTTCTCCCAGGAATCTTGATTTCAGCTTGGGACTCATCCAGCCTGGCATTTCACATGATGTATTCTGCATATGGGCTACAATCTATGTTGCCTCAAAGAGTCAGACATGACCGAGGGACTAACCCAGCAGCCCTGCATAGGAGTTAAATAAGCAGAGTGAAAATATACTGCCTTGTCCCCCTGCTTTCCCAGTTTTTAACCAGCTAGGTGTTCCATGTCTGTTTCTAACTATTGCTTTTTATCCCACACACGGGTTTCTCAGGAGACAGGTAAGGTGGTCTGGTATTCCCATCTCTTTAAGAATTTTCCAGTTTGTTGTGATCCACTCAGTCAGAGGATCTGGAGCGCTCAATGAAGCAGAAGCAGTGGTTTTCCTGGAATCCCTTGCTTTCTTCATGATCCAACAATTGTTGGCCACTCGCTCTCTGGCTCCTCTGCCCTTCGTAAATCCAGCTTGTACATCTAGGAGTTCTCAGTTCATATACTGCTGAAGCCTGCTTGAAGGATTTTGAGCATAATCCTCGCTAGCATGTGAAATGAGCACAATTGTACTGTCATTTGCACACTCTCTGGTACTGCTTTTCTTTGCAATTGGAAGGAAAACTGACCTTTTCCAGTCCTGTGGCCACTGCTGAGTTTTCCAAATTTGCTGGCATATTGAGTGCAGCACTCTCACAGTATCATCTTTTTAGGCTTTTAAATAGCTTAGCTGGAATTCCATCACCTCCACTATTCTTGTTCTTAGCAATGCTTCCTAAATCCCACTTGACTTCATCACTCGGAGGCCAGGCTCTAGGGGAGTGGCCGCATCACTGTGGTCATCTGGCCCATTAGACCTTTCTTGTACAGTTCTTCTGTGTATTCTTGCCACCTCTTCTTAATCTCTTCTGCTTCTGTTGGGTCCTTGCCATGGCCCTGCATGGCATGGCTCATAGCTTTCTTGAATTATGCAAGGCCCTTTGCCACGACAAGCTGTGATCCATGAAGGGGATTTATCAGCTTTGTTGAGGTCTAAGAAACACATGAAACACTCCACATACTTAAAATATACAATTTGATGATTTGGACACTTGCACACACCCCTGAAGCTGTCGCCACAATCAAGATAATAAAAATATTCATCACCTCCAGTAATTGTCATGTTTCCCTTTGTCATTTTTGTTTGCTCTGTTTTTTGTGGCAAGCCAACTAACAGATCTGCCATCTTCACAAAGACAAGTGTGCAACACAGTGTTGTTGACTGTTGACTACTGGCTGTGCAACGTGCAGAAGGTCTCAGGAACCCCATCACCTTGCATGACAGGAAGGTATACTCTCCACCACCAGCGGCCCATGCTCCCCTCCAACAGACACTGGCGGCCAGGATGTTGCTCTCAGCTTCCGAGCCTCACTGTTTTGGAATCCACGTGTAAGCAGAAGCAGCCAGTCCGTATCCCTCTGGAGCCAGCTTGTTTCATTTTCTGTAATGTCCTCCAGGACCATCTGCATTCCTGCATTTTCCTGTTTGAAGACAAATAATACTCCACTGCACAAACACACCACATTTCCTTTATTCATCAGCTGATGGACATTTGCGTGGTTTCCAAGTTGTTGCATTATTATGAATAATGCTGCAATGGACATGGGAGTGTATTTATTTCCTCAAGGGCCTGATTGTACTTATTTTGGGTAAATATGCCTCTGGGTGCGCAGGATCATACATAGCTTCAATGTCAGTTTCTTGAGGAACCTCCATAGGATTTCCCATACTATGTACAAGTTTATGTTTCCACCAACAGCGTTTAAGGATTCCTTTTTCTCCACATCCTCATCGAATTTTGCTGTCCTTTCTTCCCAACAATAACCAATCTAAGTTCTGTGAGCTGATATCTCACTGTGGTTTTGACTTTCATTTCCCAGATGGTTAGTGATATTGAGCAACTTTTCATGTACCTTTAGCCATTTGTATGCCTTCTTTGCAGAAATATATATTCAGGCGTCTTAACTGGGTTACTTTTTTTTTTTTTTTTCCTATTGAGTAATGGGTTTCCCCTGTGGCTTGGCTTCCCTAATAGCTCAGTTGGTAAAGAATCTGCCTGAAATGCAGGAGACCTCAGTTCAATTCCTGGGTCAGGAAGATCAGCTGGAGAAAGATAGGCTACCCACTCCAGTATTCTTGGGCTTCCCTTATGGCTCAGCTGGTAAAGAATCTGCCAGCAGTGCAGGAGACCTGAGTTTGATCCCTGGGTTGAGAAGATCCCATGGAGAAGGGAAAGGCTACCCACTCCAGTATTCTGGCCTAGAGAATTCCATGGACTGTATAGTCCATAGGGTTGCAAAGAGTCAGACATGACTGAGCGACTTTCACTTTCACTTTCTGGTGGCTCAGACAGTAAAGAATCCTCCTGTAATGCAAAGACACAGATTTGATCCCTGAGTCAGGAAGATCCCCTGGAGTAGGAAATGACAACCCACTCTAGTATCCTTGCCTGGAAAATTCCATGAACAGAGGAGACTGGTGGGCTACTGTCCATGGGGTCACAAAGAGTCAGATGCAGCAACTAACACTTTAACAATTTTTTTCTATTGAGTGATAGATGTTTCACATATATTTTGGATATTGTCGGGAACAGAATATTTATGAGCTGAGAATCTCCTCTTTCTCCTATGACTCCTGGGCTTGATTTCAAGCTAGATTGACTATCGATGTCCTGTTAAGTACCTGTGTTTAACACGGAAAATCACTGTGGAAGACCCTGGAGCAAGACATGGGCATGCCAGGAGAATATTTAAACAAATTACTGTGTTCCTTTAAAAAGCATCATTATTTGGAGCTTATACATTCTGGGAGAGTGATCCCAAACTTAAAGAAGGTAGATCCACAAAGGAAAATACATGTTCCCATGGGAAGATGATATTTTTTTAACTTTCAGGCAGTATTAATAAATCAGAAGAATGTAAGGAAATCTTGTTTTAGCTTTAAAATCCAATTATACCACAATTCCATGTCTTTCATTAATTTTTATTGTAATACAGTTTATCTACACTGCAGATGGTGACTGCAGCCATCCAATTAAAAGACGCTTACTCCTTGGAAGGAAAGTTATGACAAACCTAGACAGCATATTAAAAAGCAGAGACGTTACTTTGTCAACAAAGGTCCATCTAATCAAGGCTATGTTTTTTCCAGTGGTCATGTATAGATGTGAGAATTGAACTATAAAGAAAGCTAAGCACTGAACAATTGATGATTTTGAGCTGTGGTGTTGGAGAAGACTCCTGAGAGTCCCTTGGACTGCAAGGAGATCCAACCAGTCCATTCTAAAAGAGGTCAGTCCTGGGTGTTCACTGGAAGGACTGATGCTGAAGCTGAAACTCCAGTACTTTGGCCACCTGATGTGAAAAGCTGACTCATTTGAAAACACCCTGATGCTGGGAAAGACTTGAGCACAGGAGGAGAAGGGGATGACAGAGGATGAGATGGTTGGATGGCGTCACCAACTCAATGGACATGGGTTTGGGTGGACTCCAGGAGCTGGTGATGGACAGGGAGGCCTGGCGTGCTGCAGTTCATGGGGTCGCAGAGTCGGACGTGACTGAACTGAGCTGAACTGACAACGTTGTGTTAGTTTCTGTGCTACAGCAAAGTGGCTCAGCTTTACATCCATATGTGTGTGGTCTTTTTCGTGTTCATTTATGACTGGCTCATCACAGGATGCTGGATATGGGCCCCTGTGCTGCACAGTGGGGCCTTGCTGTTTTTCCATCCTATGCACATCAGCTTGCATCCGCTCCCCCAGGCCTCAGATCTGTCCCCTCACTCTCCTCTTTCTTGATAACCCAAGTCTGTTTACGTCTGTGTGGCTGTTTTGCTGATATGTTCATTGTATCATGTTTTATATTCCACATACGGGTGACATCATGTGATAAGTGTCTTTCTCTGACTTGCTTTGTTTAGTATAATGATCTCTAGTTCCATCCGTGTCACTGTGAACGGCACTTTCAATTTTTATGACAGAGTAGTATTCCGCCTTATCTGTGTATCACTATGGAGAACAATGGTGATTCCTCAAAAAGCTAAAAATTAAAGTACCATATGATCCAGCAGTTCTACTACTGGGCATGCATCCATCTCCTTTAAACTGAGACCTAGGACCACTCGGAAGACTGTCTCCACCATCCTGATAATGGCAGGCATTCCATCGCATTCCCAGACATCATTTGAATAATACCTGGGTAAAACCTTACTGCGGCACAAGACCCATCATCTTCTCCACATGCTGCCTATCAAGCAAGGGGATCTGCACCAGAGAGGAAACAATTTTGGTCCATTTCTGTGATTTAGTATTATAATCCCAAAGACAACTACGCGGCGTTCTTAATTTTTCTTAAAGATGCTAACTTGTTGAGATTGTAATCCGTGAATAATTCCCTGAGCTATGTGAAGGCTTTTTCTTGCCCGTTGAACTTGACCCCATCCACAGGAAGCGTTATAAATTTGTAAAATTTCCTAGGAGTTGGACATTTTAATGAAGCCCGCTCAGCAGTGTCCTGTCAGTGGTCGGCGTGTCCATGCGGCCGGGGAAATTGATCTCCCTGGCACTGTCTGCAACACTGCTTTTCGCCAGGGCGTGGACTAATTTCCCTCTGCAGTTTCCTGAATTAACAAGGCTCTTCTCCCACCCTTTCTACATGGGGGCACTGCTCCGACCTTTCCTGGTTGTCACCCCCTGCCCCATTCTGCCCAGGACCCCTGAGGTTGAGTCCCCCTGGAGGCTTGGTAAGCAAGTTCTGCCTCTTGACTTTGCTGATGAATGCTTCATCTCACATGGGAGTCAGCTTTCCCTGCCAGTGCCCTCCGCCCACTGGTCAGCAACTCCCTACCCTCGTTTCCTTGGAAGAAAGAATAAAGCTTTGACACGCAAGCCGTTAGTCTTCCACGCTCTAACACAGTGGCAGTTAGAGAAGGTGGCCCCTCCATCTGTCAAGACGTAGATGCTCATAGATCAGTGACCGGTACTTGGGCCAAGCACTGGGTCATTCCTAATTTCACCCACGGATACAGAGATTGTCTAGGAAGATGATATACGTCTTTAGGCATTAAATCAGCCCTGGTATAATTTGTCTGCCAAGGCTCAGAAGGAAAGGAAGCAGAATGCTAACGCTGCGTCATCTAATTGCATCCTGAATCCCACGGAGGTTGCCACTTATCTCTGAGCATCCAGTTCTTTAAGAAAGAGCAGGGGACTGAGGAGAAACAGAGCAGAGAGAGGCAAAGGGGAAAGATAGGAGGAGAAGAATTTACATACTGAGCATTAGTCTAGAAATCTGTCTCCTGTCACGTGGCCCAGGACTGGCTCTCAGTTCATATGCTTCTTATCAGATTTTGCGTTTCAGACCCCTCCCCCCCCGACGCCGCACAATGGCGCTGATAAAATGTGAGCAAATTTCTTCTATTAGTGACTGACAGCAATTTGAGTGAGATGAAGTTGTACCATGATATTGTTATATATACAAGGTGCAAATAACCTAGTTTGAATAATCACAGCCTGTGTCCTTTTAAATGATTTTTCTCCCCATTTAAAGGAAAGTCTTTGATGTGATAATATTAATTCCCTCCGTGCTGGAAGGAAGAGAGAAAAAAAAGCTCAGAGAAGCGGAAATTAAATGAGTAATGCAATGTCAGTCAATCTTTTAAGCCAAGGCCTTATTAACTGCTAATCATTTTGTCATTTTGTCGCTCAAAGTAATAAATTTGATAGGAAAGGACGGGGATGTCTTGTGTTTACTTTTATTAGCTTTAAACAGAAACAGTTGTGGAGATATTACATTATTGAGACGTGTGGCATTTAAGTGCTTTCTGTTAAACATGGCACCATTTTTCTTTCTCACCAGTGTCTGATGGCCTTAATTTTGAATCATCTGGCTTTCTGAAAAAAAAAAAAAAAAAAGAAAGAAAGAAAAAAGAAATCTATCCTGGCTTAGCCCAGAGTTCTGTGCCTGGAGTTTTATCAGGATTCTGCCAGGCAGTTGCGTGCATGTGTTGGGGGGGTGTTCAGTCACTTGGTCGTGTCCGATTCTTTGCAAGAGCTTGGTTGAGCCCACCAGGCTCCTCTGTCCATGTGATTCTCAGGCAAAAATACTGGAGCGAGTTGCCATTCCCTTCCTCAAGGGATCTTCCCAACCCAGGGATCAAACACAGCTCTCCTGCACTACAGGTGGATTCTTTGCTGCTGAGCCACCGGGAAAGCCCCATGTCAGGTGCTTACTGGCATCCAGTTTGTCAGAGGCGACTGCTGACTGGTGGAGGAACTGCTTCCTACAAGGGACACCCGTGCTTCTGAGGTCACTTTAAAAACCATGAGCTTGGCAGCGCCCCAGGTTTCTCGTCAGCCTTTCCCGTGCTGAAACCCAGGATGGAGCTTTGTGGGCATCATGGTTGTGACATCAGAGCCTTTTGTCTTATGGAAGTTGTCCGGTGTTGCTCACTCTGGATAGGAGAACGATAAGATGCATGGTGTGTGTGGACCCTGCATGCATCGGGCTGTGGATCGGGGTGAACCCAAACTCCCATTTGGTTCCAACTGCTCACGACTTGGGTCTCTCTCTCAAGCCTCAGTGCCGGACACAGTGACCATCTGGTCGGCCTACAACACCTCCTGGCAGTCAGACCACTTCCTTCCTGAACGTGACTCTCGGGAGCATGATGGGCATCAGAGGATAAAGTGAAATCCACAAGGTCCCACCTGCTGCTTCTCAGGGCCCAGGTGAACCCAGAGCTCAAAAGAACAAAGCTGATGAGAAGCAAGTCCTCTGTTCCTGCTAAGAGTGCCTCCAAAGCCACGTGTGTAGTGAAGTCCTGTTCTTCTCGGGACCGAGACCCTGTTCACACATATGCCCGGGGCTTGGCGGCTGGAGTTTTTGGTGTGAAGCCGTCATCAGTGGACGCAGCAGCTGACGGTGACCTGGTTTCAACTTGCAGTTGGTGGAATTCGCTATCTTCTCAAGAAAAGTTGTGCAGACAGGCTCAGAGGTTCTGGGTGAGCCCCAGCTGCTCCATCGCCTCTCCTGCTGGTTTTTCCCTTGAACTAGCCCTCCCGCCTGTCCCTGGAAGCAACTAGAAGACTCTTTCTGTTCGCAGTGTTGTGGAGTTTCCCACATTTTATTGTACGGTGGGGCGTCTATGGGAATGATTTCCTGAGGAAGTTTCTGGGGGCGTTAGCCAAGGAAACAAGTCTGAACTTAATATCGGTGTTGGCAAAAGTGTGACTAGCTTTCTCTAAGAAGATGTGGGAAATGGGAACTATTTGGAGACTTTTTTTCCTCCTTTCTCTAGAGAGTTAAATCAAAGATTCAAAAATGGCTTTTCCCCTCTATTCATAGCCTTCTGGGAGAGAGAAGAGGTTTTGTGATCATTTTAAATATCTTCATCTTCCTCCCATCTGTTTACAACCACCAGAAGCACATGTGTGGCTTCTGACTGGGAGAAATGTGGAACAGCTACTAATGGAAACTGCACGGGAAATCGCTTGTGAGACGCTAACACCGGGTCACTCTGTGCTCCCCTTTTTCCGGAAGGATGGGGTGGAGGCGTCTCTTCACACCCCCATGCTTTGTTCAGCCACTCACTTCAGAATACGGAGAAGCTGCCACTCGCCTCATGCCAGGATGGACCGAACCCCGAGCCCTGGCTGCAGGGAGGTTACAACCTTCCGCTGGAGAAAGCTCTACGTTAAAACACTGCTGGAAGATTCCTCATCACAGATGTGGATCCTAGATGTTTTATTTCATGGGACAACCACTCAAGACAGACACATTGCTTTGTCGCCCGTCATATTTTGCTATCCGTTGAATATCTGTGTTTAATTACAGCATCCCTTTAAATATAAGAGGGTTGGATGCCAAAGGATTAGTGCTTTCTAACTGGGGTGCTGGAGAAGACTCCTGAGAGGCCCTTGGACTGCAAGGAGAGCAAACCAGTCAATCCTAAAGGAAATCAGTCCTGAATATTCATTAGAAGGACTGAAGGTGAAACTCCAATGCTTTGGCCACCTGATCCGAAGAACTGACTCATTGGAAAAGACCCTGATGCTGGGAAAGATTGAAGGCGGGAGGAGAAAGAGATGAGAGTATGAGGTGGTTAGATACCATCACCGATACAGTGAAGATGAATGTGAGCAAGCTCCTGGAGGATAGTGAAGGGCAGGGAAGCCTGGTGTGCTGCAGTCCATGGGGTCACAGAGAATCAGACACGACGACTAAGTGACTGAACAGCCAATGATGTAATTCTCAGTAATAGATTTTGGACCACTTCTCAGCCTGGATGTTGAAATAAGACCCACCGTTCTCTCTCTCTTGAAATTCACTCATAAAAGCTATGAGCAGAGATACCAAAATTCATGAGAAATCACACACATTTGGCACACTTTCCCCATCAGTGTGAACAATTCCACCACCACCCCATCCTTCCCTTCCGTTGTGTCATTTTTTGCCCAGAACTGATCCAATGGTCAGTGTGTAGTGAAGGGAACTGTCTCATTAGATGACCAATCATGTGTGCAGTTTACAGAGAATGATTTACTCTTTATCAAGATGGTCATCTTGATTAGATGTGCACCTCTCTCCAACACAGCAGGTATAGACAATACAGCCTGCAGGAAAGGTATCAGACAAGTGGTTATGAAATAGCAGGGGTCTGAAGGTGCTATGTTCTCAGAAGTGCCCAGCTTGCTGAACTGTGAAGGTCATCAAATGACCCCTCCCTCGGGGACACAGCTGGACAGAGCACCACCCACCTGTGGGCCTGAGCATCCAGGCCACGTGGACAGAAAAGTTGAATACAGACCAGGGAAGGGTCCCAGGATACGCTGGTCCTCCCCAGCCCTCCACACTAGGGGTAAACCGGAGCTGATTCATTAAAATCCCTTCATCTGTGCTGCCCATGGTTGAGGTTTCAGCAATGATTTTAAAGACCAAAGGATGGGAAAGAGGTAGAATCAAAACAAGCATTAGAAAGGAAGAGAGTAGATTAGAATAGATGAGATGGGATGGAAAAGGGGAGGGAAGAGGCGGGCAGAACAGGATAACAGCCTCATTTCCTCATTTAACCCTTTAGGGCCCCTACCCCAAAGCAGCAGCCAGCGCCCAGCATCAGGAGCACTGCTGGGGAGCACGGCCTCGCTCTGGAAGCACAGGACCATCCCTCGCGGCTTCCCATGGGCATACCCCCTCGCCTGTGGGATGTCCTCGGAAGAAGATACTGCTGTCTCTGAGCAGAAGCTGTGTATCTTTCACTGATGGCCTGGAAGATGCCATGAGATGGAGAAAGGGATCCCCGGATGTCTCCCTCCCGCTGGAGCTCAAAGCTGACCAGGCTCGCTGCCCTTTCTCTCCCCATCACCCATGGCTACCAGAGAAACCCCACAGCGGCTGCCTGGCAAAATGCGCCACGGGTCCAACAGCGGGGACCAGAGGCTAAACCCCATTCTCCCCTCTGGAGGACTCCACCGCTCCATCTCCCCTCCAGGCAGAAGCTGCAGCAACCACACAGAGAATGAAAAGACGGACCGTGTTCCTGTAGGACACGTGTGTGGTCTCCTCCCCGCCTGCCTGGCTGGCCCAGCAGAGGGGGCATCTCTGTTCTTCAGATGCTCCCAGGAAAGGGTGTCCTCTTAGCGAAAGCTGGCTTTGTTTTTGGAGGCACAGGCGCCTGGGCCGGGAGCTGGCACTGCTGCCCGCTGGCTCGGGAATGTTGCAGCTCTCAGCCCCCTCATCCAGAGCGTGTGGTGCTGGCCTGTGCTCTAGGCCCACGTGCTTGGCCACGTGTGGACTCCTTGGCAGTGTCATTAGAGGAAGCTTTCTTTAGAAATCTCACTGTCCACACCTTTCCTTGGCAATGAGTAGACCATACACTGGCATTTAAGAAATCTTCATTCATGGTGTTCAATTATAAATTTTATTTACAAAATAAAACCACTGAAACACGTGACCCCTCTTTCCAGGTGCTTAAATGACAGACAAAGGGTGGAAATACATTTCCAGACACTGGCCGACCTGCATGGTCTCTCTGTTTGCCTTTGCCAACTGAAATAAAGGTGAAGTAAGGTTGAAAAATAACTTTCTGCTCTACTGGGGGGGATTGTGTCTGTGTGTGTTTGTGTGCCAGTGTGCATTTTATCTGAATCAACAACTTGTACACTATTTTTAGTATTCTTCCAGGCTCGTTAAAAAACTATGATGAATCCATTGAATTCGTAACAGAGTTCCTCTTTTAAGAAATCATTGTGTGACCCTTCCCTTGTGGCTCAGCTGGTAAAGAATCCGCCTGCAATGCAGGAGACCTGGCTTCGACTCCTGGGTCAGAAAGATCCCCTGGAGAAGAGACAGGCTACCCACTCCAGTATTCTTGGGCTTCCCTGATGGCTCAGATGGTAAACAATCCGCCTGCAATGCAGGAGATCCGGGTTTGATCCCAGGGAGAGAAAAACCCCTTGGAGAAGGGAACAGCTACCCGCTCCAGTGTTCTGGCCTGGAGAACGCCATGGGCTGGACACTCCACGGGGTCGCAAAGAGTCAGACACCACAGAGTGACCTTCACACTTTCCCTTTATGTGCCCCACAGTCAGCTGCAGGACGCCCTCAGTGACCTTGACCTTGTCCCCTAACCTCCGTGTCGGTTTCGTCTCCTGAAATTGAAGGGATCCTCGGACTAAAGGGGAACTAACCCGATCGCGAGTTCCGGAGGGCGGCGTCCACGCAGGGCCGAGCTTGCTGTCTGTTGCAGCATCACGACTGTGCTTAGGTCCCGGAGGAGGCCCGGCAGGCTTCGGGCCCTGGGCGCTGGGTCTCAGGGGCCCCTGCTCAGGCCCTGTCCATGATGACCCTGCCATCCCGGGTGCAGAATGTTGACGGCTCTCGGTGATGGTGGGGTGTCCCGAGGCGTACCTGAGTCTCTGCGATGTGTGCGTGCGTGTGGCGGAGTCCTTCGAGAAGCAATTTAATCCTCCAGAGAGGCTCACATTCTCCCAAGAACGAGCTTGGCACGTGCCTGAGAACTCTGCCTGGGGGTTGTCTTCCGACGGGAAGATAAGCAAGGGTACAAAGCACGGATCGCTGCAGAGAACAGCATGGTGGCCTGGGCTTCTCCGTGTGGGCTCAGAGTGAACATGAGTCCATCGGGCTGCCGTCGAAAGAAGCAGGTTTGATGAATAAGGACCAGCTCGGG
The DNA here is from genome assembly GCA_006410515.1 of Procapra przewalskii. NCBI lineage: Eukaryota > Metazoa > Chordata > Mammalia > Artiodactyla > Bovidae > Procapra > Procapra przewalskii. The sequence continues at coordinate 2,112,441 of SJYF01000373.1, read as the reverse complement.
CACCGGCCTACAAGCGTTTCCCGCTGGGTTTTCATAAGAGTTAAATCTCCTTGTCAATACAGCCATTCTAGCGCGGCTTCTAGGCATGTATTTCTGCCCTGGGTGAGTAGTCAAGCTAGTTATATGGCGCTTTATGAATGAATCTGACTGTGAGTTTCTCTGTATTTGTTTATTGATCGCTGATTGATTTATTGGTCAGTTCTACTCCTGATAACATGATCTGCCCAGCAGGAGTGGAGACGGACCTCAGATCCCCTAGCTTGATACTTTCTGCCCTGAACACAAAGTCATGGGGCTCTCACCCCAGGCAGGACACCCTCAGAGAGCTGAGGTTTGGAAAACATGCACGACGGTCTTCTCAGCCCCTCATAAGAGCTTGATCGCGTGCAGCAGGCCATCGGCGCTCTCCACGTGCTGCCAGCCCATTGCTTGTTTGCTGTTTCCTCTGGAACCTACAGCTGGTCTCTTTAGCTGTACTTTTAGGACTCAAGTGGTCTGAAATAAATGATCATCCAATTATCCCATACCAAATTACAGTTTGTATTTAATAACAGAAATCATAAGGAAAAGAACCATGCAATGTAAACACAAATTACATACACACCTTAGTTATTGCAGGTTACAAAATACATTAAGGGAACTATATATATATATATTTTTTCCTATGACAGGCATTATTCATTCTTGAATTATTTACAAAACAGTAATAGCAATTTGCATTTAAATGATATGCTTCTTATGAAAAGCTCAACACGATATGTGTGTGTTTATGTATATACACACATAAATTGCAGCTATTAATTATGTACTAACATAAGAGTAAATATATTTTCTTTATGGACCATGCTGATAGTGATTATTACCACTATGCACATTTTAAATGGTGGCATACTCAGGCTGTAAGGAATAAGAAGACGTCTTCAACTCCACCTTCCATGTCTGGGGCAGAGTTGAATGTGAGGACAGGGCTCAATCTTTACTTTCCTGAGGAGCCTCACTCTGGACACTGGACACATCCTGCTCAGCTTGGTCTGCTGGCCTCATTCACAGGCTGAAGACAAGCTTGGCCCTCAGTGTTGCAGATGTGAAGAACAAAGCAACAGCATAACCCACTCACAGGGCTAGTCACTTTCCTGAACCTCCCCGGAAGAGCGGAACCTCGTATACCACATCCACCTTCAAACTTCATGGGCTGAAAAGATCAGGAATGACTTGTTTTCAGGGATAAATGAACATTTTCATTTCTCCGGCTCAGTTTTCCCTCTTTGGAGATACTTATTCAAACTGAACGTTGAAAGCAACAGAAACGATGCTGATTCACAAAGGCTGCCACGTCTAGCAGGAAACACCTGCCCATGAGGTGACATTCCTAAATCTGAAATTCGGGCAGAAGTTTAGGTGTCATTAGAGCTGCCATTGGGCTTCCCTTGCAGTTGAGCCAGTAAAGAATTCACCTTTAATGCGGGAGACCCAGGCTCAATCCCTGTGTTGGAAGATCCCCTGGAGAAGGAAATGGCACCCACTCCAGCATCCTTGCCTGGAGAATCCCATGGACAGAGGAGCCTGGTGGGCTGCAGTCCATGGGGTCGCTAGAGTCAGACTCAACAGAGCGTCTAAACCACCAGAGCTGTTGTTCCCGTTAAGCAGTTTAACTCCTGAGTGCCACATGCCCTTTTCCAGCCCCTCCCTCTGTGACCTGAGGGTTAGCAAGGAGGGACAGAGGTGTCCCCCTTGGGCCCATCTGCCCTTGTCAACAGCCCCCTTGTGATCACACCCAGGCTGTGTCATCATCACTGAACCCCAAAGAAGAGCTGCTATCGAAAGGAGATGAGTGTTCAGCTGCTGTGAGCTTCAAGCTCCTTGACTCCTGGGGGATGTCCGTGGAGTCTCCCTGGAGGAGGAGTTGGCAACCCACTGCAATAGTCTTGCTGAGAATCTCATGGACAGAGTCTATGGGGGCTACAGCTCAAGGGATCACGTAGAGTCCAGCACCACTGAGCGACTGCACAGGCACGCACTCAGCGTGGAGACACGACGTGTTTATCAAACACATCCCTGCCTCTCTTCTGAGCCTAACAGGCTGAAATGTATATATTCACCCTAGAACCTTATCACCCGGGTACCCAAATGTCATTTTGAAGGGAGTATGATGTCCTATAAAAGGAAATGATAGAATAATAAGGTCTCCTGATATGACTGAACCAGTTCCAAACCTCCATCTTCAAATACTCAATCGATCCCTCCTGCCCACAGGCTTTGGATAAGAGAGCATTCATGTATGCATACCACTCCCAGGCGCCAGCTGGCAATGGCTATAGATTTACCCTGAATGTTCATGTGTTATTATTATTAATGTGTTTATTAATAAGACATTAATAACACAATAATGTTAATTAAGTAACACATTAATTAATAATGTGTTAGCATTATTATGCTATTAGGGGGCAATAGCGCATGCATACTGCTAAGGTGGTTGCTGATACGTGGCATATATGATTTGGATCTAAATCTCGCCACCGAAGAGGAGATCTGCTGAGCGTATTCAGTCTTTAAATATACAGCGCATGTTTTATACGTGTCCACAAAGTACAGAAATTTCCTTAGAGACAGAATTTTCTCCTTCCAGTTCATCACACAGGTAGAGTCCACCCTCCAGCTCCAAGTCTACAGGGAGATGTGCTCTGGTGCATGTGTAGCTTTACAAATGGCAGTCTGCTAACGCCCACCCTGGATTTCTCATTTGCAGAGCGAACTAGCGACAGAAGCCGCAGGGAGAATGCTCAGCAGTCCTTCTATTTTTCTATCAAATGAAGAAATGAGCTTCAGCCCAATTTGAATTAACAACAGAGGATGTGAATGGTTGCTATACTCCTAACCTCAGATCCATTTTCCTTTAATTCCTTGAGGAAGAAAAGAGGGGAAGACAGCACTGAATACAGCCTCCTCCCCATTCCCTCCTTACCATTCTGTGGATGGGCAGAGAGAGCACTGTCTCTCACAATTTTCACAGCAAGGTCACTTAGGCGCTCAAAAATCACCAATGCCAAAGCAGCTGAGCGCACACACCTAACGTCTGTGCAATGTCACACACACACATCCTAGATTTTTGCTACTGTTTCTGTCCCACCCAAGGTCAGGCTGACATAATTGATTATCAGAGTTATGCTCTCATTAACATCTTCTAAGTCATGATGACTTTCCTACAAACTGAAAGCATTCTTCTAAGCTCTTGCTCTGTTTAGTGTTCCCAACACCCTTGTTCAGATGACAGTGCTGCCTTAGGGGGGCTGGACCAGTCTCAGCTCGGACCTGCATTTCAGAGCTCACTCCTACACAGCTCTCCATGACAGGGCCGCCAGGGGAGGCTGTCTTGACTTTGGTAAAACCCTGACATGGAAATAAGACAGCATGGCCCAGCGGCCACCACCCTGTCCTTCTGAGCCCCGTCCAGCTTCCAGGGAAAGAACGTCTTCTCCCACAGTTAAAGAACCAGGGGGGAGAGAAATACACCTCTCTCCACAGCACCTGTGCCTTTCTGAGCAGTGGTTAGAAATGGGTTATTTAACATCAGCTGCTCCTTCTGGCCAGCAGAGACTGTTGGAGGAGTGGGTTTTAGACATTACAGCGTGCAGGTTTGCGTATTGATCTCTGATGGTCCATTAGCTCTCTGCTGAGTACTGCTGACAGCACAGATGGACGCCTCTTTAAGCCGCGTCTGGGAGGAAGCCGCTCGGGGACCCTGGCTATCGACGTGCAGCGGCAGCCGTGTCCTGCCGAAGGACAGAGGACCTCCCGCTGTGTCTGCCTCTTTTCCTTCCCTCTAGAGTTTGCCCCCACCTCCGTCCGGCTGCCTCCCCTTTTCCCTCTCATCCCACTCCTCTCCCCTTTTTATCTTTAGCCAGTTGATTTTTAAATCTTTCCTCTGAGATGGTGCATCTTTCTCACTTGATGGGCAGGTACAGCTTAAAACAGGCTCTTGTATGAACAGCAAAGGGTCATGAAGCTTCTTAAGGACACATTCGTTTGGTTCATTAAGAAAGCTATCATCACATAATGCTAAGAAGACTAAAATGAGTTTTTCAAGTCAAACTGCAAACTTGCTTTATTATTTGGTTATTTTGGTAGATAAGAAAGTCTGTATTAATGCCTGAGTTTTGAAAAAGAAGGGAAAGAAAAGTCTAAATCATTGAGCAACACCTTATCAGGGAAAAGATAAAGAAACTGTCAATAATAATAAATCTGTTGGAGACTCTGCCCTCCTATGAACGTGTATCTGAGCTTATCCTGATCCTCTAAACATTCCCCTGTCTGTCTGGGAGCAAACACCAGGAGATGAGGAAGAGACTTGGTCCCTGTCCACTGATGAGTGCCCACGGCCGTCCAGCAGCACCCCTATGCTCCATCAATACATTGAAAACGTGATTTGTATTAGCGGTTTTTCTTTAATTAAGATGTCCTGCAAATCTTTCTCATTGATTGACAGCATTAGCTTATTGATGAGGTGGTTTGGGCTGAGAAGGCACATTTTGAGGAGAAGCCACATCCAAAGCACATGTCTGGGTCACAGAGGCAGCTGTCGGAAGACCAGCAGGACTGATGCTCAGAAGTCAAGTTGCAGCTTATATTTTAATTTAAGGGCACTTGGATGGTGAATGCATCAGACCTCAGGAAACAACCTAACATGTTGATTTTTGAATGATTGCTGAGGGCTACATACATGAACAACACACGTACAAAACCCAATTTAGAATTAACCATTTAGAGCACAGAGCTTGATGATTATAACATTAAAAGTGTTTACCCTTTCACTTGAATAAGACATAAAAGATATACAGGGTCATTTGTGTTATTGTTTTAATTTTAAGTGACATATACCTTTGCCTCATTAAATACAGTTCAGTTCAGTGCACTTAAATTATAGAGAAATACATAAAATTAATTCATATAAACTAAAAGAATAGAGTCAAGTAATCATCTGATCTCTGGATGAAGAAACATTTTCAAAGGAAGAAAATAAGTAATATTTCTCAGAAAGTGGAGACTAAATTTGAGACCCCTGTGTTTGTAGTAACAATAAATTCAAAGAGAAGAGTAGGAAGACACCTCAGTAGCACATATGACAGAAGAAAGCCCCTTAATAGACAGAAGCTATTAGTCAGCTACAAGAGCATCACTGAAATCTCAATGTAAAATGGAGGAAATACAATGAAAATACATTTTACAGAAGAGAAAGTAAAACTGGTAATTAACATGAAGTTAGTTTGATATTGCCAGTGATAAAATAAAACAAAAATGAAACATCAACATGTTGAAGGGAGAATGTATGAACATTTTAGCGCTCAGTACTGGAAGGGTTTGGCAATTTCTTTTAGAAATTGTTGGTGTAACAATTGATACAACCATTCTTAAAATCAATTTAACAATGTATCCAGAAATTTATATATATATAAATCTATTTCATTTACAAGTATAAGCAGTCATTTCTTTTCCAGAAAGATATTCTAGACAAACCTAGATGGCATATTAAAAGACAGAGACATTATTTGCAAACAAAGTTCCTATCATCAAAGCTATGGATTTTCTAGTAGTCATGCATGTATATGTCAGTTGAACCATAAAGAAGGCTGCACACTAAAGAATTGATGCTTTTGAACTGTGTTGTGGGAGAAGACTCTTGAGAGTCCCTTGGACTGCAAGGAGATCAAACCAGTCCATCCTAAAGAAAATCAGTCCTGAATATTCATTGGAAGGACTGATGCTGAAACTGAAGCTCCAATACTTTGGCCACCTGATGCACAAAACTGATTCATTGAAGAAGACCCTGTTGCTGGGACAGATCAAATGCAGAAGGAGATGACAGAGGATGAGATGGCTGGATGGCATCATCTACTCAACGGACACAAGTTTGAGCAAGCTCCAGCAGTTGGTGATGGACAGGGAGGCCTGGCATGCTGCAGTCTATGGGGTCACAAAGAGTTGGACACTACTGATTAAGTGAACAACAAAAAATGGTATTCAATGAAAATCATCAGGAAAGGATTTCTATTCAATGATTTTTATTGTAGCATTTTTAATAGAAAATTTGAAAAGATCTAAGTACAGAAATAAGGGAATAGTAACATCAGTACGGTAGAGTTGAAAGAGTGACCACTGAAATATCTTCAAAGAAATTTAATAACCAGATATAATTAGTGAAAACCAACAGGTCTCCTAGTAGGAAAAAAATTATAAGAACTAGTTCTGAAACTACTTCCCACAATGAAAGCATATTATTGCTAAAAGTAAAAAAAGAAAAAGAAAAAAAAAAGAAATATTCTAAAGGGACATTTATTATGACAAAATGGCTTTGGAATAAACTTAAGAAGGAAAGCAACAGTGCATTGAATTCCATTTTTTTTCTTTCAGATTTGATTATAGTTGGCTCTGTTATCCAGGGGCTGTGTTAGCAGGTAAAATTTTAGCTTATTTGGGAATAAGAAAATCACATGGATAAATAAGGAAGACAGTATGTGCTCTGTTGTGTCCGACTCCTTGCAACCCCATGGACTAGAGCCCTCCAGACTCCTCCCTCCATGGGGTGCTCCAGGCAAGAGCACTGGAGCGGGCTGTCATCCCTTCCCCAGGGGATCTTCCCACCCAGAGATAAACCCACACTCTTGTGCCTCCTGCTTTAGCAGGTGGATTCCTTGCCACTGAGCCACCAGGGAAGTCAAAGAAAAGAGTCCCAGTCAGCAATCAGGCAGTGATTAGTCTGGGCCAGGCACCATACTAAATTCTTCAATGATCGGATCCGAATTAATCCACACTGCAATATTTTGAGGTACATACTTCTGTTTAGAGCTGAAATGTCCTCTGTGAAGATCACAGTGCCTGTGGGGAAGCCCCAATCCTTTTTGCTCTTTGATCTTTCCACCTGCATCTGCTTCCTAGGTGTTTTCAGGATGACCTGTCATTTGATTGTCACAGGATCCTTGGAAGGAGAAAAGTGTACACTTATGCCACCAATTATACAAATTAAAAACAAAAAAAATAAGTGAAGACTTTGGGGGTGGGAGAATTGGTGGGGAAGTAAGTCCTGCCCAGTTCCCTGCTGTGCACCCCCTACACAGTATAAGTCGGAGGTAAAATGCCCCATAGCATTGCCACCCCAGGACCTCTCTTCGTCCCAGCTGGGGCTCAGCAGAAGCCCTGGCGGACTCTCACCAGAAGGGAAAGTTAGAGAAAGAGGTTGGGGGCGGATGGACACTGAGCGGAGCAGAATGGCCTGTTCTGAGTTACAGGATGTACCTCTCCTCTGCCAGGCCACATTTATCTGGCTGGTGTCTGCAACTACCTGAGCATCTTGAGAGTAGGAAGCTTGCCTTATTCACCAGCCTACATGATGTATTGATGGCGACCCTCAAAACTGCTGTGGGGTATGGACATAAGGCTTCACGCTCCTTAAAGGACCAGGACGTAGGACCCCTATCTGTTCAGCTCAGTTCAGTCGCCCAGTCATGTCCGGCTCTTTGCAACTCCACGGACTGCAGCACCAGGCCTCCCTGTCCATTTCCAACTCCCAGAGTTTACTCAAACTCATGTCCACTGGCTCCCATATTGGATGTGATTATGACTTTGTTGCGACTTAGGCTACATCATATACATGGAAGCTACAGCTGATGGATTTACAGCTGATGGCTTTTCCAAAATCGGAAACGAGACACTCTAAAAGAACCTTAACTTTCCTTCCCCCTGGGAGCATGGCACCTCCAGGATATAGCCTCAAACATTGCCTGTACAGAAGGCACCATGAGCGCCAGGGAGCCTCCAGGCAGTTAGGTACCCGCTGTCCTTGGGGGGCTGGGGGACGGGGAGGCATGGGTCTCACTGGAAAAAAGAGGCAATTTTTTCATTGTTGTTCAGGCGTGAAAGTGCAACTGTGAGGGCCACCTGCCTGAGCAACAAATTCTCCCCCAATTCCTCTTCTACATCATCTAAATTACGCCTTCTGCTCTTCCACCCTGACGCTGTGCTCACACCTGCTCCCTGCCTCGTGGGAGCCGCCTCCAAGGCGAGGCAACTGGCCCCCTCTTCTGTGAGTCACAGAATGTTCCATCGAGAGTCAGTGTTTCAATGCTCCCTTTCGCACCTATTTCTTTAAATTAACATTCTTGATACGCATGACGTTAATGAACTACTATCCTCTCCAGACTTGACATAACCCAAACCACTATATTTTGCTGAGAAATCTGGTGTTTATCTCTGCAGTTCATCTGCCCTCTCTCTCTCTCCCCTGGTCTTCCTCTCTCTCTTCCCATCCTCCAGAGCCTCAGGAACCAGCCCACACACTCTGCTGGCCTATCGGAGACAGACAGGTATGGACCATTCTCCTCCCATCAGCTGTCTTTGTGAACCTGTTCATCACCATAAAAGGCGAGCATTGAGAAAGGAGGTTTTTCCTCCCAAGTGGCAGTAAGGTGACTTATCTCCATTCAAGGTGTAAGATTCATATCCATGCTTGTTATAAACCAGTAAAGCCAGATAGCAGCTTTCCCGAATGATGACTCAAAAAAAAAATATTTGCCTTTTGTGGAAATGACAAGCAATGCAGACAGCAATCTGGCTTATTAAAAGAGCAAAATATCTTAGGGAAAAAGAAAAAAATTGTAAACAAATCTCAGGGACTTCCCTGGTGGTCCAGAGGTTAAGAATCCACCTCACAATGGAGGAGGCCTATGTTCAATCCCTGGTCAGTGAGCTAAGGTCCCACGTGATACAGAGCAACTAAGCCAGAGCACCACAGCTACCGAGCCCAAGCACTCTGGAGCCCATGTGTGCAACTAGAGAGTCAGTCGGTTCAGTTCAGTTATTTAGCCATGTCTGACTCTTCACGACCCCACAGACTGCAGCACGCCAGGCCTCCCTGTCCATCACCAACCCCCAGAACTTGCCCAAATTCACATCCACGGAGTCGGTGATGCCATCCAACCCTCACATCCTCTGTCGTCCCCTTCTCCTCCTGCCTTCAATCTTTCCCAGCATCAGGGTCTTTTCTAATGAGTCAGTTCTTTACATCAGGTGGCCAAAGGATTGGAGTTTCAGCCTCAGCATCAGTCCTTCCAATGTCCTTACAAAGTCAAAAAGAAAGAAAAACAACTCTTAAGAACTCAAACCGGGGTTCTGTAACAACCTAAAGGGATGGGATGGGGAAGGAAGGGGGGATGTTCACCGGGTAAGGGACATGGAGAATCCTGTGACTGGCTCACGCTGATGTTTGGTGGAAACCAGAACAGTACTGTAGAGCAGTTACCCTTCAATCAGAAATATACAAATAAATAAAAAAGAACAGCAATAATGAAAATGAAAAGAACAACAGTAATGTAAATAGGGCCCAAGTGATGCCCAGGAAGGACTGACTGTTGAATGCATAAAATACAGAAAAACTGGCACACCCGCCTCTGTCTAACGGCCTCACTAACGGCCTTGGAGAGGCGCTTTCCTGGTGGCCTGGTGGTTAAGACTCTGTGCTTCCAAGGCAGGAGGCAAAGGCTCCCTCCCTGGGAGGGGAACTAAGGCTTCACACACTGCATGGGGTGCCGAAATATAAGATTGAAAAATGGCCCTGGAGAGAGTTCAGTTCGCTCTCCTGAGTCTCTTGGCTTTTTCTAACATGAAGCTCCAGAGACCTCCTGCACCGCCCATTCACTCAGCTTAAACCGACAGACAAAGAATCAGTTATGTCAAGAGCAGAACACAGTAGTGCTTTAAATTCTGATTTATTAGGGCAATTTCAACCATTTTCAGCTTCACAAATGCAGTGCGCTCTGTATAAACTATCAGAGGAAGACTTGTTGGAGTTTGAAGATATTAATTAAGTATTACCCGGACTAGTATTCTGAAATCTATGTGTTCACTATGTATCTGTGTATTAAATCATGATGGCATATATCTTCAACATTAATAGATACAACTTTTACTAAGAATTTTTAAATAAATAAAAACAAAATCAAACAAAATCTGTTGTCTTTGGATAGCATAGATTTCAAACTAAGAGAGAAATAATTTGAAAATTATTGTCTAATGTGTACTGGCTTGGTGTTCTTGATATAATTTATGGGTAGACTATATCTTAGAGACATAGTCTCTATACATTTAGAACTCAGCTCTAAGTTGAAATTGTCCAAACGGAAAAATAACTCAAATATACAGTTTTTTTCGTGGAGACACCTAACAAACTGCTTCTGGGGCCTTTCTACCCGCCAGGGCTGCGGAAGAGCAGGCAACAGATGCCGAGCTTGTCATTGATAGGAGCCCTCGCTCGCTGGCCCCTCTCAAGGGCAGGGGTCCTGCCAGTTCTCCTTCACGGGCATTACCATTAGTCTTCATTGCAGCCTTCATGCAAACACGTGCAAGGTTACGGAGGATTTCGTTCTCCTGATGGTGGATCTAGTCAGCATCCGGAATGAGCAGCAGCGTACCTGTGCTGGCCACCGAAGCACAGACGGTATCATTCCTGATCTTGCATGACGCAGCAGGCTCGGGCGTTCTGGAGCTGACTCAGGCCCCGAGGACGCAGGCCCAGACCTCCAGGAAGCTTGCCTGGAGCCTTGACCGCCAGGCTGCACAGCTCTCTCCCTGTGTGTTCCCTTACTTTATACACTATTTGACACTTTCTCGAAAAATAAGCCACCTCTTCACAAATGGTCTGACGAGGCTTCCGAAACTCATGAGCAAAACTTGATGCACCACTGAGGGTCCGGGGTCTGAGCTCAATCCTCCTTTGGCCAGAGGAATGAGAGAACCTTGGAATCATTGTGGAGTCGCCAAAGAGGAGCAAAACCGACTGAAAAATGGAAAGCCAAGTAGACTATCCACAGTGCATGTTGAGTCTTTGGAAAACTATTTGCGAGGCTATTATAAAACTTTAAAATAACATTGAATTCTAAAATTGGCATAGCTTCATTTACAAGATATTGGCAGTAGATTAAAACAGTCATTCCACTTTTGACATTAATTTGGTATCCAATAGAAGCAACTTCAAAGAAAACAAAATCTGTTCAATATGTTAGCGTTTTATGGACAAAATAATTAGTTCATTATAGAGTGACCAGTCTCCCTGATTTTTCCTTGATTTTAGCGGGGTTAGAACTCACAGTCCCATACCTGTGCCAGCTGGGATCGAAGTCACCTCGTCGACTGTGAAATTAATTAGAAAGGAAAGGCTGTGTAGATGTTCTTATAATAGAGATGGGTTGTGTCTGTGTGTGCACCGAGGCCAACTCTCACAGACTTTTTCAGTGATGCGGCCTTTGATCTGAATAGTGAAAGAAAATTAGACAAAAAGAAGAGAAACGAGTTTGAGGCAGAAAGACAAGCACGAGCTAATAACTGGCACACACCAGGAACACGAGAGAGTCCCGCTCCTGGAACAGCAAGAGGGCAAATGCAGGTTGTGGGAGTGTTTACATGCCCGAACTAGCACAGCAGGAGTCGGTGGGTATATGTCTTCTGAAAGGCAGAGTCTTCTAACCTTTTGCGGAATATAAGAAAGAAATAGAGTCCGTTGTCTTCAATGGCTGGACGTCACTAGCCAAGATGGGGCACTGAGCAGACGGCATGATTTTACAAGGAGAGTCGTAGCTCATATTTGCTGGACCGAGAGCTAGAGGCTTTCTGTTCATGCAGTTAGAGGAAGTTTCAGCAGGTACAGTCAGACGAGAAATTGAAGCCAGGGGAATGAATTTGAGACAACTTCAGGGAACTGATCGAGAGGTTTGAACAGAGAGCCCAGAAAGAAACTCTAGAGAGAAGAAAAGAGAGAGAGAAGAAACTCCAGAGAGAAGCAGGCTGTTCTAGAAAGCTGAGGCAGACCTCTGTTGAAGTAGAATAATGGGAAGCCTCAGAGGACTTTGAGAGTTACCAATCCAACATGCAGCCTATGAGCTGGAGAAAGGCAACTCTGGTGTGGCTGTAAATGAATGAACATAATTGTTTCAAAAATGGCATTAACTCTTGAAATACAGCCATTAGTGTTCAATAATAGATCTTGAAGCGTAAGCATCACACCAGGTGAAATGAACCACTCAAAGAGCATCAATATTCCCTTGACCTCAAGAAGCCCTGACTTCACTCATTCACTAAATATCAAACTTTTGTCCTCATAATACATGATTAGAAAAACATTGGGGTCATCACTGCTTTGCCCTGAGGGAATACAAAGATGAGCAAGACGCAATGAACCTTTCTGAGGGGCTCATGATGCACTTGAGGGGTTTGCACTGAAGAGAGCTCTACAGACTGATAACGTCAGGACCAAGAGTCCTTGTTAAGATGGAGTAGAAGTCTTTCTAGGCGGAAGAACCACCGTGAGTGTAAAAGCTGATTGAAGGAAAAGTAAGTGCGGATGAAGATTAACGGATGGACAAATCTCTTCTCCCAGGTGGTCCTAATTTTCTTAATGAGGAAACAGCCCCTTTTGTGTTTGGAGCTATTTCTGGACAAGAGGAAAAGAGACGCGGATATAGAATGACTAAGGATGCTCTGAATATGGATCAGAGCTCAAGGACCTGGGTTGGGCACCTGGAGCATGTCGATGGAGTAGTTCTCTTGTTACCAATGATGCTAGACATCATAGGAACCAGAAGGAACTGAGGGAGTGGTCCATGCACAGCACAGGTGGTACCCATGGTCAGAGCACCCTCCGTGGTGCGAGAGTAGAGAGGAGGGAATATAAGAGTTCTGAGAACAAGGACCAGTGGATTTGGAGGAGGATAACGTTAAAAAACAGAGACGTTACTTTGCCAACAAAGGTCCGTCTAGTCAAGGCTATGGTTTTTCCAGTAGTCAAATATGGATGTGAGAGTTGGACTATAAAGAAAGCTGAGCACTGAGGAATTGATGCTTTTGAACTGTGGTGTTGGAGAAGACTCTTGAGAGTCCCTTGGACTGCAAGGAGATCCATCCAGTCCATTGTAAAGGACATCAGTCCTGAGTGTTCATTGGAAGGACTGATGTTGAAGTTGAAACCCTAATACTTTGGCCACCTGATATGAAAAGCTGACTCATTTGAAAAGACCCTGATGCTGGGAAAGATTGAAGGTGGGAGGAGAAGGGCATGACAGAGGATGAGATGGCTGGATGGCATTACTGACTCGATGCATATGAGTTTGGGTGAACTCCGGGAGTTGGTGATGGACAGGGAGGCCTGGCTTGCTGCGGTCCATGGGGTCTCAAAGAGTTGGACACGACTGAGTGACTGAACTGAACTGAATGGGTGAAGAAAGGTGTTACTCAATATCTGAGTCCTCCGTGAAGGTGGAGTATTACAAGAAGAGCAGACGATTGCAAGAGAGTCCGCCAAGTCCATGCGTGGCACTGAAGACTTTTTCTAGGTCCTGCAAAATTACATTAACTATGGTTGTTGGGGAGTAATTTGATTTTCTTTCAGCTCATTACATGGTGCCCCTCAGGAAGTAACCCATAGAATGATGCTTTCCCCACAGGCAGGTTTCTGCACATTGCCCCCAGATTTATAGAAGCTGAAAAATAAATGAAGTAAATAAACAGTGTGATGAGTCTATGTTTAATTTTTGCTTGGTGAATATTGGATATTTTTGGCTCCAGCTCCTTGAAAATTCTGAAGATGGTTTGATTACTGATGTCTGTTTAGGAAGTAAAATCTATGATACAATGTAGTACGTCTACACTTTTAGGTCCTATGCCCCTTAGATATCAGTTATTCAAAATATATCTTTATGTGAGTGTATATGAAGCCAAAAGTGAACTAGTAGAATCCAGATTTGGGCCAAATATATTTCTTTTTATTCTTTGCTAGCTAAACAGGGTAATCAGGGGTATGATATGAAGCATTATTTCATGAATAGCATCACCCTGTTGAATACTTTAACATTTCAAAGCCTATTTAAGAAATACAAGGAAAGTGAAAGTGAAGTTGCTCAGTCATGTCTGACTCTGCAACCCCATGGACTGAAGCCTACCAGGCTCCTCCATCCACAGAATTTTCCAGGCAAGAGTACTGGAGTGGGTTGCCATTTCCTTCTCCAGGGGATCTTCCCGATCCAGGAATCGAATCCAGGTATCCGGCATTGTAGGTAGACGCCTTACCGTCTGAGATGTTGAAATGTAGAACTGGATACAACTCTTCTTGCCATGGTACATAATTATAAGATTGTTCCTTTAATACATCATTGTTGTTAAGATCTGTATTTGGGTGATTTGAACAGACTGATATCTAGTACACTATATGGTTATGAAATCTAGACTCTAACTTTGAAAGTCTTAAGATGAGAATGACCATGAATATTAAATTTTTCAGAATGTATTAAAACACTTCCAAGTGAAAGATTTATGAAAAACCCAACCATGACATATTCTAATTGGTTTGGTCTCAACAAATAGAGATATCCTTTCTTGAGATGAAAGTTTCAAATGGCTGGTAAATCAAATTCATGCACTTTCTTGAATTTCTAAGAGTTCTTACAAATAGATATTTTGGTAAGCTAACCTTAAATGAATTAACAATACATGGTTAAATTTTCCTTCAAATACACAGGACCTATTTTTTAAAGGAAAATATATTCATCAAAATACAGTTTAAATTTAACAGGCCTATTCTAACACAAGGTCTTCCCTGGTGGCTCAGTGGTAAAGAATTCGCCTTCAGTGCAGGAGAGCCGGGTTCAGCCCCTGGGTGGGGAAGATCCCCTGGAGGAGCGGATGGCACCTCACCCCAGTTTTCTTGCCTGGATAATCCCTTGGAGAGAGGAGCCTGGTAGGCTGCAGTCGAAAGTGTCACAAAGATTTGAACAGGACTGAAGCAGCTGAGCAGGCCTGCAGGCATTCTAACAGAAAGCCCAGGATTTTGAAGAGTTCAAACCATAATTCATTTCTCAGAATCAACACACAAAGTTTTGGAAAATGAGCTCACAAATTGATGATGACCACAAGATGACATCAGACGCCTTTCTGAAAGAACACACCATAGACCTCCTGTATAAACGGGTATACACTAGGAGCTTTAACAAGGTGTGTCTCACGCAGATTTCCCAGAAACTTCCAGGGGACAAGACATTAATGGCAATTATTTTCTCCTACATGCGTTTTTTAAAAATAATTATTTAATAGATAATGAATGTATCATTAGAAGAGATTAAATAATTTATAATTAATCTGTCTAGGATAATTACAAGTGTTTAGTATTAAACAAGGCATTTTATAAGGGATTATGAGATTAAAAATTTTAAAAATAACTTCTCCAGGAGTTTAAAACTAAATGTTAAGAAGGCACACACTCCTCTGGAAAGGATGGGAACTCAGGAGCCAAAGAAAGCACTCTGGCTAATATTCTTTCTGTCTTTGCCTTACATCTGCCCCTTGCCTCTTGCTTTCAGCTTTGCCCTCAGCAGTGCTTACACATCGGAAGCATCGTTTACCGACAGGGTTAAGCTCCTCACTATGACAGAGCGAGGAAAGGAAAGGCCAGCATACTTATGAATTTTTAATGAAATTACTGCAAAGCAAATTTCAATTATCACACCCAGCTCTAATGATCACTTAGCATATTCAAATTTGATTGGCTCACCCTCCCTCTCTCAAGCGGCTTAATTCTGGTAATTTGACATAATGTGAGAGGTTTCAGATGTCTTTATTAATGATATATACACAGCGATTTATTTTATCCATAGACAAGACTATACTTGGTATATTAGCTCTGTTAGCAAACATGTGATCCACGTGTAATTCCTCTTAGAGGAGATCTGGAGCCACCCTCCCCATTCCACCAGACACAAGAGAGGGGCCCAAAGACTTCGATACAGGTAGCCAGATTTTTTTCTCTATACAGGAAATAGGAGAAAATTATTGTTTCCGGTGTAATTGGCCACCTCACATCTACATGAGATGAAATCACCAACAAAAATTAAGACCCAGAATGCAGTCAGCTTCTGTATTTGTGACGCTGCAGTGGGAAGAGCAGGTGGGTGTTCATCCTCAGCACCCATCTGAGAAGCACCAGACACGTGGAGGGGCTTTCTCAAGCTGCTGGCTTTGGCAGTGGAGTCCCACCTCTCTCCTCCCACACAGCGTCCCCTTCAGCATCCTCTCATGCCTGCCTGTGAGTGACCAGGCTTCTCCAAGCCGCGGGCTGGTGGTCACGGGGGTCTGTGCTGGTGATGTCTCTGCCGCGGGTCTGGGGCGCGTGCACGTCCGGGAGAGCAGGCCACCCAGGACACCGCCTTCGTCCCTGGAACTTCCCCTTGATGCATTGCATGGACAGGGCCTGGACTTTTGGACGACAATTTATATTTTTTGGAAAGAAGTAACTCTGGCAAGCACATGTTTTCTCCTAAAATAAAAGCTACAAGCAGTTTGAATTGTTTAATCACTCTTGAAAAATAATCTAATATTATTGAATATATGGATTCAATGCCCTGGAAGTTTGGTCTCCGTGAGGGACAGCACCTACATTGTTAATTTAACCGCTTTTTAAAGACAGAGGTTGTGAAACACAGGCTTAGATTCCAACTTTTTCAAAAGCAAAAAGGTATACTATTCAAAATTATAATCCATAGACACCAAGTTAAAGCTTGAAAAGAATAATTGAAATATAAATAAAACTCATTGATTGAAATAACTGAATCTAATATTACAAGAATGGGAGAAAACAGGGTCAACAAGTGAGAAGACACTGGGGTCTTCTGTGTTAGAAGAACAGTAAAGATGATTTTATGCTTGATAGGAAAAAAAATTAACTTGTAAACATATTTTGGTTTAAAGAAACCAGTAGAAGCCAAAATAGCAACAAAAAAATAGTGCCTAATAAAAATAAATCACAATAAAAGATAATAATTCAAATGAACAGTAATGAAAACAAATGCAAAATGATCAACCAAATTATAAAATAAATTAAGCTCAAGCAAAACTTGTTTACAAGAGACAACCCTAAAATAAAAAACATGGAAGAATTAGAAATAAAGAGTTAAGAAGCGCATTAGCAAACAGAGCAAGGCTCCCCAGGTGGTGCCAGCGGTCAATGCAGGAGATTTAAGAGATGCAGGTTCGATCCTTCAGGAAGATCACCTAAAGGAAGAAATGGCAACCCACTCCAGTATGCTTGCCTGGAGAATGCGAGGGACAGAGGAGCCTGGCAGTCTAGAGTCCATGGGGTCACAAAGAATAGGACATGACTGAAGCAACCTAACACACAGCAAACGGAGTAACAATATTAAAGCCAAAGCGGAATTCACATTTTAGAAAGGCAAGTGGCACAAAGAGAATAACTTTAGAATACCGGAAAAATACACATCTTGCCTGGAGAATCCCATGGACAGAGGAGCCTGGTGGGCTACAGTCCACGGGGTCACAAAGAGTTGGACACGACTGAGCAACTTCACCTCACCTCACCTTATTTTATCATATAAGAACTAGATAATGTGAAGTAGTGTATATATATTTTATATGCAGCTCTAGATTATGGAAAGAATGGAGAAGTAATTAAATTCATTCATTCACTGAGGTGAAATTTGCACAGAGTAAACAAGGCTCTCATTAGTGTACGATTAAATGGGTTTTATAACTCCTTGGACAATAAGGAAATCCAACCAGTCCATCCTAAAGGAAATCAGTCCTGAATAGTCATTGGAAGGACTGATGCTGAAGCTCCAATCTTTTGGCCACCTGATGCGAAGAGTTGACCTATTGGAAAAGACCCTGATGCTGGGCAAGACTGAAGGCAGGAGAAGAAGGGGACGACAGAGGATGAGATGAGTGGAGAGCATCACCGACTCGATTGACAATGAGTTTGAGTGAGCTCCAGGAGCCCAAGAAAATAAAACCTGTCACTGCTTCCACTGTTTTCCCCTTCTATTTGTCATTAATTGATGGGACATGATGCTATGATCTAATTTTTTTTTAATGTATAGGGAGGAATTGATGGATCATAGAATAGCTATAAGCTCAACTTTATTCACTTCAATTCAGTTGCAAGGTTGGGTCCGACTCTTTGCAACCCCATGGACTGCAGCACGCTGGGCCTCCCTGTCCTTCACCAACTCCCGAAGCTTGCTCAGACTCACGTGCATTGAGTCAGTGACGCCATCCAACCCTCTCATCCTCTGTCGTCCCCTTCTCCTTTGGCCTTCAACCTTTCTTAACTGCTAGTTAATACTGATAGATTTTTGGAGGGTTTCCTTTTGTACACACAATACACCAGCCAGTTCAATTTGAGGACAAACTTCAATTTACTCATGTAACAATGCTGTTTACATTCGTGATGTCATTTTGTGGCTGTTTTGTTTCCTAACAATAGTCATTTGCACTTTCACACAAACGTTTTATATCAACTAGTCAAATTTCCACGAAAGTTTGGTGAGATTTTCATTTCTAACTCATGGACATGATTGGTTTGGGAGGTTCTCACACATTAAAAGTGTCAAATTTCTGATTCATGAACATTGTATATTTCTCCGTACATTTAGATCTTCTTTCTTCTCTCTGAAGGTAATGAAAGAGGATGAGATATCTGGTTGGATGGCATCACCAACTCAATGGACACAAGTTTGAGTAAGCTCCGGGAGACGGTGAAGGACAGGGAAATCTGGCGTGCTGCAGTCCATGGGGTCACAAAGAGCTGGACACGACTGAGCAACTGAACAACAATGACAAATTTTCTCTGAACAATATTTTTAAATTTTCAACAAGCTTTGCATACATTTTGCTAAATTTATGCCTAAGGGTATCATATTTTTATGCTACTATAAATGGCATTTTTTTGGACTGAATTTCTTTTTCAAATTCAAGTACAGCTGATTTGCAATGTTATATTTGTTTCAGGTATACAACATAATGATTCAATATTTCACAGATTATATTTCATTTAAAGTTATAAAATCATGGCTATATTCTCTGCATTGCAAATATATCCTTATAAGTTATTTATTTTATGTTTAATAGTATGTCAATTTTATTTGTGAGTGTTCACCGCTGGTACAAAAAGAAACTTGCAATCTTTGTATGTTGACCTTGCATTCTAATTTACTCTTCTAAGTCTGAATTATTCTAATTTACTCATTAGCTCAAGCAACATGTATGTGCAGCCTTCGGGATTTTTGTAATGCTTGCAGTAATGTCTACAAGTAGAACTGTATTTTTTCCATGGAAACTATATTAATAGCTTCTTTGTAAGTTTCTTCCACTTCTTTGTAAAAATATTGATAGTAATATATATGTTATGTTACATCTTACTTAAGTGGTCAAAAATTCTAAGAAAAACATTTGAATCTGGAATTCTATTGGGGGGATTTTTATTTATTTATATAGTGAATTTCTTGTATATATATGGCCATTTGTATTATTTTTTCTTGCATCTGTTTAAGCAAATTATGTTGCAAAAGATATATCTCCATGTTTTCCAAGTTGTAAAAATCAGGCACCAGTTATTTATCATATTATCTTCTGAATGTTGTAGTACATCTCTCCTTTAATTTATAATACTTTAATTTATTATCACTACATAGATCTCTACCTATTTTGTTAAATTTTTTAATTTTAATGATAATAAAAACCACCTTTCTCTTTGCTAATTACATTTAATATTTTTGTTGCCTGTTTTAGTAATTTTTGCTCTTACATTTCTGTTTATCTTCTCACTCTTTGACCTCCTCTTTCACCTTTTCAAAAATACGCATAACACAAGCATAAACGCTCTAATATAGGATTCTTCTCTAACATAAACACTGTAATATATGATTAAAGTAAATCAGATTAGATTATTTGGATTTCCCTCTACACACTGCTCAAGCTGAATCTCAAGTATTGTGATATGCTGCATTTTCATGATCATTTATTTGAAATATTTCCTATTTTCTTCTGTGATTTCTTCTTTGTCTAATATGTAAATAAGAATATTCTAGGTATTTATTGTCAATACTTTACATTATGGCCAAATATATGCTTTATCTGGATGACATTTTGTGCACGTTTAAGAAGAATGTGTAGTCGCTTTCATTAGATATAACGTCCTTAAGTTATCACTCAAAGCTAGACAGGAAACAGTTTATCTGTGTCCTTACCGATAGTCTGTCGAGAGTCTCTGCGATGTTGAATGAAGAGCACTGAGACCATCCCTGGTCGTGACTGCCGTCCCATCAGCTCTGCACCTGCTTGTTCCTGTGCCTGAAGCTCACTAATGGACACAACCCATTCATATCTCTCTGTCTATGAGATACCGTGGTGACTTCATTATGTAGAACACTCCTCTTTACCTTTGGTAATAATTCTTGACTTCCAGTCAAGGTTTTCCTAGTATTAAATACAGTCACAGTGACATGTTATGCTCATGATTTTATCTTAATCTTAGTAATCTTAGGAAAGGAATACTATGGGCTGTCCGCTGTCGCCCGGTTTATTTAACCCACACGCTGAGCACAGCATGAGAAACGCTGGGCTCGATGAGTTACAAGCAGGAATAACTGGCTTAAAATTGAATCGTAAAAACAACAACAGCTAAGATATGGCATCTGGCCCTATTACTTCATGGCAAGTAGAAAGGGAAAAGTTAGAAGTAGTGACAGATTTCCTCTTCTTGGACTCGAAAATCACTGCGGATGGTGGCTGCAGCCATGAAATTGGAAGACGATGGCTTCTCGGCAGGAAAGCGGTGACGAACCTAGACAGTGTGTTGGAAAGCAGGGCCACCTCTCTCCTGGTGAAGGTCCGTGTGGTCAGGGCTGCGGTCTTCCCGTGGTCACACACAGCTGTCAGAGCTGGACCGAAAGGAAGGCAGGGCACCAAAGAATTGATGCCTTTGAACTGTAGTGCTGGAGAAGATTCCTGAGAGTCCCTTGGACACCCAGGGGAACAAACCAGTCAACCTTAAGGGAAATCAA
>SJYF01000373.1:2069565-2087147 GCA_006410515.1 Procapra przewalskii | reverse complement strand
TTCTTCTAGATTTTTTGCAAAGTAAGTTATTTTATAATCAGTTGAAGGTAAACTTGTAAACAGTATTGTGTAGCATGGTAGAATCCTTTCCAGGAGGTGCTAGTGGTAAAGAACCCGTCTGCCACTGCAGGAGACATGAGACTTGGGTTCGATCCGTGGGTGAGGAAGATCCCCTGGTGGAAGGCATGGCAACCCACTCCAGCATTCTTGCCTGGAGAATCCCATGGACAGAGGATCCTGGTGAGCTACCGTCCACAGCATTGCAAAGAGTCAGACGCAACTGAAGCGATGGAGCAGGCATGTATTAGCATAAGCGCAACATAAAGTGCTCTTACTGTATTCATTGCAAACGCATAGAGCTTCCAGCAATCTCAACCTTTAAAATTTTGTGGTTTTTTTACATATATTATTGAGATATAAGGACACTAAGTTATTCATATGAAAAGCGTATTTCTCTGAATGTACGTTGTATGAAAGAGCATACTTTTATCCAAAACATTTGCTTCTGTTTTTCCATTTTCTAAGATAATTGAGAAATACAAACTTCTCCTTCTGAGCTGTTTAGCTGAATTTCTTGAAGATTTTGTTACAAATTGAATTCTCTGTTGACTTGGTTGTTTTGAACTAAATTCTCTATTGATTTAGTTGTTTTTTTTTTTCTGTACCGAGATATATCATATAGAACGCATTGATGTTTTCATCTTTACTATGACCAGAGTTAAAATACTAGTGTGACCATTATACCAGGCCATGAGAAAAAAATATCTATATATATGAATCAAGTTCAATAATGTATTTCTTTTCCATTTAGCTAGTTTTTTTAAAGGGTGTTTATTGTCCAATTTACATTGTGCACACAATCCAACTTTTTAAAAAGGTTTTCAAAATGTATAAGCCATTTTAGGAGCTGTCTTTTTAAAACAGCTTCGTTTATTTATCTTTGAGCGTGCTTTGTCTTCAGCGCTGTGTGGACTTTTCTCTAGCTGCAGTGCGTGGGGTCTACTCTCTAGCTGCGACACACAAGCTCCTTGTTGCAATGGTTTCCCTTGTTGCAGAGCCCAGGCGCGAAGGCAGGCGGGCTGCAGGAGGTGTGGGCTCAGTACCGAGGGCTCTAGAGCATAGGCTTAATAACTGTGGCCACGGGCGTAAGTGCCCCATGGCAGGTGGAATCTTCATGGATCAGGCATCAAACCCATGGTCTCCTACACTGGCAGGATTCTTTACCGCTAAGGACCAGGCAAGCCCCAGGAACTGTCTTAACTGCAGCATTCTAACGATCTTTAGGGGTCACACAACTGACTGTCTCATGTACTAAAAGTCTGAGCAGTGGAGCGTTATCCATCCAGGAAAAGGCAAGGGTTTAAGGAAAGTTTGCCCACAGAAGATGCTTCTGATCTAAATTACACCCAGTCTTCAGCAGCATGTTTGGTCCTCAAGGACCAGGACCACTCAGGTTTCCTGACTGATTTCCTTGAAGGCATGAGCTGTGCCTCTTCCCAAGTGGTGCATCTGGGGAGCAGCAAAGGGCCCCTCTCTGCAGGGGGTGAAGGAGAGGCCTGCACCCCCACCTCCTCTTCTGTTTCCGCTGGAGATGCAGAGGTCCTCAGGCCTTATTACCCCGCACTTTATTTGAAGAGCACACCACATTCCCCTTTTAGAAACCCCCTCCTCCATTTTGCAGTCTTGGATTTGATTCAGAAGAAAAATGATAGAAGCATAATTTGAGGCCCTTAAAGACAGTCCAGTTCTGATCTCGTTCCACCTCAAATCAGACTGTTGGCACCTGGAGCCAGCTCATTCAGTGTCAGTGTGCACGACCCTGACGACCCATGGTGCATAAGGGCAGGGCAGGGCTGGTGTGTGTCACCCCGGACTTCGCCAGAGGCCCTTCCTGCAGCAGATGCAAAGCTGCATGGCTGTTCTCGGAGGCAACTTGCTTGCACATTATGGTTAAGTACTGAACTCTGAGGTGTGGAGACGCTGCGTCCCCAGCCTTCCCCATCCTTCCACGGATGATGACGCAGCTGAGAGGCTCCAGGGCTGCTCACTTCAGGGGTCTCTGCACAGAACCCAGAGCTGGGCTTCAACATGAATCCCCATGACTGCACAGTTCAGTTCAGGACAGTCGCTCAGTCATGTCCGACTCTTTGTGACCCCACACCAGGCCTCCCTGTCCATCACCAACTCCTGGAGTTCACTCAGACTCACGTCCATCAAGTCCGTGATGCCGTCCAGCCATCTCCCCCTCTGTCGTCCCCTTCCCCTCCTGCCCCCAATCCCTCCTAGCATCAGAGTCTTTTCCAATGAGTCAACTCTTCGCATGAGGTGGCCAAAGTACTGGAGTTTCAGCTTTAGCACCATTCCTTTCAAAGAAATCCCAGGGCTGGTCTCCTTCAGAATGGACTGGTTGGATCTCCTTGCAGTCCAAGGGACTCTCAGGACTCTTCTCCAACACCACAGTTCAAAAGCATCAATTCTTTGGTGCTCAGCCTTCTTTATGGTTCAACTCTCACATCCATACATGATCACTGGAAAAACCATAGCCTTGACTAGACAGACCTTAGTTGGCAAAGTAATGTCTCTGCTTTTGAGACATCTAGGTTGGTCATAACTTTCCTTCCAAGGAGTAAGCATCTTTTAATTTCATGGCTGCAGTCACCATCTGCAGTGATTTTGGCACCCCCCAAAATAAAGTCTGACACTGTTTCCATTGTTTCCCCATCTATTTCCCATGAAGTGATGGGACCAGATGGCATAATCTTAGTTTTCTAAATGTTGATCTTTAAGCCAACATTTTCACTCTCCTCTTTCACTTTCATCAAGAAGCTTTTCAGTTCCTTCTCACTTTCTGCCATAAGGGTGGTGTCATCTGCATATCTGAGGTGATTGATATTTCTCCCGGCAATCTTGATTCCAGCTTGTGCTTCTTCCAGCCCAGCGTTTCTCATGATGTGCTCTGTATATAAGTTAGTTGCTGCTGCTGCTACTAATTTGCTTCAGTCATGTGGCAGTCCACCAGGCTCCTCCGTCCCTGGGATTCTCCAGGCAAGAACACTGGAGTGGGTTGCCATTTCCTCCTCCAATGCATGAAAGTGAAAAGTGAAAGTGAAATCGCTCAGTGGTGTCCTACTTTTAGCGACCCCATGGACTGCAGCCCACCGGGCTCCTCCGTCCATGGGAGTTTCCAGGAGTACTGGAATGGGGTGCCATTGCCTTCTCCCCTTCAAAACTGCCTTTTTGCCTCCAGTGCAAATAACCTTGAAAATCTGCAGTTGGTGAGATTCAGCTGCATGAAAATTTCAAACAAACAAATTTACATTTTATTGTTTATCTAAATTTATCTAATGTTATTGTAGTTTATATTGTACAAAATAATATGTCACACTTTCTGCGATTTACAGACATTGTCGATTTGCATATGCGTGTGTTTTTCTTCCTCCAGCTCTAATGACTGTCCCCTCAGTTTGCAAATCTGCCAAGTTTCATTGTTCTACATCAAGATAAATGCTTAAACAAACAAATTTTAAAAAATAAACAAAAAACATAATATGTTTTAAACTTTTGAGAAGATGTTTTTTGCCAAAGTTTCTCTAGGTCTGTTTTGCAAATACCAACTACGCCATATCTGAGATTTTACCAAGAATTAATGACTTATATTTGAACTTGTAAACTATTGTTCATTCTTATGGGTCTAATCTGTATATGTTCAAGGACAACGCTATCAAGGGGTAAAAGAGACTCAGTCTCTCAAAACTGAATGTAATGTTTCATACTTATTATATTTGATCATATTAAAGCTGCTGCTGCTGCTGCTAAGTTGCTTCAGTTGTGTCCGACTCTGTACGACCCCATAGACGGCAGCCTACCGGACCCCCCTCTCCCAAGGATTCTCCAGGCAAGAACACTGGAGTGGGTTGCCATTTACTCCTCCAATGCATGAAAGTGAAAGTGAAGTCACTCAGTCGTGTCCGACTCTTTGCGACCCCATGGACTGCAGCCTACCAGGCTTCTCCATTCATGGGATTTTGCAGGCAAAGCAACCATTATAATTTCCCTTATGAATAACATCTTCTTGAGAGGAAAATAATTCCTTTAAAGAAGGTTCTAAGTCTTTTAAGAAAACTAAAATGCTTCTCGATAAACACAGCTGGTCCCTAAAACTTCAAAACATATCTATTTTTATTAACGTTTCCTGTTTCTCATTTCCAGTTGTCAACACTCACCGCATCATTTCTCTCGCCACTTTTCCTGCAGATTTTTAAAAGATTGTTTAGTCCTCAGTGACTTTTTCCTCCTTTCACCTAGGAAGCACAGTGGGGTCAAGAAGATTCTCAAGAAGCAAATAGTGGTTCCAACTCAAGTCTACCCTCCTCACCCACACACACATGTCCTTTTCGTGAGCTTTCCCCAGCAAGCTCTCCTCATTCTTCCCACCCACGTCCCTCATTTTCAACCTTCTCAGAAGCAGTCTTCCCTTGGCTTCCTGAAGGATCCCCTTTCCTACCAAAACTGCCTCCAAGACCTGTGCCCTGGCTTCATCTCCCTTCTGTTTTTTTCTTATACAGATTCCAGAGGTAGCCATTTTTGAGGTGACTCTCAGCATCCTGTCTCCTCCAGGTTCTCTGCCAGGATATTTCAATCCTTTCCCTCCCTGGGCGTGCATGTTCGGCACACAGTCTCCTTGTCAGAGCCCTGTTTCCCTAACCCTTGGGCATGTTTGCCTTTATCAAACATGTGTTAAAGTGACCTGCTGTAGCTGGGAGCTTCCCGGGTGGCTCAGCGGTAAAGAATCTGTCAGTGCAGGAGACACAAGAGAGTTGGGTTTGATCCCTGAGCTCAGGATGAGCCCCTGGAGTTGGAAATGGCAACCCACTTCAGTGTTCTTACCTGGAAATTTCCACGGACAATGGAGTTATGAGAGCTACAGTCCATGGGGCTACAAAGAGTTACACACACTGATACACTTTCATTTGAAAGCGAAAGAAGAGAGTGAAAAAGTTGGCTTAAAGCTCAACATTCAGAAAACGAAGATCATGGCATCCGGTCCCATCACTTCATGGCAAATGGATGAGGAAACAGTGGAAAAAGTGGCTGACTTTTTTGGGGGCTCCAAAATCACTGCATATGGTGATTGCAGCCATGAAATTAAAAGATGCTTACTCCTTGGAAGAAAAGTTATGACCAACCTAGACAGCATATTCAAAAGCAGAGACATTACTTTGCCAACAAAGGTCTGTCTAGTCAAGGCTATGGTTTTTCCTGTGGTCATGTATGGATGTGAGACTTGGACTGTGAAAAAAGCTGAGCACCAAAGAATTGATGCTTTTGAACTGTGGTGTTGGAGAAGACTCTTGAGAGCCCCTTGGACTGTAAGGAGATCCAACCAGTCCATTCTGAAGGAGATCAGTCCTGGATGTTCATCTGAAGGACTGATATTGAAGCTAAAACTCCAATCCTTTGGCCACCTGATGGGAAGAGCTGACTCCTTTGAAAAGACCCTGATGCTGGGAAAGATTGAGGGCAGGAGGAGAAGGGGACAACAGATGATGAGATGGTTGGATAGCATCCCCGACTCAGTGGACATGGGTTTGAGTGAACTCCGGGAGTTGGTGATGGACCCGGGGGCCTCATGTGCTGGGCTCCATGGGGTCGCAGAGTCGGACACGACTGAGCGACTGAACTGAACGGAGCCACTGAGCGCACGTGCATTCGCAGCTGGATCTGTCCTAACAGCCAGGGAACCAGAGAACAAGAATTCTCCACCACGATGCAGCTACTCCCTCCCCAAGCTTAGGGAAGACTGGTCCAAAGTCCCACACCCTGTGAAGAGCATGGCAGGTAAGGCTGCATTATCTTGCTCTCCATGAAGCTGACCACGGGCCTCTGGGACCCTTCAAGAAGCAGCTGTGTCCTGCAGCCCGTGCTTAACATTGCCCTAGATTGCAAAATTCATGCAGGTGTGCACATTTCATTCGGAGACGGCAATGGCACCCCACTCCAGTACTCTTGCCTGGAAAATCCCATGGACAGAGGAGCCTGGTGGGCTGCCGTCTATGGGGTCGCTAGGAGCCGGAGACGACTGAGCGACTTCACTTTCATGCATTAGAGAAGGAAATGGCACCCACTCCAGTGTTCTTGCCTGGAGAATCTCAGGGATGGTGGAGCCTGGTGGGCTGCCGTCTATGGGGTCGCACAGAGTCGGACACGGCTGAAGAGACTTAGCAGCAGCAGCAGCAGCATAACATTTCATTGACCGTGAACGTCACCATTGTTGGACTAAGCACAGTGGGAATGAGGCATCAGGCCATTTTTAACCACCTCAGCTGGCGAAATAAATTCTTCTTCAAAAGCAAGGCAGGCAAACACTTTGAGAAGCAGAGAGATGCTGTGCACACCGCTGGATCTTGGGTCTGTGGAGGGGGATGGTTCAGACTCTCAGATGCAGTGATGCCCTGTGTCTTGGAGAACCCCACCATTGTTTGTCCGAGAAAACCTGGATGAGACTCACACGTGACCTGAAGGGGCAACGATTTGGTTCCCACATCACCACTCTTTTGATATTCAATCTTCTAAGGAGGATTTCTAACATGAAATCCATCTGATTTTCCCACCCCCGAGGTTCCAGAAGGGCTGAGTCTTTCAGTAGAAGATTTATAACGGGTAGACCAAGGCAGAAAGAGAAAACCACACCGTCGTGATTGGAAAGACTTCTGGGGTTCTTTAAAAACAGCGGTGTGCTAGGCTGAAGGGGCCGAGGGGGGTTGTGTCCCCGCACCCCGTGGGTCTGGAATCAGGCCTGCTCTGGTCAGATTGGGCCCGGCTCACAGATCCAGGCGCGGGTAATCTGATCATCGTCTCTCTCGTTTTTCATGCTGTGTTCTCTTCAGAGCCCCTTCTCCTGGTACCAGCCTGTGACGGTGCGATAAGACACAGGAAATTTAGTCATCATGGCTGCACCGAAGGGGCTCAGGGAAGGGATTAGGGTATTCCATAACCCTTCCATTCGCCACGGACGGGGCCGCTCCGCCGCGATTAAGGGCGCCGCGCCGCCACGGTTTTCTCCTTCTCTGCCTGCTTGGGGAGATTATGTATATATATATGTATATATATATGTATGTATCTCCCGTTTTATTTATATATTCACTTTCTATAAATAAAGCTTTGAAAGATTAACCCGGAAATAGTCACCGTCACAATCAGCCCCCTCCATCTTGGCAGGAGACTCTCCAAAGTTGCACACTCCCCTCCTCCCCAACGACGAAGGCTAGATCACTCGCTGCCAGCGGTATTATCAGAGTGCTCATCTGTGTTCTGTCTTTATTAGGAAATGCAGACAGTGGACCTAAGCAAATTGACACCGGATACAGAGAGGGAGCCAATGGGGAGCAGCGTTTAGGGAAAAATAGAATGAGCCTCAGAGGCAGAGCAGGGAGGCCTGCTTCCTGTTGCTTGGGGTTGTGCAAGGCTTTTTGCAAAAAGGCCACTTCTAAGAGTGGATAACGCCTCCTGGCAAGTCTCTTGGACAAAATGTGGACATGCCCCCAGCAAGACTTCTCTTCAGGAAGTCTTCACGCTGTGGATCTTTCCCTGAAACATTTCACTACTTTTTTAAATTCTAGCAGTTAAGAGCAAGCAGAACAAACACTAGTGTTAACTAGAATTTTATGGGAAATATTTTCACTTTTATTTTGGGGGTGCAGTTTAAAAGTGGCTGGAAAAGACTACGTATTTTCTCTATAAGAAGGACATTTGAAGCCATGTAAGTAGGACACCCAGAGAGAGGAGATGAGGAAGGTACAGGCCATTGGTATCAGTGAAGGGCTGAAAGAATTTTTAAGTAGTTGCAAATAGAGCCATGAGTCTAAGATAAATAAGCAAATCACGCTCTGGAAAAATTAATTTTAAACCAAGAGAAAGCAGCATTGACTACAAATCTCAATTCCAGTCATGTACCAAAAGGTCCTAGAGGCCGTCTGCCACTGAAGGATGCCTGACCTTGGGTACAAGGTCTCACCTGCAAACAGAGATAGCTACATCTGTCTTTTTGGACCTCCCAAGTGGTGCAGTGGTAAAGAACCCACCTGTCAGTGCAGCAGATGAAAGAGATGTGTGATCAATCCCTGGGTCAGGAAGATCCCCTGGAGGAGGAAATGGCAACCCACTCCAGGACCGTTGCCTGGAAAATTCCACGGACAGAGGAGCCTGGTGGGCTGTAGGCCATTGGCTCTCAAGGAGTCTGACTTGATCAGCACAGCACAGCATAGCAGAAGGTTCTGATGGGGGTGTAATTAGATGGCATAACGCAGGGCAAGCACTGGTGACATAGCAGGGGCTTGAAAGTATCACGCTTACCAAGATGCCCTTGTGGTTTTCCAGGATCCAGGAGAAGAATGGAGTTCTGACTCAAGTCCACTGAGAACCAGGGGATAGAAAAGCAAGGAGGATCCGTGGGTCTGTTGGACCAAATCTGAAATGGGTTTAATGCAGGACTGCTATTGGTTTCAACTCCGAGCACTGGTGTGCTCTCTCTCTTTCCCTTTTTGTTAAACAAATCAGACCACAGCCTGGTTGCTGGCCCATATCTCACCACCCTAGTAACGCTATCGTCTGTTAGCACCTCGCGACTCTTTCGGGCTAAAGCACTCTGCTTGCCACCAGCTTTTCTGTCTGCTCGAGAAGTACATTCACCTCGTCACTGGTGGCTAAGCTCTGCTGTTGGAGAATCTGGCCTTTGAAATGGTACTTGGAATTCTCATTTCATGTTGGCATCTCTTGCAGGCAACTCAGACCTATGGCTGAAAGTCATCACTGAGCTTCTCAAAGACCCTTGTCTGAGAAAAGAAACTGCTAGTGGACTTGGAGAAATCTGACCAGGGCTTGTGTTTGCTGTCATATAATAAGCTCATCTCAGCACCACCTCCCTGACCCTGGGTCCTTCCCTCCCATATCCTGGCAGGAAAGTTCCAGCTCCTCTGCTCTATTCATTTCAGCTCATCTCTAGATCTACTCTTTCAGCACCACCTCCCTGACCCTGGGTCCTTCCCTCCCATATCCTGGCAGGAAAGTTCCAGCTCCTCTGCTCTATTCATTTCAGCTCATCTCTAGATCTACTCTTTAAGAAGCCCGATGACAACTATGTTAAGATTCTTGTTGGAGTCCTGGTCCAGATGTTAAACCCCAAGTAAAGAGGGTTTCTCCCATGTCAGTACACTCTCCTGTCCAGACTCACCTTCTGCTCTTCCCCGTCTAACTTCTTCAATGTCCATGTATATTCTCCATGTACTGGAAGAAATCTGCAATTCTTTTGGTGGTAACCTCTCTCTCTGCCCACCTGTGCTGTGACATGATGTGGTTATTGGTCTGGAATAAATGAGAGGCAATGTCAAAGGTCAGGCTCCTAGGGAAATAATATCTGAGATGGAGATGCAGAATCAGACAGCTTCCTGGGGAGCACTCTCAGGATGAAGCCAGGTCGGGGGGAGGAGAGCAGACCTGAGCAGAGGGAGGAGCCGTGCTGCAGGACCAGTCCAGGAGAGGCTTTGGCTAGTCCTGGGGAGCTCAGAGGCTGGGATGGTTCTGCCAGTTTGTGCCATGTGGGGCAGAGGAGCCTTAGGACCCCCTCCTGGACCTGGCCTTGGGTGCTGTCCTGGGGAGTGTTCAGAATTCTGTGCTGGGCACCATCTCCCGTTTGAGCACAGTTCGTGGAGAGGAAGTTAGCTGAGTTCTCAGTGAGCAGCACACTGCCTCTGTCCAGGGGAACGTGGGGTTGAGCCTGTTGAAGGTTTGGGGTGGTGCACCCAGATCCACTGGGCGGCATCTACAGACATCCACACTTTGCACCCCATGCGTTCACTTGTGAGTTCATCCCACGGGAAGCAGAAGCTCTGAATCTAGCTGCCTGTGCATCCTGGAAGACTTAAAAGAGAAAGACGAGAAGGTGGGCCGGAGCCTCCACCGTGGCCGGGGACCCTCCTCTCTGCCCCCCTGCAGTAGCCATGCTAGAGACCCCTACCCCGTCAGGACCTCCACTGGCCACACACCCTCCTGAGGCCCTGGGGAGGCGCTCCCTCCTCAAAGACAAGGGTGGCCAAGAGGCAGCAGCAAACGGGCCAAGGGGCCACCTTGTGCCAAGCCCGCTTCTCAGCACCTGTGGCGCGAGAGCGGCTCTCCTCGCCAGGAGGGTGGGCCTCCCCTCGTCCGCGGTTCCGGCAACACGAGGACCCTGAAGCGGCAGAGGAGGCCGCCGTGGCAGGCTGTTGAACGAATGGCCTCTTGGTTCCCTGGTAGGAGGGCTTGCCCTGGGGAACCACGACCTCACGGCCTGCGGAAGCTCAAGGTGCGGAGACAGAGGAGGAGTCCAGACCGCCCCAGCCGCCGGGACCCTGAGAGCAACGAGAGCGCGCTGCTGACTTCCAGCCTTGAGCCCGTCTGCCCAGCCTTGTCTTCTTCGTGGGGACCAGCCTTTGCTCCTGTTAGCGGATGAGGGCCGTGAG
The DNA here is from genome assembly GCA_006410515.1 of Procapra przewalskii. Lineage (NCBI taxonomy): Eukaryota > Metazoa > Chordata > Mammalia > Artiodactyla > Bovidae > Procapra > Procapra przewalskii. The sequence continues at coordinate 2,076,654 of SJYF01000373.1, read as the reverse complement.
ACCGGCTCAGCTTGAAACGGCCGCGGCGCCTTTTGCTGGTGGAGACCAGCTCCCCAGTCCTCCATGTCTCTCAGCGGGGTGGTTGGCAAGGCCTTGCCGACCGCCATCCAGAGGCTGCCATGGCTCATGCCCACCCCATGGCTCACTCTGGGCCAAGCCCCCGGGTGCAGGGACTGAGCATCGGCGGCTCCTCCCGGCACAGAGCTGGGAGCCGCATCCCGCCTGGGCGCTGTCCCAGGACCGTGTTCCGGTTTGCTCCACTGGCACCATCTTGAAAGTCGTAAAATATTTGACGGGGAGGCCATGCATTCTTGTGTCGGACTCTAAGCTGTAACTGGTCCTGGGGACGCAGATAAGGGCAAATCACCTGCTGGAGGATCATAAGCTTGTGGGTGATGGGAGGAACCAGAGCCACGGGTTAGGACCCCAGGGAGGGTGTGAGAAGGGAGGGCAGGGGCCGGGGGAGCCCACAGGGGCCAGAGGCAGGGTGGGCAGAGTCTGCAGAGAACTGCGAAGCGAGGGGACAGGCCACAGGGAGGCCTCGGGGTGAGCATGTCACAAAGGAGAAGGTGTCAGAGGCCTGCAGAGGGCGGGGCATCTAGAAAGAAAGGACTGTAATGGACATTTGCGTATAAAGGACTATAACTGGGATCTGAGACCGAGAAAGCGCTCCCAGAGCAGGACCGTTCCAGCTGGGTGGGGGGCTGCAGCTGAAGAAGAGGGGACACGGGAGCACTTGGACAGAAGGAGGTTTCACATTGGAGGACACTTCAGTGCACTCCGAGCCCGCTGTGTGTGCACGTGTGTGCGCGCAAGTGTTTGTGTAGGCTGGAGCCAGTCTCTTAGGGGATTATGATTTTTTTACGATTGCATGTTCTCTAAATTGACCACCTTTCCCTCCCCAGAAGACTTTAACCTTTTATTTAAAACTGGAGCACAGTTACATAACAGAACATTTTAACAAAACTTCTGACATATCTAAGACTTCTTCCTTACTACAGACCACTCCCCATTCCCTTTCACAAACACCGCAGTATTTTTTTTTCTTCCTTAAGGCAGAAACTTTAATGACAAAGCAAAACACAAGCCTTCCAGTCTCAGCAAATGGCTAAATTTGTCAATGTTCTCTCCGTTTATGTGAAGTAGGAAGCTGGGCCTTAATTGGTGTGTTTCGTTTATTTTTCTTGGTTTATTTGCTTCCATCCAGAAGGGAAATTTATCACAGAACAAAGAATTTATATCTCCAAAGCTTTATGCAGTTGACTATATTTCTTGATTAAAACACTGGGCTTTTAGTCAGCTCTTTTTAGGGTCCAGTTTAAAAGTTACTTTTTGTTTGCATGTTTTGTTTTCTGTTTGAGGCTGTCATGATGAAGATGTTAAGAAAAACTCTGCAAACAGGCCACCAAAGAACGCTTTGTTTTTCCTTCTGGAGCCAGAAAGGATGAGAGAGAGGGACGAGGCCGCTGTTGGTGGGTTCTAGGTCATAGCCACCCTGAGAAGGACAAACCAAAGTGGATTCCAACAGGTTCGGGCACAACTCTGTTCATGTATTGTAGGCAGTGCACAGGCTAAACGTTTCCCACAATAACAGCTCCTTTATCCAGGGATGCTGACTCAGCACACACACTGTCATCGCATGTGACTCAGATACACACAACAATGGGTTTGGAGGTCTACCTTCAACCCTTGGCATTGAACTGTGTTGTGAACTTCTTTTTTTATCTCAGAGTTATGGTTTCAGAAAACTGCTTTCTGTTTCTGGAGAAGTAAGACATTTAGTCTCAGCCTTGTGAAATATTGATAAGGTTCTGATTTGCAATGATTTTCTGTCTTTGCCGATTTTCTCAGTCCGTAGTCAGTTCACATTTCCCTGTGATTTGCACACATCCAGAGTCAGAGGAAATTAGGCCAGAGCTACTTCAGTAGTACCCACAGCGACAGCGATGTCCCCAGATATAGGAACTTGCCATTCCATCGCAGCTTTATTTGGTCCACCATAAATATTTCATTCAGCCCTAAACGAGTCAGCTGCTCAATCCACAGCAATGATGTATATACGGTAGGATTGTCTGCAGTTCATTCAAAACATACTAATTTTTAAACTGTCCTGTTTAAACTGCTTTAGTTACTTCAGATGATCTTTTTTTTTAATAAAAAAGATGTATTGTGCTTTATTTCACAAATTAAATATTTGTTGAAACCTTATGAAATCACCAATATTTGACCCTTTTGACATACAAAAAGGCAATTTCTTATAGTTCCCCCCATATAATATGTTTTATCTGATGCTAGTATACAAGTGATAACAAAGAATTTATAATAAAGCATATAGGTTTAATGGAGCAAACAATAATTACTGGAATCGCTTTATTAGGGTCTTTGGTTTTAATGAAATTTTTATGCATTTGATGTTGAAAGTGTATTTTTTAATAGAGAAAGACTACGGAAAATTGCAAACACAGGAAGGACTTTTCCACTTTTCCTTTTGAATCTTAACGTATGTTGGAACATAGTTGCTGACAATGAGGTGTTAATTTCAAGTGTGCAGCAGTGATTCAGTTCATACACATACAATCGTCCAGTCTTTTCTAATTATCTCCCCACGTCAGTTATTATGGGATCTTGAGCAGAGTTCCCTGTGCTGCCTGGCCGTTCCTTGTTGGTTATCCATCCTAAACACAGCAGTGTGTACATGTCCACCCCAAACTCCCAATCGGTCCCACTCTCCACCATTCCCGCCTTGTAACCTTAAATTCTCGAAGTCTGTGATTCTGTTTCTGTTTTGTAAATAAGCTCGTTTCTACTCTTAAAGACCGCAGAGTTCTATGACTGAAAGAACAATTACATGACTTCCAGTATCAAAAGAGGCTGAAATTCCAACTGAAGTAAATTTCTTGCATTAAATCAAAAGTGTTACTCTGTGTGAAGTTTTTGGTTGTCTAGTGACTTGTTTTGGAAACTTCACAAAAATAGTAATACAAATGTTTATACTTCTAATTATTGCAACCAACAGCTTTTAAGCACAGAATCAGATGCATGCCAGATGTCATAAGTATTCACTCATTATGAAGCATAGTTCAGGCAGCAAATAATATTATTATCACCATTTCACAGCTGAAAACAGTACGGCATGTCAAAGTTATGAGAGCTGCTGAAATCACAGCTGTTTCTTACGGCAGACGTTGGGATTTAACTCTGTGTGTGTGTGTGTGTGTGTATTTAACTCTAAGTATTTCAAAACAGTGTTTATTTTGTTATAATATGTGGAGAGGCTCTAACCTGTGTCACATTTGCAAATTCCCAAGGTTATTGTAACACAGAGAAACCGCAAATGGCCTGAGGGAAAATGCTGTAGGATGGAGGCAAAGGAAGGGGGCCTTGAGAAGAATATTCTTGCCTGGAAGGGACGCATACACAAGAGACAGGAGGAATCACTTCCAGCACAGGGGTTAGCTCAAGCCCTCTCATTTTCCCGTTCTGAGAAGGGAGTCAGGCCATTGACCCAAAAGGCAGAGTGAGGAGCACCCCTGGTCCCTGATTAAACCCCTGCGTTGACCCTCGCTGGCTGGGGACGGAGCTCATCGTGAGACCTTCACATGAGCGCACTGGTGATCTGGGATGATCACACTCGATCTCATTGCATGGCAGGTGGTGTTGGGGCAGCAGAGCAAAGCAATCACATGAACTGATGTAAGAAGAAAGAGCCCAGTGGGCGTGATGGACAGACTGGCCACTGGGTCTCCCAGGAGCAGCCATGAGCGGGGACCTGGTCCATCTGGACAGCACGTCCCTGCGGCTCCCTCCTCCAGGAGACGCATGCGTCTGGACTCTCTGACGAGCACATGTCAGTTCTCCTGTCTCTTTGACACGAGGTCATGGTTAATCCCTGCCTTTCCACGTTGCTGTCAGGCTGGCCTAATATTGCAGAGGCCGCTGGGCCAGCCCACCGAGTGGGACGCTCACGTAGGCCCTGCACGCCAGGCAGGGGGATGTTTGTGGTCATCTGATTACCCGGCCCACTGCCGTGGTCCGGCCGTGTCCTGACCCCAGTGGGTTCTCTCGAGAGGGATTAGGGCAGCCACGCCCGTGTCAGCATCAGACGGGGAAACAGCTGGCCTGCAGTGGCCGGCGTCGGCCTGTGTCTTTGACCCACACAAGGAGCTGAGGCTGGGGTTTGCCTGTTTCCTTCTGACTCTGAGGTTCCCGCTGTCTCCGGGGTGTGTGTGCGCGTGGGTTTCACATGAGAACGCATGGCCAGAGGCTCAGCCCTCAGGTTGTCCCTCCTCTCTCTCCTCTGCGTGTCATCCTGCAGTGACCCTCCCCGTGCAGCCACGCAGCCCTTCCTGTGAAGAGGGGCGGAAGGAGGGAGGCCCCAGCGCAGAGCGAGGTGGGCACCACTCAAATCCAGCGCTCCTCGGACCGCGGCCTCAGCCAGGACTGCACACCGGCTGATACGCGAGTCCCTGAGAGAAGCACCCAGAACCATCCGGAGGAAGACCTCCCCATTCCTTCCAGAGCAGTCTCAGAGGCAGAGGAGGGACCGCAGTGGCCTCATACGAGCACCGAAGTCGCAGGATGGCCCTCCGTGGTGGCCTGGTGCTTCTCTAGAGAAGAGGCGTTAGGAGTCTTTAGACATGGTGCTCAGTCGCGCAGCCACGGCTGACTATTTGCCACTCTGTGGACTGTAGCCCGCCAGGCCCCCCTGTCCGTGGGATTCTCCAGGCAAGAATACCGAAGTGGATTGCCGTTTCCTCCTCCAGGGGATCTTCCCAACCAGGGACTGAACCCACATCTCTTGCATCTCCTGCGGGCGGGTTCTTGAGCAGTCGCATTGCTCTGTGTATTGATTCTGCTTTTATTGTCTTTTTTTAAACCTTGTCTCAAGTGGCACACTGGGATACGTTAATGTGCACAGAAGGTCGCATCCCTGCCTGGACCTCAGACTCTGTGAAGATAGGTTATTCAACTTGGTTTGCACCTCTGACCTTTAATGTTTCATAGATAAATTGACCTGAATTTCAACCGTAGTAGAGTCTAAAGCCTAACATTCTATAGGGGGCAATGGCAACCCACTCCAGTATTCTTGCCTGAAAAAATCTCATGGACAGAGAGGCCTGGCAGATTACAGTCCAAAGGGTCTCAAAGAGTTGGGCATGACTGAGTCACTGAGAGAGAGATGAAGTTCAGTATTATAACAAGTTTGCCAAAGTGACAGGCCAAGCAATCACTCACATGCTGATCTAATACAGAGGTGATCAGATTTCAAAGATGACACTTCTGGTTGTTGGGATGGGTGTAACAGCCTGGAAGATATGAAAGACAGGGACCAATGGTTTCCTTGTTTTGTGGGCATTTAAACCACATGGTGTAAGAACAGATACCATCTTAACTGCGTATCATCTGCGCAAAATCTGCTCTAGGTCTGCAGCCATCGTCCAGGTGGCAGGCTCCAATATTTCACGGGAAGGCCGTGTATTTCCGCAACAGCTGCTTGCCTCTGGGTGCTTACCTGCTTCGTTTCCAGGGCCACTCTGCATAGCTCGCCTGCGTTCCATCAATATTCAGGTTTGCACTCTAAAATGAAACTATAAATTTCAATTTGGAGAAAGTAAGCCCTCATTTGGGTTCATAAGTTTTAAATAACGCATAACCGTTGGCTACCTCAAGTCTGCTTTCCCAGTGTTATTTTATGCATTTGACAATAGATGATTGCCCTCGGCTCGGAGGAGGGTGAATGCATGAGGAACGGGAGGCTGGAAACCTAGGAATGTATTAGGGCTGTCAGACAGAGACATAAATGATTTCTAAAGACATTTGAGACATCTGTGTAGCTCCATTCTTTGCAGGTTTTGAAGTTTCAGAATCCCATCTTCAAAACCCCTTCAAAGTATTGTCTCTGCATTTTAAGGGCCTGAGTAGCAAAGCAGAGCCCAAGTTTGAAAATGTGTGGTGAAAATACTTCCGTGCCACGTCCGATGCCCAGAAGGGCACCCAGGCTGGGATGCCCACTGTCGTTTCAGCAGCATCTATGCCATCTGCCAAGTTCCTTTCCACAAAGCTCATTAAGTTATTCTTCTGCCCCGGCAATGGCAGGAACACTTATCCAGTGGATTTGTGTTAGGCCTTCTTATCAGGCTTGATCGCAGGTTTGTTTCCCATACCTTTTCAATCCTTCAGTATCCTATAAAATGCAGAAAATTTAATTTAAAAGAATCGTATATAATCTTGAAGAAGATACCATTCAGAACTAAGTCACAGTACACACACTTAGGCAATGCTTCCATTCCTCTCAAAATAGCCACCCTAAATGGCAGAAGGGGTGAAATATATTTTAAAAGCAAACCGGGAGATTTGCGTATGTGTATTACGGTTTATGGTAGAGTGATTTGGGGTGGAAGATCTCTGTGTTTCATGTAACGTATTTTTCACTATCATGAATATTTGCACCACAATCACCTTTGTAAAATATCAGTTAGTAGGTTAAAGATGCTGTTACTTTACAGCTACACACATGTCATATTTGGAAGTGAGACAGACATGAGGTTAAAGCAGAGAAGCCTCACCATGGACATTTGAGAACCGCTCTTCCTAAGCACCAGGCAGAGGCATTTACTTAATTCATCAGCAAATGAAATTTCAGACAAGTGCAGTATTGGCTCATCCTAAAGGAAATCTGTCCTGAATATTCATTGGAAGGCCTGACGTTGAAGCTGAAATTCCAACACTTTGGCCACCTGACATGAAGAACTGACTCAATGGAAAAGACCCTGATGCTGTGAAACATTGAAGGCAGGAAGAGAAGGGGATGACAGAGGATGCGATGAGTAGAGGGCATCACCAACTCAATGGACATGAGTTTGGATAAACTCCGGGAGTTGGTGATGGACAGGGAGGCCTGGCATGCTACAGTCCATAGGGTTGCAGAGAGTCAGATATGACTGAGTGACTGAACTGAACTGATGACAAAATATTTAGACACCCAAGGACCACACATTATTGAGGAAAAGAGTAATATCCCTCGTCCAAGGTCAGGAGCAGCGGCTGCGCTTTGCTAGAGCAGCCGTGAAGAGATACCCCACGCCCAAG
>SJYF01000373.1:2048076-2062314 GCA_006410515.1 Procapra przewalskii | reverse complement strand
GCTCAGTTGAAACCAGCATCCTGAGGTCACCTCTGATCCCGCTCCTTTCTTCCTGCCTGTGGAGAGTCGCCAGGCCCGCCTGCTGGGAGAAGAGTCTCCGTATCCCTCTTGCCCTCGCCATGCTGCTGAAGGACCCCGGGTCAGGGCTGCACCAGGGAAGGTCTCCTGCTGCCTCGGGCTCCGTGCAGGTCCTGGCTCCTCCCTCGTCAGTCCTGTCTCCTCGGTGCTGTGGTGAACACTGCCCGTTCTTTAGGCAAACAGAGGCAGGGGACTGAAGAATGAACGAGAGGTGCTGGCAGACTAAACGAGATGCATTATAACAAACACGTGAAATCTAAGGGGTGCGGCGCCCGCACTTGAACTTGGAGCTTCCCCTGCTCAGCAATGGTAACCAGTTCCCACGTAACAAAAATGCCTAAGAAAACGAAATCTAAGTCCTCAGTTGGTTTATTAACGTTTCATTCCGTATCAAAAAGAAATGGCCATTCAAACTTTAGAGGTCTCCAGCCAGAAGTGAACAATCTGAATTCTGGCTTGATTCTGTGCACATATTCGGGGACCACCATGCTGGTCACTTCATGAAAGCCGCCCTGCCCTAGGCCAGTCTTCCCCCCGTCGGTCTAGCTTCTCAGCAGGGGAGGAAGCCTCGACTGCACACCCCTCTTCCTGAGAAGTGATCCAGTTCCTCCTCTTGTGCCCACTTATCCAGCCTGGAGGAGCTGGTGGCTCACTGGTAAAGAACCTGCCTGTCACGCAGGAGAAGCGTGCTCCATCGCTGGGTCAGGGAAGGTCTCCTGGAAGGGGGAATGGCCACCCACTCCAGTATTCGTGCCTGGGAAATCACGTGGACAAAGGAGCCCAGTGGGCTACAGTCTGTGGTTTCACGAAGAGTCAGACGCGACTGAGCGACCAACGCCGTCGCCTCGCTGTGCGCACAGCGCAGAGCGGGCGCTGGTCAGGGGAAGGGACGGGTTGGGCGGGTGCCACGGCTGGGCCAGAGATGAGTCTCGAATTGAGCCCAAGACCAACCCAGGCCTCCCTCCTTACTGACTTAAAAAATATTAATTTCAAACTCATTCCTTTTTTCTCATCAACCATGAACCAAAGTAAAAATGTGCCTTCCATCTAAACTAAAATAGTCCACTCTGTTATTAAAGTTATAAAACTAGACCGGCGAAGGCAGAGCCCTGATTGCCAGCAGCAAGGCTGGTGGTTTCCTCGCTCAGTTGTGTCCAGCTCTTTGGGACCCCGTGGACTGTAGCCCACCGGACTCCTCTATCCACGGAAGCCTCCCGGCAAGAATCCTGGAGCGGGCTGCCGTTCCCTTCTCCAGGGGATCTTCCCGACTCAGGGATCGAACGTGCGTCTCCTGCGTCGCAAGCAGACTGTTTTGCCGCTGAGCCACCAGGGCCGCCCCCCTGGTTTTCCACTCCAAACACCCTGTCTTCAGTGGGGCCAGGCACAGCGACAGTGATTGTAGAGCGTGGAGCCAGGACCCATGCTTGACACACTGGGAATGGTGCCGCCGCTTGCCCCTCTCCCGTCAGACGGCGGTCAACTTTGTAATTAGTGGTCCAGGCGCCTGGATATCACAAGGGCAGAAAGAATGGCTCCATTGTAGGAGAATCTGTTAGGGTGTCCGCATGGGAAAGTGTCAGAGACAGAGCCTTCTGAGACTCCGTTATAGAGTGTTCTGTAAATAAATCAGACTTTTTAATTGCTCTGCGAGAAGGATCTTTCTTTGAGCACAAGGTGACTGCGGCTGAATGCCCAGGACATGTGTTTGGTCTGGCAGAGGGCTCCGGGTTCTTGTACTCAGTATCCACCGCGACCCCGCGGATTCCACGTACATGGTAACAATTAACAGCACACAATGGCGCGACCGTGTTCGCGGGGACAGAGGCAGGTTGGCTCTTCCCATAACAGCCTCCCGGGCGGGCGGAACAAAGGGCCCGAGCCCATCTGTGCAGGCCTCTGAACGCCGGCTGTTCCAAGGCTCTCTTCCTCCTCCTCACCCAGGAAGCCGGCGCAGCGCACGGGCAGCCCCAGGCATTAGTATGGTAATGAATTCCGGGCAAGCAGACAGGCCTGACAAAGGCAAGGGTTTCCGGGCAGCGGCTGAGCAGGTGGAGGACCCAGAGCTGCGCCGACTCCTTGAAGAGAGAGGGACCTGCCTAAGCATCTCCACGTCAGCTCCTTTGCCTGAGCCTTTCCTTCCAGGGGTGATCAGTATGCAGGAAGCCCTGTGTTCCATGCAGATCGTGGCAAATTCCAGAGTCTTATCCCACATCTGGAGCTTTCCTGGTGGCTCAGCTGGTAAAGAATCTGCCTGCAATGCAGGAGACTCCGGTTCGATTCCCAGGTCAGGAAGATCCCCTGGAGAAGGGATAGGCTACCCGTTCCAGTATTCTTAGGCTTCCCTGGTGGCTCAGGCAGTAAGAATTGCCTGCAATGAGGGAGACCTGGGTTCCATCCCTGGGTCGGGAAGATCCCCTGGAGGAGGGCATGGCAACCCACTCCAGTGCTCCTGCCTGGAGAATCCCATGGACAGAGGAGCCTGGCAGATTCAGTCCCTGGGGTCACAGAGAGTCGGACGTAACTGAGCAACTAAGCGCGGCACAGCACATCCCAGGTCTGAGCACACTGTCTCTGCAGCTCGCTCAGTCCCCAGGTTCCCTGTGTGGGCCCAGGACTGCGCAGCAGACAGTTTGATAGTCTCAGCTGCCCCTTCTCATCTCTGTCAAAGGGGGACCAGGAGAAGCGCCCACAGTGGGCCGCTAGGACATGGTTCAGCAAGGCCAGCACCCTGAAGACAAAGACTCTCCTTCTGGGTGAAGAGCCGTGCTCCCGACTACAGTCCTTGAATGGATTATCTACCACCCCCTTAAAAGAGCCTGAAGCTTGGGAGAGGGAGGGGCAAGGCTGAGAGCTTCCCCCAAACGCAGAACAGGGGGGCCAGGGGTCACACTCTGCAGCTGGCCTCCGGGATGGAGCTGGCAGGGGACCTATCCCAGAATCAATCGGACACGCCTCGACCTCCTGGCAACGTCTTTTATATTTAAGAATTGAAATAAGCCTCAGGGAAACTGCAGAGTCTAAAACATCGGCCACGTCAATAACACACTAACGTCAACAACAAAGCACGCCTCTGACGCAAGGAGAGGGGCGGGAGTCTCGCCCGCGCCACGTCAAGTCCCCGGACGCGGTGGCACCAGGCCCCGGCAGTTAACAACTGTTAGATAAACACGATGGAATGTGCCCGGTGCTCCGGCTGATGGAAAAAGCACAGTCATGGGCCACCGGGGGCCGCCCAATGCCCGCGCAGCTCTCCAGCTGTGATCCAAGTGGGTTTCAATAAAACCTCAGCACTCTTAACAAGGAGTTTGATGGAGTGTTAACGACCTTGAGCTTCAGGTCGAGCTGTTAACCAACAGAGTCGTCATTAACTGCTGGTAACGACTGCCTCGCCAAGGATTATGGCTTCATTATGACCCTGATAGCCGGGGTCCAGCCTCCTGGCTCGGGGAAGTGTTCCCCATAGCGTGTTTCCCCAGAGCCTTCACTTCTCACGAGCATCTTTGCCAAGGGGGAGGATGGGAGAGGTCGGAGGGCTGTGCCTGGCAAGGGGCTTCAGGAGCCGTCACTCACACAACCCGGGAGGCATCCAGGCTCCAGAGGCCAGGGATCTTAGCAGGAGGCAATCCCAGCAGGTCTGCTGGAGGCCAGTGCGTTCTCAGGGACTACAGATTTATCAGAAACAAGAAACACGCTGCTCCGAGGGGGCAAGTCTGCCTCCCAACTGGCTGCTGTGACTTGGGGTTCAGGCAATGAGCCCCCCACCACCCACACATACGTGATCGCAGGTGGAGAATGTCAGAAGTTGTGAGGCCCCATCCTGCTCAGAGTCTGGTACTGTGCGGGCAGGAAGAGTTCAGGTCACCGTAAACAGAGGCATGGACCGTCGTATCTGGACCACTCCTGAACTCACAGCTGTGATTTTCCCCAGAAATGAAGCTACAGCTTGTTTCCTGTTGGAAATTGAAAGTATCATGAAGTGAAGCCAGTCATTCCTTTTTCTCAATTTTGACTCGTTTAATTTCTTCTAATCACTTGACGGGGCTTCCCTGGAGGAAGTAAAGAAACTTTACTCAGCAGTAAAGGATCTGCCTGCCAATGAAGGAACGCAGCTTCGATCCCTGCGTCAGGAAGATTTTCTGGAGATGGAAATGGCAACCCTTTCACATTCTTGCCTGGGAAACCACATGGACAGAGGAGCCTGATGGGCTACAGTACAGGGGGTCACAAAACAGTAGAACTCGACTTAGGGAGGAAACCACCACAAAAATTGCTTGACCACCAAATGCCTCCAGGGCGATGCATTTGGACAGCTTTAAAGTTTAGGAAACTTTCGTTTAATATTTGCAGCAATCATGTATCATACAATACACTCTTTATCTGACACGTGGGCAAGGGGTTGCATGTGTTTCTGGGAGTATTATAATTTCATTCAAACCAGTTCTTCTCTGTTACTAACCTCATGTTTTACAATGCACCTAACAGGCTTATCTCACAAGAGTTCCTCTAGAAATAACTGCTAAATGACATGTATGTATTTCCGCCTGTGCCTGTTTACTAAAATTTCAGATCGAGAATGGGAATTTCTAAAATATATAAGCCCCAATGTTCACAGCAGCGTTACTCACAACAGCCAAGATATGGAACCAGCCAACGTGTCCATCTATAGATAAATGGCTAAAGAAGGCGTGGTATATCTTCAATGGCATTGCGGTATATATACAATGGAATATTACTCAGCCGTTAAAAAGACAACATTTTGCCATTCATGGCAACATAGATGGCCACCAAGGGCATTATACTAAGTGGAATAAGTCAGACAGAGAAAGATAAATACCGTATGAAATCGCTTACATGTGGAATTTGAAAAATACAGTAAACTAGTGAACATAACAGGAAAAGAAGCAAGCTCAGAGAGACAGAAAGCAAACCAGTGGTTGCCAGTGGGGAGATGGGAGAGCAGTACGATGCGGATGCGAGAGCTGGGCCATGAAGAGGGCTGAGCGCTGAAGAACTGACGCTTTTGAACGGTGGTGTAGGAGAAGACTCTTGAGAGTCCCTTGGACTGCAAGGAGATCCAACCAGTCCATCTAAAAGGAAATCAACACTCAATATTCTTTGGAAGAACTGATGCTGAAGCTCCAATCCTTTGCCACCTGATGCAAAGAGCTGACTCAGTGGAAAAGACTCTGATGCTGGGAAAGACTGAGGGCAGGAGCAGAAGGGGGCGACAGAAGATGAGATGGTTGGATGGCATCACTGACTCAATGGACATGAGTGTAAGCAAGCTCTGGGAGACAGTGATGGACAGGGAGGCCTGGCGTGAGGCAGTCCATGGGGTCACAAGGAGTCAGACACGACTGAGCCACTGAATAACAATTAGGAGGCACAAAGTGTTATGTATAAAATAAGCCACAGGAAATATGGCCAATATTTTGTAATAACTGCAAGTGTGGTGTAACCTTTAAAATGTATATGTAAAAAGTTGAAGGTCTGATCTAAAAAATGCGTTTTTCTAGTGAGCTTTGTGAGTACATAGCCCTCAGCTCATCCCCCAGGGCCATGCTTGCGCCCAGGGATGTGGGTCTGTCACACAGGAACCGCTTCTGGCCGCAGACAGCCCTTGGTTGTCCCCGAAGAGGTCCTTTCCGCCATGAGCTCAGCAAGCCCCACTGCGGTCTTGAGAGAGGACCGACCTTTTCCATCATCCCAGCACCCTCGCCCATCCAGGCCAGAAGGAGCCAGGGTCCCAGCAGGGAGGGGCGGCGCTGAGCCCCGACCAGGGCACTCACGGGGACTCAGCAGGCAGGAGGGGCGTGAGCTCCAAGGTGACTGACCTCAGCTTCGCCTCTCAACCCTTTGTCAGTCCAGAGGCAAAACTGAGCTTTAAGAGGAGGGGTCCCAAAGGCAGAAGAGGTACCTCCTCCTCTTGGGCCTCTGTAAGGGGCTTCCCTGCTGACCCAGGGCTGCACCATCTCAGGAGTGGGGGACGCCCCCAGCTGACCTCCCCTGAGCCTTACTGGGCTCTGCCGGGTGTGGATGAGGACCAAAGCCGCAGGCTCCCTGGGGTGTGTCCCACAAGCCCAGGACAGAGGGCTTGCAGGGGAAGGGGCAGAAGACTCTAGAAGCAAAGAGCAGACCTCATGCTCAGCCCAGGGGTCATTGCCACCCATGGAGCATCCCTCACAGGGCCCTTGCTGGTGGGGTGAGACTGCCCATGTGGGGGACAGGAGAGACGCAGCCAGGGGTCCCACAGGTCCACAGCTGCCCCCAGACAGGAGCTGTGTGGGGACAAGGGGCTGGGGTGGTCTGGCCCCACTGCCTGGGCCAACAGGACTCTCACTCTGAGTCGGCCCTGGGAGGCAAAGGGCAGGTGGGGAGCTCCAGACCCAGCTTGGAGGGTCCTCGGGGTCCGGCAGTGAGCCTGCCCTTGAAGCGTCATCCTTGGTTCAGTGGATTCCGGCTCCTAAAAGTCTGCAAGTGGGGCAAGGGAGGCAGAAGGCCCAGCAGTAAGCCCCGAGGCTTTTGGCACGAGTGACAGAGCCCTGCACCCCTGATGTGTGCACAAGCCCTTTCCCTCACTTTCCAAACCCAGCCTTCTCCTCTGGTTTGCGAATATGAAAAGCATAACTGACATTTTTTTCCTGTCTCCACCCCATGTTCGCGAGAAGCTACGAACACGAATTTAGGGAAACCATTTTGCAGACACATTTCTCCGAGCCAGAATTAAATGAAAGCAATATTAAAAATGCCTTTGAACATGTTCCACAAATGTGAAAGAATATTTATAAACCGCGCCCGGGAACACGCATCACTCAGCCTCTCCGTGGCCAGCACGCTGGCTTCGGCGGGGAGGAGGGGGCCGCAGGGGCCAGTTCCTCCCTCCCGGCTGGACCACCTCCATCACCGCTGCCCTGGCTGCCCACGAGGTGCCCAGGGAGGCAGCGCCCAGACTCATGGAAAGGTCTCCAGCTAAACTGAGGTTTGGACACTAAGGGGACCGGTACATGCGGTCAGCTTGTGACTCTTAATGAAATGGAGGAATATTGAAGTTGAATGAATGTGCCACAAACTCCCCAAAGGTAAAGCTGAATCCCTATCTTATTTTCCATCCATCTATCCACTAATATCTTTCTGTCTTTCCCGCTCTCTCGCTCTTCCTGATAACACCGAGCTGGGCATGTGTTCACGCCAGTGCATCAGGCACTTGCAGAAACAGAGTCATGCAGACAAGCCAGAGCTGTTTCTCTGCAAATGTGGGGCTCCTTACTTCAGGCCGCAGAGACACTGTGTCCCAGAAAGAACGACACGTATAGTTTTATAGCAAGCTTCGCACAGCAAACAGCCTGTTAGAGCATCCTGGACAGAAGGCAACGACCTAAACGTCTATACTGCCGGTCCCAGTTACATACTCACACACACACCCTCACACACACTCACATCAACACACATTCACACATACACTAATACACTCACATTCTCACACACACACTCACTCAACTCAGTCACATACACACTCACACTAATACACTCACACACACTCTCACACACACTCACATTCACATACACTCACACACATCAACACACATTCACATAATATACATACACTCACACACACATTCACACACATTCACACACATTCACACACATTCACACATACACTAATACACTCACATACACACATACTAACACACATTCACACACATACACTCACACATACATTAACACACATTCACAATACACTAATACACTCACATTCTCACACATACACACACCCTCAACTCAATCACACACACACTCACACACTAATACACACACACACTCCCTAACACACACTCACATCAACACACATTCACACATACACAAATACACTCACATTCTCACACACACTAACACACAAACACACATACTCACTCAACTCAATCATACACACACTCACACACTAATACACACACACACCTTAACACACAGTCACATTCACATACACTCACACACATATTAACACACATTCACGCATACACTAATACACTCACATACACACACACTAACACACACACTCAACTCAGTCACACACACACTCACACACTAACACACACACACACCCTAACACATACTCACATTCACATACACACACACACACAACACACACACTTTAAAGCATTCACATACTTTAAAGCAAACACACACACTCAACTTAATCACACACACACACACTCACACTCTAATACACACTCACACACACACACACACACTTTAAAGCATTCACATACTTTAAAGCAAACACACACACTCAACTTAATCACACACACACACACTCACACTCTAATACACACACACACACACACACTTTAAAGCACTCACATGTACCGTTGTTTAGTGGTGCATATACATGGAAATCTTATCTAGATTAACTCAGCCTGCAACTGTGAGCTCTAAGTATGCCTGCCTTCCCGAGCAGCTACTTTTTCTTTCCATTTCCCATCCCGCCGCCTTGCTGGTCTCCAGCCGTGAGGAGGAGGCGCTGCCCAGCTGCCTGCCCTCATGGAGACGGACAGGGCAGGATGTCAGGAGGCAGCTCGATAGGGTGGGGTCCTCCCCCCGCTGCCACGGTCCTCAGAGGCCCCCTGGAGGGGAGGGAGACCCCCTCCTCCCTGTGCCCCTGTGCAAACATCACTTGGCAATGAGTGGGCCTACTGGGTTCAGTTTGGGAGGACAGCGCTTTACATAAACTGAATATCAAAGATTTTGTCTGCAGGCTGCTTTCTGCTGCTTTTCTGGGTCAGGACCACGGCAGAGGATGCTCTGCGTTCTTGGAAAGGCCACATTTTTCTTTAAAAAAAACCTTTTCACACTTACAGAATTCAAGAGAGCTATCTTTAGAGAGAGTTATTAGGTGTTTCCTTTTCCTTAGTTGATTGAGTCCACATTTCCTAAAATCCAAAAGAATGATGTCGGCAGGCCACAGCGCCATTGCTTTGTGGCTGATATTGGCAGTTAATTATTTCCTTAGTGATTATGCAATTTCTTGAGTTATATTGTGTTATGCTTGATAAAATGAGGATCCAGAACAGAACTTTGGTTCTTTGAGAACAAATGAATAAAACTACAAACCACCACATAACTTAAAATCATGGTCGTAACATCTTCACGAAATGTGCTCTAGTGAATTCAAACAATCCATAAAATTAATTCTTTTGAACATTTGAAAATTTTTGCTTTCAACTCTAAGAATGCTTTTTCTATAAATGACTTAAAAACTCAATAAGAAAAAAGTCCATGTTGTTCAAAGGGATGTTTGATGACTGCCCCATCGTTCCTTGACCTTACATCACATTTTACTGTGGATCTCAAATACAGTTGGAAATACAATTTCATTATGTACGATGTCTGCCTAGGGTGTTACACTGGATGGAGCAGTTCCAGGTTAAAATCGGAAAGCCGGTTACATCAGGTGATCTGTGTTCTAGATCAAAGAAAACTAGATCTCAATAGACTAGAGAAATAAAGTGACAGCAAATGGCAAAGTATTTCCTGCACGCACACAAGCCTGCCATTCACACACACGGTCTCTGCAGTAGCCATCCAACCAGTCTTAGAGCTCTCAACCAGCCCTGACATCCCCGGAGCCTGGCTCCTGCTTCCACGCGGCTGACCCCCCACTGCAGTCGAAGACCTTGGGGTCAGGGACTCTGCTGGTTCCGTTCCGTTTGCCCCTGTGCCTAAGGCAGTTCCTCCTACGTAGGAGCCACTCAGTAAAAGAGGTATGGAATGAATTCATGGAATAGAAAGCAGGACCAAGACTGTGCGAAAGAACTTCCAGCCATCGCTTGGTGTGATAACAGGACAATTGCATAAACACGGTGCAGAAAACTGAGAGACACAGAACTCCTCAGCTCCTCATCTACCCGCTTTGTTGAGGTTAAAGATACTTTAGACGAGAAGATGCAAATCAAATAAGTATCGGAACAGGAAGCGAAAGTTCAAATTGGATCAATAGGTAAGAAGAGGGCAACTTTCAGGGTGTGAGTGAGTCCTCACCTCTGGGCCTGGGCTAATTACGTCCTGGGACGCTGAGAGGACTTCGTCTTTTTGGGGGGACCAAGAGCACTGATTTCCACGCGAGCAACATACATGTCACACTGAATGTGACAGAGGATGAGACGGTTGGATGGCGGACATGAGCTTGAGCAAACTCCAGGAGATGGTGAAGGACAGGGAAGCGTAGCGGGCGGCAGGTCCTGGGGTCGCAAGCAGCTGGGTAGGAACGAGCGACTGAACAACACCGCCGCCAGCCCTAGACCCACCGAATCACAACCTGCAGTTCAACGTAACTTAAGAAACACTTGCATTATCATTGTTCTCAAACATTGTTTTTGAAGCAGATAAGTCTTTTATTTAAAGAAAATTCTGTGGACGAACACTCTAACAATAAGCATTTGTGACGCTGCTTTCTTTTTTGTATAGATTCTTCCCCATTGCTTTTCCCACCTTTCCACATCTTTACCCCGGCTCCTGTTCTCTGGATTAAAGCATAGTATGAAAGGCATTCATTTGTACTGCTTTTAACCTCTCTAAGATCTGAAAACTGTAAGTGAGCAGTAGGTCATAATTCAGACTCGCGCTCGAGTTTATTAGAAATAAAAAGGCAGGCTTTCCCTGAGTGTGGGCAGGGTCTGTGTGTCAAGTTTGTCGACTATTTGAACCATTAGAGAATCTTTTTTTTTTTTCAGCTTTTTTTAAATTGGAGGATAATTGCTTTACAATATCATGTTAGTTTCTGCCATACATCAACATGAATCAGCCATAGGTATACATATGCCCCCTCCCTGAGAACCTTATTTTTAAAATGTGCATCCTACTCAATCAGAATTTCCAAGGGTAGTAAGATAGCAGTCTGTTTATTTAAGAACTCTCAGATTAGTATAATAGAGAAATAATAGAAAATTTCACTACGGTCTTCACAAGAGCAGTATCATCTCTCTCAAGAAATATTTTAAACTCATGCTTGGACTCTGTATCTTTTGTTATAGACTTGAGTTTTTGCTTTATATTTCTAATTCTACATTTTAATTTTTTTTAATTTCAAAAAAATGTAGGGAGTATTAACTACCACATGATGTCACTGATTTAAGAAAACCCCAACCAAAGCTAAAAGCTTCCCACTCTATCAAAATAATTTCCTTATAGAAATCGGAACAAAAAATTTATTTTGGGAAGGCGTATGTGCTGGTGGCGATGGTAGTGTAGAAGGGAGATGCCTTGAGATGACAAACATTTTATCTTGTCCCAAATATCTCTTAAAATTATTTTTTCTGTAAAATACAAAACTAAAATGCAATATGCCATTTTTGCATTTACATAGTAAATTAGCTTGGCATCTTGTTGTAACTGGAAATGAGTCCTTCAGACAGAAGTTGGAGCAATTAACACACTACATGTAATTATTCCTAAACACAGAATATCCACATACTCAGTAAAGCTTACTTTTCTCTTGTGTAAAGTGAGATAATTTGTCCTGCTATTTCCCACCATACTTTCTGATTTAGAGAAAGACCAGAGACATGCTGTGAAAATTTCATCCCCTTTAAATGTATACTTAAGTCTGCGCCCAGGAGCTGAAGCAATGACATAGATCGGTATAATGATAGGAAGAAAAAATATGGAAAAATCTGTCCTTGAGGCCAGATGTGTGTGGTCAGATGGGTTTGGCAGTGAGGCCACAGCCAACCTAGAGAATCTTTGCAGCACAGAGAGAACCTAGAAGAGCCACCTGACAGGAATGTGGGAAATAACCTTAATTACATATTGTTAAAGAAAAATTGTACCTCGATATTTATTAAAAGGGCAAGGAAGACTCTATTCAGGGCTATTGCAACAGACAAGAGAGGTGGGGCTCAGCTCTAAGCACACAGAAGAAGGCGGGATTTACAGGCAACAGGCAGAGAGAGGCGGTCAGGGGATAAAAAGTTACAGTGAAGAGCGTCAGGGTAGGAGGTTCTCAGAAGGACTCTGACAGGTGGGTCCATGTGACAGGGCTTGCAGGCTTGCAAGGACAGGGTCAAGGTGGAAACCTCCATGGTGAAGCTGGCTCCGAGGAGCCTGACTTACAGTGTGGTCATGCCTTACATTGTGAAGCCCAGCATACTTGTAGACAGGGTGACCTACATTATATATCTTAAGGGCTGGAGGAAGAAAATATTCTTGCTTGTTTTGATGACTTACTTAGCAAGTTGTTTCTTTAGGAATTCAAAAACCCCAAAGAACTTCCAGGATATGAGTTGGACTATAAAGAAAGATGAGGGCTGAAGATTTGATGTTCTTGAACTGTGGTGTTGGAGAAGACTCTTGAGAGTCCCTTGGACTGCAAAGAGATCCAACCAGTCCATCCTAAAGGAGATCAGTCCTGAATATTCATTGGAAGGACTGATGTTGCAGCTGAAACTGCAATACTTTGGCCACCTGATGCAAAGATCTGACTCGTTGGAAAAGACTCTAATACTGGGAAAGATTGAAGGGGAGAGGAGAAAGGGACAACAGAGGATGAGATGGTGGTATGGCATCAACAACTCTAAGGACATGAGTTTGAGCAAGCTCCAGGAGTTGGTGATGAACAGGGAGGCCTGGAGTGCTGCAGTCCATGGGGTCGCAAAGAGTCAGACATGACTGAATGACTGAACTGAACTGAAAGAACTTCCAAAGTGGGAGATCCTGTGAGTCATAAACGAAGCACTGAGGAGTGAGGATGAGGAAGTGGGATGCAGCCAAACAGGAGCCGCAGCCTTCATGGGGCCCTCTGTGCCTGGCGTGCCAGCTGGGCTCCGCCCACACCACGCCCGCCTCTGCGTCCAGCTCAGGGGGACACAGTGTGGGTTTGGCCCTCCCTCCAGGGGACACAAACCACATCAGGAGAACCATCAAATCAGAACTTGATGCCCAGCAGTCTCCCCACACGGCTGCCGTAATCCACTGGGCAGCCTTCTCCACAGGCTCTGCACATTTGATGTTACTGAAAACTCCTCAGCAGATGTCATCGGAACATGAGTGGGACAGGCCCGTTGGCACCTCCTCTGGAATCTGAATACTCTCAAATTGACCAAAAACATCAGGGAGAGAAGAGTCAGCTCAAAAAATGCCAGATGTGCCCAAAGCGGCTGAGTGCATGCCAACTTCCGGAGGCCTTGCGTGGGCATGATCCTGGCTCCTAGAAGACACGTGTCTCTAGGCTGGTGCTGGTGGCGCAGGATTCGGCCAGGCAGGCAGGCCAGGAGGAAATCAAGCCCAGAGGGCATATGATTTTAGATGCAGCAAATCAGCACTCACAGTACGGTAACCCAGACACTCCGGGTCATAGGCGAATCGCTTTTATTCCTGCTCTGGGGCTGGACCAGCTTTGCCCTGAATGGGAAGCAAGTAAGACCCAGCACCTGCCCTCCTGGCTCCGGGTGCTGTGGAGAGCCCGTTAAGAAAGCCACAGCTCCAGCTGGCAGGTGATGGTCAAAGAAGAGGAGTGGCAAATCCAGCCCCAAATGCCCTGAGAAGTGTCTCTAGGTGAGGCGGCCTCCAAGCTCTGGTCTGAAGATTAGAGGGAAAAGGCAGAGGCTTCACCCTCTGCCTGCAGCGCAGGGGACCTGAGTTCAATCCCTGGGTCAGGAAGATCCCCAGAGAAGAGAATGGCAACCCCCTCCAGTACTCTTGTCTGGAGAATCCACAGACAGAGGAGCTTTTTCTTGATCTCTGCTTTGCCTACTTGCCCGTCTGAAACTTGAAATAAGCCGTCAGTGTTTTTCCTTCTGACCAACAGTTGAAAAACTTCTTAAGGACACTTGAAGGTCATTTGTAAACAATGACTCAGCTTTAGCTTTCACAACATTGTGAGAGAAGCCTCAGAAAAGTCACCAGAGGTCATCTACCCAAGCTAGGGCCACAGCTCCTGGGGAGGCAGCACGGGCACGGCTGAAGCAACGGGCACAGCACACACGCAACGGCCTGCGCGTGTGTTGGTTTGTTTTGCCTTTTTTTTTCCTTTTTAGCAGATATTGTTGAAATTCATTTCAAATTATCACAAGAAAAATTTGTCTTTCTTCATATTACACAGTTTTGGGCCTCATCAATGGATGGGTAAAAAGTCACATATCAAGGCTTTGGTCTCACTAAAGCTTTCTT
>SJYF01000373.1:2007592-2028386 GCA_006410515.1 Procapra przewalskii | reverse complement strand
AATTAAAAGACGCTTACTCCTTGGAAGAAAAGTTATGACCAACCTAGAGAGCATATTCAAAAGCAGAGACATTACTTTGGGCGACTAAGGTCCGTCTAGTCAAGGCCATGGTTTTTCCTGTAGTCATGTAAGGATGTGAGAGTTGGACTGTGAAGAAGGCTGAGTGCCGAAGAATTGATGCTTTTGAGCTTTGGTGTTGGCGAAGACTCTTGAGAGTCCCTTGGACTGCAAGGAGATCCAACCAGTCCATTCTGAAGGAGATCAACCCTGGGATTTCTTTGGAAGGAATGATGCTAAAGCTGAAATCCCAGTACTTTGGCCACCTGATGCAAAGAGTTGACTCATTGGAAAAGACTCTGATGCTGGGAGGGATTGAGGAAAGGAGGAGAAGGGGACGACAGGGGATGAGATGGCTGGATGGCATCACGGACTCGATGGACGTGAGTCATTGAACTCCGGGAGCTGGTGATGGACAGGGAGGCCTGGCGTGCTGCGATCCATGGGCTCACAAAGAGTCGGACATGACTGAGCGACTGAACTGAACTGAACTGAAGTGCGTGCATGCTTATTTCAAGGTCCGAATTTATCTCCCCCACACATTTCCCTGGTGGTTCAGATGGTAAGGCATCTTCCTACTATGCCGGAGACATAGGCCCAGTCCCTGGGTCGGGATGATCCCCTGGAGAAGGAGATGGTGCCCACTCCAGTATTCCTGCCTGGAGAATCCCACGGACGAGGAGCCTGGCGGGCTCCAGTCCATGGTGTTGCAAAGAGTCGGACACGACTGAGGACTTCACTCTCACTTTCCACATTTCCCTTTTGGTAACCGTAAATTTGGCTTTGATACCTGTAAGCCTGCTACTGTTTTGTGAATAAGTTTCTTTGTGTCATTTTAAAATCGAATTCCACATACGAGTGATATCAGGTGGTGTCAGTCTTTCTGTGTCTGACTTGCCTCACTTGGTGTGATAGTCTCCGGGTCCATCCACATTGACACGAACGGCGTTACTTCATTCTTCCTTATTTCTGAGTCGTAGAAGATGGTGGTGGTGTAACCACTCAGTCGCGCCCAGCTCTCGTGACCCGACGGACTATATCCTGCCAGGCTCCTGTGTCCATGGGATTCTCCAGGCAAGAACACTGGAGTAGGTTGCCTTAAGTTGAGGCACATATATTTCATGTCCATTGTTTGGGGAGTTTCTTTCTGTGTTGAGTTTGGCAGCTCTGTTTCTCCAAACGTCTGCTTGTGTGGGCCATGCCTCGATCCCCACATGGCCCAGCTGCGTGTGGACACAGACTGTCTCCTCACTTGGGGGCAGGAAGAGGGGGTCAGGGGAAAGAGGAAACTTGATTCTTAGAACCAGAGCGGGAGACCAAGCTCAGTGCTGTGGGGCCCCCGTGCACTGTGGCCCAGCACACACAATCTTGGGAGAGATGAAGTGCGTGCTAAGTAGCTTCTATTGTGTCCAACTCTTTGCGACCCCATGGACTGTAGAGCACCAGGCTCCTCTGTCCATGGGATTCTCCAGGCAAGAATATTGGAGTGGGTTGCCATTTCTTTCTCCAGGGGATCATCCCAATTCAGGGATTGAATCCCCATCTCTATGTCTCCTGCATCAGCCGGCAAGTTCTTTACCATGAGCTCTGCCTGGGAAGCCCAGAGATGAATGAAGTGAGCATACCTTTATAGAAAAAAGGTTATAAACTGCAGTGTTTGGCCAACTTTCAAAAGCAGATTTTCTTACCTGCTCTCATCATGCCTGTAGCTAGCAGTCTAAAGCCAGCTCCTCTTTTAGGGACACCGTCTCCCCAAATCCTCTGGAGTTCCCATTGCCTGCATGCCGGGCCAAGGGCTTCAGCAGTGAGTGAGCTACGGACAAGCCTTTCCAGGTACTTTCTCCCAGAATTTCCATGAACCGTGTAACTTCATCTCTTATCCCGTGACTCCTAGAGAATAAGACAAGAATCTTCTACAGATATTAAAATAAGCTCTGAGGCTTAGAATGGTTCATTCACATCTGCTGATAATCAGAGGAAAACAACAGTGGCAGACCGAAATGTAAAATTTTATGTAAAGGGAAAAGACTAGGTTGGTAGAGTTGGATCAAAAGCAGTTTCTTTTTTGTGAAGTGTTATGATCAAATGCATCCTGAGGTCCTTTTATGAAAAAGAGCAGTTCTCATTCCTGGAACCCCTTGTCAGCTGCTAAGCTTTTCTTTTTCCAGGATGAGTGAGAAGAGGGACACGCATGGGATTCTCATTTTTCCCTTCCTTTACTTTCTTCAGTTCCTTACTGGCATCATCAGTTTAGCAAATTTGTCTCACAATTTAATAAGTAAATTAGAGTGAGTGGCCTCTGTGTTGATCCTGATTTTTATAAACTCGGGTCCAAAGCTAAAATTGAAAAGGATGGCGTGCTATCTCCAACTGCGCTTTCACGCTGGGTGTGAATCGACCCACTGTTCATGGCCAGATCAAGCTCAGAGCTCAATTTAGATTTGGGGACAAAGTTCTTAAAGACCCAGGTTCTATTCAAATGGGAGGTTTTCACTGCACACACAGCCTTAATCAAAAGTAGAGCAGCATAGAATGGTTTAAATTTAATCCAAATCTCGGCCAATTTCATGAACCGGCCTCCTCAAGCTTCACACGAGTGGGCTCGTAAATGCCATTTTTGCACTGACGCGCGGCGCGGCTCCCGGCAGATGCTGCTGAAGGAGCTTTCTCTCGCCTTCCTGCGCTTTTTACAGCATGAGCAAAATAAAGCTCATTTCATTGATTGATGAAGGGTAATAAAGTCTGACTTTTCCTTGAAAGGGCTTCTCGAGTAACTCACTCAGGCTGCAGACGGTAAGATTAGGGATCTGATGATCCAAAAAAGACGATATAGGTGCAATAATGAAGAATGCTGTGTGCACAAGTGTGCTTGTGAGTGTGTGTGTGCGTGTGTGGGCACACGCGTGTGCACCTGGACGGTGGCAGTCACGGGATAAACCACAGACGGCTTCGAGAGTGAGAAAATGAAATTGTCACTCAGTTAAAAGCTGACAGTGTATTTCACACTGGAGTAGAATAGTTTATCTCACACAGGTAGGAATTACTGAAATGTGAGTAAGTTCTAGAGTTTTAAAAATGCAACAAGCAATATTTTGAAGCTTCAGTATTATCTGAAACACACCACCAAGGTCTCGTCCACTATGGTCTTAGGAACAGTCACACGGAGGGAAAAGCTGTTTGTTACAGGGTTGCTCCTGCTGCTCCTGCTGAGTCGCTTCAGTCGCGTCCGACTCTGTGCTACAGGGTTAACCTTCTGTAAAAAAATCACTTCCGGGGGTCTAAGTGCACCCGGAGGTGTGTGCTCAGCCACTTCAGTCAAGAGCAACCATGTGAACCCACGGACAGCATCCCTCCAGGCTCCTCTGTCCATGGGATTCCCCAGGCGAGAATACTGGAGCGGGCTGCCATGCTGGCCTCCATGGAATCTTTCCAACCCAGGGATCAAACCCAGGTGTCTCCCATCTCCTGCACTGTCAGGAGGGTTCTTTATCACAGTGCCGCCTAGGAAGCCCACGCAGGGGAGACTGACCTTCAGAAGGAATGCACACAGAGGCTGGGGACGGAGTTGAATGAGTAGAGGTGGCCTTAGACTTGGACAGAATCTGACACCGGGGGCACATGGCCAGTTGCAAGCAGAGCTCCATGGGGAGAAGGGCACTCAGTCCCCGTTGGAGCCGCAGCCAAGGGCCTCAGCATCCACGTGGAGTCCCGCCAGCCAACAGCCGCCGGCCTTCAGCTCCAGGGACACCTGGGGCTCCCTGCTCACCCTGCCGCACGGCCCCGCCACTGCACTCCCCCAGGAGCCCGAGATGGTGGCGCCGGCAGCCGTCACCCTGACCTTGCCGGCGTGCTCAGCTGAGCCGGGTCAGGTCCAGAAGTCACCCCTGCCCCGGTGCTGTCTCTCCCGCCGCCCCGTAAGGTCAGCACAGCAGACGTCACTTTGTCTTTTGCCAGAGGGAAATGGTAAAAGTCAACCCTAACTGGAAGGAAGGGTCTTTTAATCGAATATTTCAAAATCAGGTCTCTTGAGCTGTCATCGACCGACCTCACAAGCTCCTCTCGAAGCGTGGAGCCCCAGCCCCCGCGTCTGCACGAATGCTCGCGGTCGTGTGACCATCAGCACCATCCCAGTCACGACAGAGCACACGTCCCTCAGACTCACAGTGTGGCCTCCTGTCCCACGTAGCATCTCTGCCCAGCCTGCCCTCCTGGCAGCCGCGGATCTGACTTCTGTCCCCTGAGCTTTTCCTCTCCTCAGAATGTCACGGAAACGGTATCACACGGTGCCATTACTTTTTGGGAAATAGGGAGAAAATGGAAATAGTGTCAGAGTTCTTTATTTTCTTGGGCTCCAAAATCACTGGGAACAATGACTGTGGCCCCAAAAATAAAAGACACTTGCTGCTTAGAAGAAAAGCTATGACAAACCTAAGCAGTGAATTAAAAAGCAGTGACATCATTTTGCCTGCAAAGGCCCATATAGTCAAAGCTATGGTTTTCCGGTAGTCACATACGGACGTGAGAGCTGGGCCACAAAGAGCACTGGGCGCTGAAGCACTGATGCTTCTGAGCTGTGGTGCTGGGGAAGACTCTTGAGAGTCCCTTGGACTGCAAGGAGATCCAACCAGTCCATCCTAAAGGAGATCAGTCCTGAATATTCACTGGAAGGACTGATGCTAAAGCTCCAATACTTTGGTCACCTGATGTGAAGAGCCAACTCTTTGGAAAAGACCCTGATGCTGGGAAAGGTTGAAGGCAGGAGGAGAAGGGGACGCCAGAGGATGAGATGGCTGGATGGCATCATCGACTCAATGCACATGAGCTTGAGCAAACTTGGGGAGACAGTGAAGGACAGGGAAGCCTGGCTGTAGTCCATGGCGATGAAAATAGACAGGACTGAGCGACCGAACGACAGCAACAAAGACGACTCTGCCTCCGGCACACGGTGGGGCCTCTGCAAATCCTGGCTCCCCCAGGGTCTGGTGGTCTAGTGATGGACAGGGAGCCTGCCGTGCTGCAGTCCGTGGGGTCACAAAGAGCCGAACAGGACTTCGTGACCAAGCAGCAGCTTAATAACGTGCATTTAGTTTCCTTCACAGCGTTTAAAGGCTCGGTAGGCATTTCCTTTAGTACGGAATAATATTCTGCTGTCTGGGTGGGCCATGATGCGTGCATCCATTCACCTATTGAAAAGTGAAGTTGCCCAGTCGTGTCCAACTCGTTGCGACCCCATGGACTGTAGCCTGCCAGACTCCTCCGTCCATGGGATTCTCCAGGCAAGAATACTGGAGTAGGTTACCATTTCCTTCTCCAGGAGATCTTCCCGACCCAGGGATTGAACCCAGGTCTCCCACACTGTAGGCAGACACTTTACCATCTGAGCCGCCAGGTGATCTTAATTGCCTTCAAGTTTTGACAGTCATGAGTAAAGCTGCTATAAACATCATGCATGCACGTTTTTGTGTGAACACGTTTTCCACTCACATGGTTCAATACCAAGATGTGAGATGGCTGGATCATACAGCAAGAGTGTGTCTCGTTTTGTAAGAAACCACCGCCTGCCTTGCAATGGGGGCTGCACCGTCCTTCCCACCAGCCCTGCCAGCTCCTGCTGCTCTGCATCGTCACCAGCATCCGGCGCTGTCAGAGCTCTGGGTCCCGGCCTTTCTAATAGGGGCGTTGATGCGGGTTCTTAATGAGAATGGAACCTAAGCTCTTGAAATGTTCAGGGATTCGAGTAAAATAGAGCAGGCTCTAGAAACCTCTGCACTGCTGGCTCTGAAGGCCCGCTGCACGGAGAACAGACCGTCCAGTGGGGGGTCGCGACAGGCCACTGTTGCATATCAGACTCTTTCCTGGACGGGAATCGGGCTCCTTGTTAAAGGCGCGCTTCCTTTTCACTGGCTCCCAGTGCACGCAGGTTTTCACTTCACTAACTCTGCTCACATCCAGAGAGTGGGGAAGAACGGCCAGGAAAACAGTGCTCACAAACCCTAAAGTGAGAACTAGAGTCATGATATTTCAGTCTTACGTACTAGCTTCTATTTTTCATCCATTCAGCCCAAGATAAGGTTAATGCGTCCGGAAATTTCAGACTGAATGCCATACTATGTGTTTAAATTGACATATCAATTTCATCATCTTTAAAATACACTTTACCATCAATAGGAATTATATGGTGACCAGCAAATTAAAAGACCGTGATGTTAGGAAAGATTGAGGGCAGGAGAAGAGGGCAACAGAGGATGAGCTGGTTGGATGGCACCATCGACTCGCTGGGCATGAGTCTGAGCAGGCTCCGGGAGATGGTGAGGGACAGGGGAGCCTGGGCAATGACCACTTTCAGCGTCATACCTGTCCACCCTGCCATCCCCCAGCTCACCTTGCCTGTGGGAGCTTCACACAGGTGTCCGGAAGCTCAAAAGCCCCACTTCAGGGTTCCTGGGCATAATCTGCATGCCCAGCTTATACTCTTATTTGTGATGTAAGGATGCTGAGCTGATAGCTTGTGATGATAAAGAGAAAATGTGTGCTTCTAACGCTAGAGAGGCAGTCTGACCCCAGCTCAGGCGGGACAGATGGTGCTGGCAGGACAGGCTTAGCTGGGAGTCCCGGAGGACCGTGGCCCCCTGCTCCGCAGTGCTCAGCAGACCCCAGCGCAACACAGGCTGTACCCCTGCAGGAGGCTCTCAGGCGCAGGACAAGGATAGCAGTGCATGCCAGCTTTCTCCCTGAAATAACAGTATGTGAGCGGAGTAACCCTGAGGAAAGGCCAAAGATACTAGCAGTTGGGCTCTAAACTGTTGTATCATCTGAAATCAAGAAGCGTCTGATGAAATTTCCTGATGGTTCAGTGGTTGGGAGTTGAGGGTCTCACTGCCAAGGGTTCCTGGTTCAATCTCTTGTCAGGGAACTAAGATTACAGCCAAAAAGAAGAAAAAAAGAAAAAGAAAACACACCTGAGAGTTCCTAACCACTTACAGGTGTGTGTGTGTGTTTGTGTGTGTGTGTGTGCGCGCACGCACGCGCGCGTGTATGCAGGAGCACCAGTAAGCCAGTGGATTTCCTTGTAATCACAGTAAATTACAAGTCCAAATGCTTCACACAAGACCTACATGTTGTATTTGCTTAGTCATGTCCAGCTCTTTGCAGACCCATGGACTGTACCTCGCCAGCTCCTCTGTCCCTGGAATTCTCCAGGCAAGAATACTGGAGTAGGTTGCCATTCCCTTCTCTAGGGGAGCTTTCCGACCCAGGGAATGAACCCGCATCTCCTGGATTGCTGGACTTTTCACCATCTGAGCCACCAGGGAAGCCTGTACCTGTGGAAATTCAGCCTGCCCTGCCCTCCCTTCGAGGTCCTATTGCTGCTGTCTGCGTTTCTGCCCAGCCCCAGCAATTTTGAACATTCCACCTAGAATACAGCTCTTTTATTTCATCTCTTGAGCAGCGGAGTTCTCTTCTCTAAGCTAATGGCATGCGTCCTTTTGCATGAGTCTCCATCTGTTCTGCACAAACATTTGAGAAGAGAGCTGAATCTGAAATAAAGAGGTGCTTATTTATTAGAATCTGACAGGAGAGAGAGGTACATTTAAGGGGAAGGTTTCACCTTGAGGCCTGGGTGCCTGGTGGACACAGGACAATGCGCTGCAGCCACAGCTCAGCGGAGACGATCACCTCCGCCCCTCCCTGGATCGCATGTGATGAGGGGAAGCGGGCGGGGACTAGGCAGCTGGACGTGGCCCCCCATCTGCTCCAAGCATCGCGTGGCCAGCCGGCTCCTCCTCCGTTTGCTGGGCACCTAGGTCGTGCTTTCAGATCAGCGTCCAGCAGGGTGACCTTCTCACGGTGGCATTGGTGACAGGGCTCCATAACCCAGTCTAGGGAGAGCAGGGGCCTGCCACCTTCATGCCACCAGGGCACCCACACACCAGGGACTTCCTGCCCAGAGGAGGGAGCCCCCAGCCAGGAAAGCGAGGAGGAGAGAGAAGGACCTGCAGCAGAGACACGCTTCCGACAGGAAGAGAACACGGGCCGCAGGCCCTGGGAGAGGCGGCCCATCACCTGGTTATGATGGAGGAGATGGGCCGGCTCCCCTGGGGGCGGATTAGCATTTGCTGCCGTTAAAATCTCCATACCTCACATCATTGATGTTTACTCACACCATTTAAGCTGTCACTTAAATAGACAACTAAATAACTCACAGCTTCATTTCCCCAGCTTGGTTTCCAGGAGATCTGTAAATCTGAACGATGCCTGTTTCCCATCTCTCCATATTAGACTATGCTCTCTAATCTGGGCTCCCCCTGACTTAGGCGGTGGTAGCTGCTACATGAGCAATAATATATTTTGTTTATTCTGGTAAAATGTGTAGTATGTACAATCTACCATTTTATCCATTTTTACGCCTACGGTTTTGTGGCTTTAAATACAATCACCTTGTTGTATAACCATCATCATCATCCCACTCCAGAGATTTTTCATCTTCACAAACTAAAACTCTGTTCCTACTGAGTAGCATTTTCCCCTGTTCCCTTCCCTCGTCCCTGGACAACAACCATTCTACTTTCTGCTTCCATGGATTTTGATATTGTGGGATCTCGTACAAGTGGGAAAATAAATTTGTTTTCGTGACCCGCTTTTTTCACACAACCTAATGTCCTCAAGGTGCATGCAAGCTACAAAGCATGTCAGACTCTTTCCTTTTCAAGACTGAATAATATTCTACTCTATGCAAGAACCGCACTGTGAGTGTCCACCATTGGCTGATGGACACTCGGTTGCTTCTGCCTTTTGCTATCATGAACCATGGTGCCATGAACGCATGTGCACAAACATCTGTCCGTGTTCCTGGTCTCGGTGCTCCTGCATATATATCCCGGAGTGAAGTGGGAGGATCATGTGGTAATTCTAGGTTAATTTTCTGATGAACTACCCACACGTTTCCTACAGTGGCCGCAACTTTTTACCCCCCTAAACACCATGTAAAGGGTTCCAATTTCTCCACGTCCTCACTAACGCTTATTTCCTTTTTTAAATAATAGCCATCTTAATGGACATAAAGTAATATCTCATGGTGCTTTTCTGTTCCCTGATGTTGAGAATCTTGTCATGTATTTATTGGTCATTTATATATGTTTAGAGAAATATTAGGGAAGCCTGGCATATATTAGGGAAATATTAGGGCCGCTGTAGTCCATGGGGTCACAAAGAGTCAGACACGGCTTAGTGACCAAACAACAGCAACAACAGAGAAATGTTAATCCAAGCGCTTTGCCTGAATTTTTCAATGGGCTGCATATTGAGTTGTGAGTAGTGCTATTTCCCCCATAGCTTTTCAAATTCCCAACTCTCCTCCCCAGATTTGTGAAGGAGATGCATTGGGTGCAGACAACATCCTTATTTTGGAGTTAGACTCTCTTATCTCTGATGTCACCGAAAGGAAGCTGCCTTAGAGCTCTGCACTTTGGTGCAAAACCAGGTTTGATAAGAATTTCCTCATTAATGTAGTTATGTATATAAATGTTGCCTATGCGTCTCTGGTACATGGTAAGTACTCGATTAATTTTAGTTAAATCTGAATATGAATTATCTTTTTTGGATATTGTCTGAGTGAACTATATTTCTGAGAGGAGGAGGAGAAAAAAAAACAAAGAAAAGAAATGCAATTATCTGACACAAGATATGTCAGTAGTGATTTTTATTCTGTAATGTAATAATAAAGTGAAAGGGCAAGATAAGTGAATTTAATAAAATACTGCACAACGCTGAGTGTTTGTATATATTAATGGTGTCCTTAATGTGTAAAATATTGTATATGTAGCAAATAGAGATAACTAATTTTATTTCTTGGAGAACGCACCTTGTTTCTCTTGGCCAGAGCCTGCCCGCTGAGACAGCTGCAGATGAACCTCATTGTAGGGAGAGAAAGCGCCCTGTTTGTTTGGCCTGAAAACACGGGGCCAGTCTGAGAGGGTGTGCTTGATTTTTTTTTCCCTCCTTCAGAAAGTTGAGAAAAGAAAACTTTTCAACAAAAACGATATCATGCTTTTCAAAGAGTGTCACGGAATCTCAAGTCCTGAGAAAACAATGGAGAAAAAGAAGCGTGGGCGTTTATCTCTTGGGGACATCTCTGGCATTTTCCCCTAATTAACATTCTCTGAGAAGCACTGTCAGGATGAATGCTCTGGCAGGAGAAGGCAGGATGTTTGCTCTGCATCTCTGGCCGACACCAGGATGGGCAGAAACAGCAGGGAGTGGGTGCATTTGTGTGAAAAACTATTTAAAGTACTCTTTTCCTTCTTGAATGGTTGCCATAATGCACTTTATACATTACTGCATTGTTATTGTCCAGTTGCTCAGTCATGTCTGAGTCTTTGCAACCCCACGGACTGCAGCACTCCAGGCTTCCTTGGCTTTCACTGTCTCCCGGAGTTTGCGCAAACTCATGCCCATTGACTCAGTGATGCCATCCAACCATCTCAGCCTCTGTCGCCCCTTCTCCTCTTGCCCTCAGTCTTTCCCAGCATCAGGGTCTTTTCCAGTGAGTTAGTTCTTCGCATCAGGTGGCCAAAGTACTGAAGCTTCAGCTTCAGCATCAGTCCTTCCAATGAACACTCAGGGTTCGTTTCCTTTAGGGTTGACTGGTCGGACCTCCCTGCACTCCAAGGGGCTCTCAGGAGTCTCCTCCAGCCCCACAGTTTGAAGTCTTCTTTCCTGTGTCTCCTATACCCTCAAGTCACAGTCAAAATTCAAAACACTTCTGACACCAGATACTTAAGATTTTCCCCCACACCAAGCAGTTCCGGGACACCAGCTGGGGTTTACAGCCTCAGTTCCACCACTGTCTACCTGGAGACGGCGTCAGATCCCACAGGTGAGGGGCTCAGTCCCATGAGATCGCCCCCCTTGTCAGATGCCAGTGGCAAGCAGTGGGTGCCCAGGTTGCCCCAACTACAAATCGGAGGTCTCGCCACCCCTCCTCAGGGTCAGTTAATTTGCCAGAGCAGCCCAGCGAGCTCAGTTCACCGCGTTAATAAAGGACAGGATAAAGCACACAGGTGAGCAGTCAGGGGAAGAGATGCGCGGCCAGGTCTGGGGGTCCTGAGAGCCGGGGCTTCCGTGCCCGTGAGCTGGGGTGCAGCCCTGTTGGGTACATGGCTCTGCTCTTCCGCCCGGGAGCACAGAGAGCCTGTCCTAGGGGATGTAGGGGGAGGTTTACTCTTGGAGACGTGGTCCACTGTTCCCTCCACTTCCAGCCCCACTGGGCACGTGACTGTGCTCACCCACCTGGGAGCTCAGAGAGCCCCGTACTGTGGGCTTCTGGGGGAGATTTCCCCACTGGAGACAGGGTCCACTCTTCCCTCCACTTCCGGCCCCTCTTCCGGATAGAGCACAGAGCTGAAAATTACAGGCTTTCAACAGTGGGTCCTTCCTTTTGACCACCAGCACCCATCTAGAAGCCTAGCCAAAGTCACCTCAACAGAGCAGAAGACAGGCCTACCCCTTAGGAAACCACGAGGATTGGAGGAACTCCGTGCCAGGAACCAGGGGCATCTTTTCCGTCACCACACTTCTATGAGGGCACAGCGACGCTGTGTTGATGTAGATGGTGACTGCGTTTGGAATAACGCATCCCTGTCTACTCCCAGGCAGCCTCCTGGGACACCTCACTGTCCCCAGCCCTCCACTCTGCAGGGTTCCCCCCAGCTCCTGGGTGCCCCAGTCCCACTTCCTCATAAGTTACTAATGCCAGAGGACAGCCTGGCTGTGCTGATGAGGACTGCCAGCGGGCTGCCCGAGCCTGTCACCTGAGGTCTTCTGCATGCCGTGAATCAGCACGAAGTCGTCTCCAACCAAGGAAGCACTTGGATGGCAGATGCTTTTCCTCTGTCTGGAAGATGAGCCTTCTTAGATATTTTAGGCTTAAGTTATTCACCTCACTTTCCCCATCTCCAGCACACACATGGGCACATGAACACACACACATGTGTGCATGCACACATACACACGCCTCCAAGAGCTGTGAAATGAGGCATGGCAGAGTAGTTTCAAAGATACAAGGGAGAACAAAATCTTCATCCAATTTTGAGAAAAAATAAAGCAACTGCCCGTTAGCAATTGACAAAGAGCAAACTTTGTCAGGTGGTACAGTGGTAATCTGCCTGCCAGAGCAGAAGACGCAAGAGACTCAGGTTCCACCCCTGGGTCAGGAAGATCCCCTGGAGGAGGACACGGCAAACCACTCCAGTATTCTTCCCTGGAGAATCCCATGGGCAGAGCAGACTGGAGAAGAACCTGACACAACTGAGCGACTCACACACACACAGTCCATAAGATCGCAGAGTCAGACACCTCTGGAGCTCTTTGTGATTGATCTATGGAAGGGTGAAGAGGGGAAGTGAAGTGAAAGTTGCTCAGTTGTGTCCGACTCTGCGACCCCATGGACTCTACACCCCATGGAATTCTCCAGGCCAGAATCCTGGAATGGGTAGCCTTTCCCTTCTCCAGGAGACCTTCCCAACCCAGGGATCGAACCCAGGTCTCCCACATTGCTGGTGGATTCTTTACCAGCTGAACCACAAGGGAAAAGGTGAGGGCTGCCCATAAAGGGTTTGTGAGCTGCATTGCTGAGCTGGGACTGGACCCTTGTACTTCAGTGAACTCCACCACGTCTGGACACTTTTCCTGAGAGAGCACAGCCTGCCAGACCCACAGGTCCTGCCTCTGACACTAGCGTTTCTGCATCTTTAGGTCAATGTTTAAGGACAGGTGGGCCTTTATGAACCTGGCACGGCATTGCCTTGGTCACCATCATGCATTTAAGAGAGCGTGCCTTCCACTGGCCTCTAGCTGAGCTGGTGGGCAAGCCCAGCCCTGCATCTGTATACATGGACCCAACATCCCTGTGATGGAGATGCTATCCCATGAAGCAGGCCGCTCTGTGGGAGGGAGGGGAGCACTGAGCATGGAGTCTAAGCCACCAGGCCAATCACCCACCTGCCACAGAAGGTCAGCATCTTGGGGCTGCAGGGACAGGTGGCAAGGAAACCCTCTGCAAATTCCGCAGTGCAGACGGTCCATGCCCCGGCGGTCCCCAGGACAACTTTGGGCTGCATCCTTCTCATGCATCTTTGTCCTGGCCTCAGGAAGATGTTCCCCCATGTCTGAATGTTCCTCCAGCCTCGGGAGATGGCAGTCCTGGGAAAGACACCCTGCTGGTTATTCTCAGTCCAGGACTGGACAGGAGCCTGTGCTCTGCTTTTTAATTATTTTTTCCCTTTTAGATTTTTTTAGCTTTTTTCTGAATTTTTATAGAAGGATAGTCGATTAACAGTGGTGTGTCAGCTCAGGGGTGCAGCGACAGTGATTCATCCATATTTGCGTATCTCCTTTTTTTCAGATTCGTCCCTTGTCAGTTGATTGTTGTTGTTCTTTAGTCCCTAAGTTGAGCTCAACTCTTTTGTGACCCCACAGACTGTAACCCTCCAGGCCCCTCTGTCCATGGGATTCCCCAGGCAAGAATACTGGAGTGGGTTGCCATTTCCTCCTCCAGGGGTTCTTCCTGACCCAGGGATCAAACCTGTGTCTCCTGCTTGGCAGGCACATTCTTTACCACTGAGTCACCTGGGAAGCCCTATTCCAAAATAAGGACTGTATTAATAGTTCCCTGTGCTGTACAGTAAGTCCTTGTTAGTTATCTATTTTGCATAGAATAATGCACATGTGCTAATCCCACACTTTCAATCTCAGGAGATGATAAGCGATCCAGGTGGATCTTGATCAGCCCCCAACACGGGCTATGTCCTCGGCTGGGCTGAGTGGACAGCTGCCCTCTGGCATCCACTGCGCTGAGAACAGGAAGCGGCTCTGCCTTCAGCCTGGTGACTTGATTTTACTGAAACGGAGACAAGATTTGGCAGCATCAGGGGTCAGAATGTCACCTGGCCAGACCGCTGATCCTTGATACATTTTAAACAAAACCATTTTAATCGTTTGACCCAGAATATCACTATAGCACGTGTGTCCTTTTTCAAGGGGAGAAAATAAAGACTCTCCCTCACAGGATAAACCCCAGTGTGCTGACTGACAACTTATATATTGCTTCATTCTAACCACGGAGCCTGTATGATCACAAATCGATCTCAGAGAAATCTCTTCTATGGGTTTGAATCGTCTCGCACGATGGCAAACACACTGCGTTTGCAGGAAACCAGTAATGGCAGTGACTTTTTAAAGAGCAAAAATAAGACATTCTTTATGTTGGTCCTTTAAAAGAATTGTCATTTGCGCGTATTCTGAAAACACAAGGTGCTGGAAATAGATCTCAAATGCCCCCTGGGAACAAAAGGCTGTTTTTCATCCAAAATGACAGTTTCTACTTCTTTACGATCCCAGGCCCAGGCTGCACCCCCGTTTCTGACAGCTTCTTCCAAAATCCCCCATCCTGGTCACGCTCCCCTCACTGGGAAAAGAAAATGCAGACCGCCCACCCCCCAATGGGGGTGAAGGCAGAAATACACTTGGAAAGCATTTGTGAAAGCCTTTGCAAAACTGGAAAGAGCTTTGAAAGCACAACATTTGTATTGTGGTTAGTAAGGTCTTCCACCTCAGAAACCCCCTCACAGAGGCTCCTCCTAGAAACCTGGATTCAGCATTGTCAAA
This sequence comes from Procapra przewalskii, assembly GCA_006410515.1. Classification (NCBI taxonomy): domain Eukaryota; kingdom Metazoa; phylum Chordata; class Mammalia; order Artiodactyla; family Bovidae; genus Procapra; species Procapra przewalskii. The sequence continues at coordinate 2,013,665 of SJYF01000373.1, read as the reverse complement.
ACAGGTTTAGTTGAGATAGTGGCAAGCAAAGAAGGAAACAGACAAGCAATGTAAGGAGAGTCTGTTACGGTGACAAATGACAGGGACTAGATTATCCAAAGGAAACCAGAACGTCAGTGAGTTAAGGCTGTCGCGGTCTGAGGAGGGCTGAGGAGGCCAAGACCAACGTGGCTGATCCCCAAGGGGGATTTAGGTATATTTGGTCAGCAGCTTGAGGGCGTGATAAATCTCTGAACTTGTGCTACCTACAAGCCAAGAGCTCTTTAATGACAACGACCCGCATGCAAGTTGCAGAGGTCCCACGGCTATCTCCTCGTGTGCCGAATGGCTTAGGTCCCATCATGAAATGGGGTGTAGATGATACTTTTCCAAGTGATTTTCCCCGGAAGCAATATCCCAACTGAAAACGGCCCCAGCCTTCACCTGTGGACACACACATCCTATAAGCATCACAGCGCCCTGTTAGGAACTGAAGTACATCCCCACAAAACACGTGGAGACCCTAATCCCCGTGGTGACCGCATTTGCGGTAAAAATGTAATGAAGGTTATGAGATCATAAGCAGGGAGCCTGACGCAACAGGATTAGAGTCTTTACAGAAAGAGACACCAACAACTCTCTTTTCTTTTCTTCCTTATGCACGCATACCCAGGGGATCAGTCGTGGCCGACTCTTCGTGACCCCATGGACTGCAGCCCGCCAGGCTCCTCTGTCCATGGGATTCTCCAGGCAAGAATACCGGAATGGATTTGCCATTTCCTCCTCCAGGCCATCTTTCTGACCCAGGGATGAAACCCACATCTCCTACGTCTCCTGCATTAGCAGGTGGATCTTTACCACTGAGCCACCCAGCAAACCCCTTCCCCAACTCCTATACTGATCACGATCTCTATCTCGCTCTTTATCTCCATCTTGCCATCTCTCTCCAACATATGAAGACGCAGTGAAACGGCGGCCGGCTTCAACTCTAGATGAGAGTCCTCTCTCACCAAGAATCAAAGCTGTTTGACCTTGACCTTGGACTTCCTGCCTCCAGAATTGTGTGAAAACTCTCCTCTGTTATTTAAGCTACTCATTCAAAGACATTGTGTTATGGCAGCCTGGGCAGACTGAGGCAGGTTTCAGAAAATGCACAGAAAGCCTGGGCACACTGAGCTGAGTGTAATTCAAAGGGAAGGACGGGCTGGTTGGCACTGATGCTGTAATTATGCTCCTGAACATCCTCTCTGGTATCCACAGACTGCTCCCTTTTGCAGTTACAATGTGTTGATACATATCCAAAGATAATAAAACTCTCAAAATGCTCAAGGAAGAAATCATTATACACAAAATATTTCAAGGCAGAGCCAACTTTCTATCAGAGGTTTGGGTCCCAGACACACACTTGGAGTGAGGGGTGATTTTTCTTCCTTTAAAAATAAACCTGCATTTTAATTTGAAGCAAAGTTTGGTTTAAATTGTTTTCTTTTCTTTATTTATCCTGACGGAACGTGCTCTTCTCTGCTGCAGAACACTTTTTATAATGTCGCCTTTTACTCAGCAGACTTTCTTTTCTTTTTTTTTTCCCAGAGAGCAAAGACTTGATTTAATATTTTCCATTTCTGCAGCAGACCCCAGGAAAAAGCAGAATACCCAGCATCGTGATTGCTTTGGGGACAAAATGTCTCTAGTAGGTAATTAGACAAATGCTCTCTGTCACACACACACACACACACATACTGGGTTTCCACCAAGGTTTGTTTTGTATATAAAAACTCATTAGCCTCAAAGCAATGGTGTACTGCTCGCTTTGACCCAGGTACGTACATACAGCGCAGCAAGCAGAAGGTCTGCCCAGCAGGAGGGAACAGGGCCTTTAGGGTCAGTTTTGGGCCTGTGTCTCCAGGAGTCAGAGTGCTTGTGCAGCCTCTGCTTGCATTTGACGCCTTGCTGTGTGATCCTGAGTAACTTGCACAACCTCTCTGAGCCTACACTTCGTTTCCACATCTGGAAAGTCAGACCCATCCCTGTCTCTTGACGGTTTTCCCTTCTCAGTCCCTCCAGCCTGTGCACCCTCAGCCAAAGGTCCAGACGGCTCTGTGGCTTTCTTGCCCTCATCCAGTGGTTCAGCTGAACTTTCCCCTCACTGCTCCCAAATGAAACCACAGCTCTTCCTTCACGCTGCTGTGCTCAGGACTGAAGATGGGGGCTCCTCCTCGCATGAAAGCCTCCCAAAGGCATCCTTGCCTCCAGCCTCGCCCTTCCAGGCCACTTTCAACCTAGCAGCTGGAGGAGCTCCTGAAGTGTAAGAAGGCATCATTCCTCTTCCAGCAAGCTTCCCCTGGCTCCCACGCCACTGAAAGTGGAAAGCCCTGGGCTCTTGGCCATGTCTTGTCTGCTTCATCTCCGGACCCATCCTCCTCCCCTGGACTCGGCCCTAGGCGGGGAGAGGAGTCCCCTGTTCACCCGCCAGCACATTCTCCTGCCTCTCACTCCATCACTGTGCTCCCGGCCAGCACACACCTCCCAATTTCCAGGCCAGGGTCCCCTCTCAGAAGGGCTGACCTCACCCTGGCCACCGTACGTGAAAGGGCACAGCAATCCCAAGCGCCCCATCGTCCTGACCCAGCCCCGATTATGTTAGCACACGGCACTCAGAAACTAACCACAGGCTGTGTTGCTTACATTTGTGTTGAGTTCATAGTCGATGTCAGTGGTCTTCTTGAGCTGTGACCTAAGTTTCTCCAGCCAGGAGACCTCTGACTGCTCACTGATATACCCTGAAACATGAAGCGGAAGTGAATGAATGTTTCTGGATAATTAATTGATGGAATCATTATCTCAAAAGGCCAAAAGCATGATCTGTGAAACATGTAAGTCTGCAAAACCTGAAGGAGGCTGTGAAATCTGGAACTCCGTTAGCCATATAGGCCACTGCCGGTCCTAGAGGTGGGTGATCCCGTGTAGACATCCTGGGATGTGTGTGCTTGGCGGGCGTACTCAGTCCCGGCTTCCCCACCACTTCCCAGAGAAGCTGCTCAGAGCCGAGCCCTCCTTGCTTCCCAACTCTTCCCCTAGAAGCTGAGTGACTCAGGGTCCAGGGCCTCTGGTGACTCGTGTTCTGGAGACTGGCCTGACGGACGTGGGGCCCTGGCCCCCACAGCCCCCTGCTGCCTCCAGCACGTGGGGGTGGGCGGTGGCAGGTGCAGGCCAGCTCTCATCCATCACCCTGACTATGACCCTACATTGTGGACGATGCGAGATGGAAGGGATGCAATGACTTGCAGCCCTGGGGCTCCAGAGAGTATCTGTAAGTCAACTCTATCAGAGACGGGGGTGAGTTTCCCCCCAACCTGATTCTTGTGTCTCACAACTGACACAGATTCATCCAAGAGGTGTGGGGGAGGCCCCCCAGATTTCCAAACAGGATCCATCAAAATCCCTTCAACAGCAAGCCCCTGGATAGCAAATACTTATCTCCTTTTCTTTTCCTCTGAAATCTGATCCAGCGCTGCAATCACAACCTTCTGTGGATGAATATTGCTATGCAACAAAAAAATAGACAACGCACATGATTTTAATAATCCACATTCTCCAGTGAGGCTCACTGTGAAACTCTGACCAAACTTTGTTCAGTTTTGTGTTCACTGCCTAAGCTGAACATTTATAATCAGTGCTGAATATTCATTGGAAGGACTGATGCTAAAGCTGAAACTCCAATACTTTGGCCACCTGATGTGACGGGATGATCCACTGGAAAAGACCCTGATGCTGGGGAAGACTGAGAACAGGAGAAAGGGACAACAGAGGATGAGATGCTTGGAGGGCATCACTGACGCCATGGACAGGAGTTTGAGTAAACTCTGGGAGTTGGTGATGGACAGGGAGGCCTAGTGTGCTGCAGTCCATGGGGTCACAGGGAGTTGGACATGACTGAGCAACTGAACTCAATTGATTGTCTATAATGCAGGGTGTTTTCAAGGTCTCTAGACAGAGATGTTGGAGAAATTATATGTCACCTGGACTCTTTCTCTTCTGGGGATAGTATAGTATTAGAACCAAAGAGAGCATGGGCTAAATTGCTAAACTAGAGATTCTGAATGGTGAAGATGTTTTGTAAAACAATTTAAAGAGCTTACACAAAGTAAAAAAATATTAAAACTCACCACTCAATTCCAATATGCTAAACGTGATTGAAATGATAAATATTGGATAAAATTTCAGTGATATTGGAATCATCACTGACAATGGAATATTACTCAGCCATGAAAAGGAATGAAATTGTGCCATTTGCAGAGATGTGGATGGACCTAGAGATGATCACACAGAGTGAAGTGAGAAAGAGAAAAACAAATGTTGCTAGCATATAAGAAAAGTGGTACAGATGAATCTATTTGCAAAGCAGAAATAGATACACAGGCATAGAGGGCAAATGTCTGGACACTAGGGGACGGGAGGGTGGGCAGGATAAATTGGGAGACTGGGATTGACACATATACTATGCATAAAACAGATAACTAATGAGAGCCTGGGCCTCCTTGCTGGCTCAGTGGCGAAGGATCTGCCTGCCATGCCGGAGCCACAGGAGATGGGGGTTCGATCCCTGGGTCGGGAAGATCCCCTTGAGAAGGTCGTGGCAACCCACTCCAGTATTCTCACCTGGAGAATTCCATGGACAGGGGAGCCTGGTGGGCTACAGCCCATGGGGTCACAAAGAGCTGGACACGACTGAAGCGACTCAGCGTGCAACGAGAACCTACTGCATAGCAGAGGGAACTCTGCTCAGGGCTGAGGGGTGACCTAAATGGGAATCAGGAAAGGAGGGGACATACGTGTGTGTGTGTGTGCGTGAGCACGCTGCTGCATAGAGAAAACCAGCACATTACACCGCAGCTGTGACAGGCAGGGTGTGTTAGTCTCTTAGTCGCGGCCGACTCTCGGTGACCCCACAGACTGTAGTCCGCCAGGCTCCTCTGCCCATGGGATTCTCCAGGCAAGAATACTGGAGTGGGTTGCCATGCCCTCCTCCAGGGGATCTTCCCTATCCAGAGCTCGAACCCAGGTCTCCTGCATTGCAGACAGATTTTTTAGCCTCTGAACCACTGGGGAAGCAACTATACTCCAATTTAAAAAAAAAGAAGTAGAAAGCCCCTCCTCGGCCTCCCGTCCATTAAAGGCAACGTTTGTGTGATCTTCTCTTTAGCAGGAGAAAGGGACTGCTCCCCTAGCAGCGTCAAGAGGACATGGCCCGTGCAGAGCCCTGTCCCAGAGACGTGCGGAGTCCGGCGGGAGAGCCAGCCCCGGCCCTGGCCCCTTCCCGCCTGGCTGGCCCTCCGGGCTCTGGAGTTTCGCTGTGCGCCTCCTGCCAGGGGTCGCTAGGGTTAACAGGCTCCGATGAGAATTAGGACCCGACCCCCTGCGTCTCCGAAGGGTGACACCCCACACACCCCGACCCCTGTGGATGGAATCTGAGGAGGACACCTCGGCTTCAAAAGGGGGCAGCCTGTTTCGTCTCCTGGCTCCCATTGAAACAAAGAAAAAGCCACCCGGCGTCTGCGTCTCTGGCAGCGGGCAGCCCCTGTTTATCAAGGCAGGGCAAATCCAATTAGCGGTGGCCCACCTCCCAGCCCATTACCCCGCTCAGCGCCGAGCCGTTCCCAGCCCTGCCAATATGTCATTTCTGCAGCGGCTGATAAAGATCAGCCCGGGACGCTTGGTGGGTCTGCTTTCACGCGGGCTCCCCGGCCCGGCCCTCGTGGCCGGATCTTATTTTCCTCCATGAAATAGGCTGGCAGCTCCCGGCCCGGCGGCTGCGGAACAAACGCTGATGGACCGCGGGCTCGCGCGCTGGTGGGGGCGGCCGCTCCCCTTATCGCGGGGCGCACAAAGGCCGGCGCCCCGGTGATTAGCATCCTTCCCGCGCGTGTCAGGCCTATTTCTATCACCCCCGCAGATGGAGGCTTTCACTCAGGCTCACGAATGAGTGACACATGGCCCGACCGGGAGGACAACATTGTTATTTGAGTTAAGAAATCAATTTGTATCAAATGTACACTGTAATTTATTTGTTGGCTTTGAAGGGAAGCGAGCCGAG
>SJYF01000373.1:1975150-2007380 GCA_006410515.1 Procapra przewalskii | reverse complement strand
TCTTGTGAAGCTCCGGATCGCTCCAGTCACAGGCAAAGTGACAAACATGTTTAAAGTTGCACAGTGATCTTTAAATCTCAAAAAGAACACCTTGTCGGACATGATAGAACATTTTTCACCTTTTCCCTCTATCTGTCAGAAAGCTGCGGTGACACACTGCTTTAGTATTTTTGCTGACATTTTCTTTATCAAGCACATCTGTTTGTGGTCAAAAGATGCTTATTCCTATTTTCTTCAATCTACGGCGGGCTGAGAAACCGCCAAAAGGAAGGGAGGAAATGAGACGGTCCCTCCCAGCATCGCACTTAAACACCTGGAGCTGCCTGTGGTTCGGGGTGGCGTCTTCTATTCTGTTACTTTTTTAAACTGTGCCTGAGCCCCCTGTGGCTCTGCTCTTTGCCACCAGTGTCTCCTCCCCTCTCTCTCCTGCCTGTCTTCCTCCTCCTCCCCCTTTCATCTTCATCTTTATCTTCTCTGTCTTCATATTTATGAAGAATCTTCATTTACATTCTTCTGGTCGTGGAGGAAATCCGCAGAGGGTTTTATTTCTCTGTTGCCGGTGGCGCTGGCCTGGTGAATTAGCCTTTGACGGCCGTGTGGACACTCTTTGTTATCTTGAAACCCTCAGAATGACCCCAGGGCCCCTGGTCCGCCTCTCGGGGTGCGGGCACCTGGTGAGAACACGCAGGGCCCCGGGGCCAAGAGCGCACTTGCCACGGACGGTTCAGCCCTCCAGGCTCCTGATTTCTCTCATTTCCCTTCTTTTGAAAAAGCTGCAAACATGTGATGTTCTCACGCCGGCCAGTCACTCAGAACACGGATCGAATTTCAAGCTGGCCCTTTTGTGCTCTGGGAATCTGCTTCCTCTGGGAGCAGGAGAACAGACTCAGGACTGTGGGCTCTGTCTGTCTCTGACCTTCCGTCTGTCTGTCTGCGCCCAGTGTGCAGACCAAGCCCTGGAGAATTCTGTGTATCTAGGGATGGGACAGAGTCGTCCTGAAGCCCTGTGTTTACACCTGGTCCCAGGCCCTCCACGGGCAGGACCACAGGCCACGCTGACCACAGTGCCCTTCTCCGAGGCCAGCGCGCCAGCCACGGCGCTAGTTTCCTTTGCCATGAGATGTGTCTTTACTGGTGGAGGCAGCACCAGGCAGTCCACAGTATCCGTGCAAGACTGAGCCTCCAGCTTGAACTCTGGGCCTGCGCTGTGGTCTGAGACCCTTTGATTCAGGACTTCAGTCTCCAAACATCCCTCACTTGCCTTGCACACACGTCTCCGGAGACATCAGCAGGGCAGGGGCAGAAAGCTGAGCAGTGGGGCCATCCTGCAGTGGGGGACAGAGGGAGTGGCAGGAACACGACCCGGGGCCAGAGCTGGCCTGGGGCTGCTGGACCCCTGTGGGTGCCCGCGAGCCTCCTCAGCCGTGTCACCCAGGCCCCAAACGCGCTCCCCTTCCTGTGTCCCCCAGACACACTCACCCCTGATTTGTCATCCTGACAACTCTTTCTATGTCAGTCAGGATTTCCTGTCTGCCAGCCTAAAATGCGGGTCCACAAACGCAGAGACCGTCTCTGTGTAAAAATAGCTAACCATCACGAAGTGGCAGGACTCACTCTCCACGAAACGTGCGAGTGACGGGCAGCCAGGCCACTCGGGGGACGCCATCCTCAGACTGCCCCGGCCCTGGGCACTGTCTGTACCGGTAACAGTTTGATTGTGTGCAATCTGCATTTGCACAATTCGCTACCGTGCAAATCAATGGCTTTTAGCACAGTCTCAGACTTCTGCCACAATCGCCATTAGTCAGTGGTCCTCAACTCAAAAAGAAACCCCTACCCCTCCCACTGCCCCTCGCCCCCCGTCCTAAGCAACCACCAGTCTACCTTTTGTCTGCATGGATCCGTCTTCTGGACATTTTCCTGTAAATGAAATCACGGAACACTCAGTCCCTTGTGATTGGATTCTGTTAGTTCCATTATGTCCTCAAGGCTCATCCATGCTGTAGCAGGTATCAGCGGTCCTTTCCTTTTCACAGCTGAATAATATTCCACCGTAAGGATGGTCTACATCCATTTGTTTATCCCTGCTCCTCAGTAGATGGACATTTGGGTTGCTTCCAAATTTTGTCTGTTATGGATAAGGCTGCTCTGAGTTTTCACTCCCAAGTTCCTGAGTGGACATAGGCTTTCATTTCTCTTGGGTGATAACTAGGAGTATAATTGCTGGGTCATAGGGTAATGCTAGGAAGTCCTGATGTTGGGAAAGTTTGAAGGCCAAAGAAGAGGGAGGCAGAGGATGAGATGGTCAGACAGCTTCACTGACTCAGTGCGTGTCCGAGCAAACTCTGGAAGATGCTAGAAGACAGGGAAGCCTGGCATGCTGCAGTCCATGGGGTCGCAGAGTTGGACATGACTCAGTGACTGAAGAGCAGCAGGCTAACGCTGTTTGACTTTTCAGGAACCACCAGGCTGTTTTCCCAGGGGTGGCGTCTGTGCACTATTTTCACCCACAATTCAAATACACTCAGTTAGCTCCTTGCTACTGAATAGAAGGTCAGAAGCAGCAAATTAAGTGCAACTCTAGAAAACTTGCTATGGAAAAGAACAATGATGCTGCTGAAACCAGTGCTTCCAAGTGATGGGTAGGGAAGAAAAAATAAGGCAGTGTAAGAATTCAAAAACAGAAAAAGAGCAAGCGTAATCTTTGATGTGAGTTGTGCAGTCTCTCTCCACATCTGGGGTCTAGACAGGCCACCATAGAACTGATATTTGAACAGTTTTCCAGCACCAGAAGGAAGACGTAAAACTGTACTCTGAACATTCACCTTAAGAAGTCATCCAGGGGCATAAAAGTCTGTTATATATGATACAAAGCTACAAACAACGTGATTAAGATACGGGCACTCTGATGTGAAAAACTCATCCAGAAAGCGCTTCCTTTCCATAAATCTTTGTGATGCTCCTGCAAGCCAGTTTTCACTCACTGCCACCCCCACGGAGCATCACACACCCACAGTTTGGTGACTCTGGTGACGCCGTGACAACCCCGCTAAGTGTGATGGCAGACACAGGGTAGCTTCCTTTCGAGATGAAAGAGAGGTCTTTCCAGAATTGAAGGGACTTCTTAAAAACTCAGTAGCTTTCGCAAAATGCTACTTAGATTATCTGGGTGATAAAGAGTGTGCAAGAGAACACAGTTTAATATTGCAATGGACATTGCTCGCTATCCAATGAGCTACACTATTTATGTCACATGAGGTGGTAAGTTGAGTTTCTGTTTTTCTTTTTTAATTGTATCTAAACTTTTTTTTTTGTATCTAAACTTTTAAGACATTCTATGCTCATCTTCTCTCCTGTTGAAATATATTTCTTTTTTAAGCTCATGTGAAACTACAGACAATATTAATAGCTAAAAGGGGCTTTTTTGGCACTTTAGGGGTTAAAAGTATTGAAATTGTCAAGCTGCATTTAGCCTTGAAAAAAAAATTGCACAACCTTAAAATTGACAGTTATGTTTTATTCAGCAGACTCTCTGAGGACTTAAGCCCAGGAGACACCCTCTCAGATTGCTCCGAGGAGCAGTTCAAAAGAGTTGAGAGAAGAGCCAGGATATATAGGAATCTTTGCAACAAAACCCAGGTAGCTGGAACATCAGCAGAGTATTGCTGATTAAAGAAAACCAGACATCTCAGGTTAATGAGTTTATGGCTTTTCTATGGATGGGAAATCTAGGCTCACTGAAATCATTCCTTTGATACATGCCTCAGCTATTTCCCATGGACAGAGGAACCTGGTGGGCTACAGTTCACAGGGTCGCAGAGTCAGGGACGACTGAGCGACGCAGCATGCATGCATGCACATTCTGTGGTTTTCCATTCTAAGTCCCCCCTGGGTGCACAGTCCGGGGCAGCAGCAGCAGCTGATGGCTCGATGGTGCCACCATCCTTTATTCGCTGATACAGCCGGTGACACGTTTTTGCCTACAGACTGGAGATCACATCATGCTTGTGTGTGTTAGCTGCTCAGTCATGTCTGAGTCTTTGGGAGCCCCATGGACCCCCATGGACCCCCGTGGACCCCCATGGACCCCCCTGCTAGGCTCCTTAGTCCATGGAATTCTCCAAACAACAATACTTGAGTGGGTTGCCATTTTCTTCTCCAGGGGATCTTCCTGACCCAGGAATCAAACCCTGGTCTCCTGCATTGCAGGCAGATTCTTTACCATCTGAGTCATGCTTAAATCAGAATTATGCTTGAATCAGAATTAAACCCAGGTCCTTGGATCTCTGGACTCATGCTTGGTTCAGCTGATCTCGTGTTTCATGTGGGAGTGTATTTTCATTTCATGTGATGGAGCATGATTTTATGATGTGATCAGTGAAACACACACACACGTGCAGTTGGCACCATTCATTTAAAAATGTGAAAAACAAAAGGCTGGCCCTGCAAGTCAAGGCTCAGCCGAAAGGAGGGCTTCACACACGTGCTCAGAAAGTTCTTCTGAGAAGCAAAGAAATCTCAGCTACCCTTATCAGGCAATCCAGAGGACAGGTGCCATCACTGGGCCCGTCTTCATCCAAGTCCCCTGTGCTGGTCTGGTGTCCCCACCCCCAAAAATGTCTCCATTTCTCCTCTGGCAGCCCGGAGACCACAGGCCATCAAGGAACCAAATTTGGGGAGCCTGCCTGTCTCCTCCCACCAGCCTACACTCACCAGTGTCTCTGGGATCAGCCCCCAGGGGCTCCCAAACTATACTCGCAGGGCAGACTGACTTGTGAGCAGTGAGGAGACACTCTTCTGTGCTCCGTGGGGAACAGTGACTGTGCTTTTCCAAAAGTGACTGGGAGTCAGTGGTTCTTTGGTTACTTTTCCCAACAGTGGTTCTATTATTATTTTTCATTAATAAAAAATGTTATTATTTTCAACCTGGAAAATTCATCCAGGCTTTATTGGGCTGGGGTTTGGATCAAACCAGGGTGCATTCACATACATCTTCACCCACAGGTACAACACTTCTTAATCAGAAATAATGGGGTGATAATCCTCAATTATGAAACCGGTATTTAAATGCAGCTGTATTACTTTCATGTACATTACATACTACAGAGCAAGATATAAATCTGTATTACTATTAGGAGGAAAGTTAATGAAAAAAATACAGTATCACATAATATATTATAATTATAAAAGCCTGGTAGCATATGGAAGCTAATTGCTACACCCAGAGCTGAAATCATGCAAAGACGTTCCGAACTTATTGATTCCTTGTTTCAAAACAAAATTGCTTTTAACTTGAATCTGATGTGTTTGTATCCTGACATTCCCAGACACTTTTTCTGAAGATATCTAAATTTTAGTCAAAATCACATATGCTACAGAAATGACAGGAAAATCTGCATGAGTGGAGTTCCAGTTATTCATTCAAACAGTGTTCCCAGAATAGATTGTTCCACCAAGACAATTATATGGAGAAAGATAGGTAATATACCACACAGGAGCTGCGTAGCCAAAATTAAAAGAGGAAGGAACGTTGAAATGTGCTCTTAATAAGATCTTAGAGCAGTTTCTAGTATTTGTTATTTTAAAAAAGCTAATTAAAGGGTTGGCATTTTATCATGCACAGTGAAAAATGGACAGGCATTATTATAATATGAAACGGTTCATTCTCCAGCAGAGTTTAATTTACGGCATCAACAAAGAGGAAAGAAATGACACAGTTGAGCTGTTGCCGCCAAGGCTCAGGCTCCAGAATCCCTTCGGAAGAATGCTTGGAGGGAGAAACACAAGCTAGTGTATACCCTGGGAGCCACATTTTTCCTGAAATCGTTTCAGGCTGAAGTGTTTACGGGAGGCTGTCTTGGGTCACACACATGCCTCTGACAGCCTGGTGGACGTGTGCAGCTCTGATCACGGCTGGCTGCGTGGACATCAGAGTGTGGTCGCCAAGTGGCCGCTGAAGTCGCCAGCAAGGACCGTCTGCAGCTACACCCAGAGATGTGTGTCCTACAGCTCTGTCTAAAGCCCACAGTCCCTTCATAGTCCTGCCTGGGAGTCCAGAAGATGCTCTGGGGAAAAATGACTTTCAGGGTGAAGATCATCTGCTCCAAAGAATTCAGAGAGCAGACAGAGAAGGGAGCGCTTGGAGCTGAGTGGATCAGTAGTAATAAGAGCGCCTGCCTCCGAGGTGAGGTGCTACGTCCCCAGGGCCTCAGAGAGGAAATGGTCCCTGTGGGATGGTAGGGCTGCACTGACGCGCAGCTGGCGTTACTGATGCCTGCAGCGCGCTGGCCCAGAAGCCCCCATTTCCAGCGCATCCTCACCACTTACCTCCACCCCATGGCTTAACCCGATTCCACTGCATTATTTGGCCATGCTTATTGGCAGCCTCCAGTTTTTATCTTGCGTCTCCTGCAGTCTGCATCCCACCTTCTCTCCAATGACAGCGTGCCCCTTGGAGGCAGGAGAGTGGCTCCTATTTACAGTCCCTTACTCAAGACATGCTATGCTTCGCTTGAGACATGGGGAGGACGGAGGAAGGCAAGAAAAATATCCTCCTAAACCCAGGAATTTGGTATCATCCATAAAGAAAACAGAGTTTTAGTGGTTCATAAACACGATTAAATATCCTGAAAGTACGGGCTTCCCTGGTGGGCCAGTGGATTAAAGCTCACCCGTCAATGCAGGGGGCATGGGTTCTGCCCCCGTGGGAGGGTTCCACACGCCTGGGGCAGCTAAGCCCACGGGCCGCGACCACTGAAACCCTCACACCCATGAGGCCACGCTCCTCAACAAAAGCAGTGGCTGCAGGCAGGAGCCCGCACACCACGCCTAGAGAGCAGGCCCTGCCCACCGCGGCTGGAGAAAGCCCTCGCAGCAGTGGAGAGCCGACACACCCAAAAGTGGGTGAATTTTTAAAATTAATTTAAAAATTAAATTTTAATTAAAATTAAATCTTTTAAGATTAAAATATTGTGGAAATACAATAGATTCAATTAATACATCTCTTCTGTTCAATACTACCTTACAAAAAGTATCATGGTAGATTTTTTTTTTAATATAGGCTCCAACTCATTTTATTTTATTTTCTCAAAAACACAAAATAATCATTTTGAGGATCATCAGCAAAAAGAAAAAGAAATCAGTCATTACACCGTGCTTGTCCTAAGGACACACATTTCAAAACTGCTTCTATGTAGAAATCTATGTTTCAACGTGTTTGTCTTTATGATACTTTGGACATAAAGGTTTCATCCTGTGACCTTTGCACAGTTAAGCTTTACCCTTCTCATGCTTTAATAACAGTGGTTTGGATGAAATGTGCCCATGCCAAGTGGAGATCTGCCCGAGGGTTTGTCTGGGAGCAGATCTAACCAGCATGTCTGCTTTACAAAGCTTAGGGGTGTGATGGGGCCGTGTGGCACGTACCGGGCACTAAACAGCCCCGAGTCTCAGGCTCCTGATGTGGAAGCTATTTGTCACCCGAGCGTGCAGCCTACTGACCCCAGAGCCCACAGGAGCAGCGCTGGGAGCCCTGTGGGGTGCTGGCAGGCGGGCTAACGTGCCTGGCTCTGCCTACCTTGCAAGACAGTTGTAGGGTTCAAACGCACAAAAGCAATGCTCAGAGCTTCTCTGGGGCTCAGCGCTAAAGGCTCTGCCTGCCGGTGCAGGAGACACAGGCTCCATCACTGATCTGGGAAGATCCCACGTGCCCCGGGCGCCACAACTACGGAGCCTGTGCCCTAAAGTCTGGGAGCCACAACTCCTGAGCCCCACTTGCCAGAGAGACGGTGCTCCTCCAGAGAAACCGCTCCAGTGAGAAGCCCGAGCAGCACCACTGGAGAAAACCGTCCCTGCAGCGACAGAGGCCCAGCACCGCCAGAAACGGATAATAAACAAATACAATTAAAAAAATAAAGAAAGCGAATTTCAAGTCCCCAAAGCCGGCATTGCTACTGCAGCTCACCCGGCCACCCGGCACCCAGGCCGGGTGCGCGGCCCAGGCGCACGCCCTTGTGTATCTGGCCATCAGCACTTTCCTTGAGCTCAGCACTTAGAAATACCCGTCTTCAGGACAGGCGCAGCCCGCGCCCCCCCTCCAGATAGCACGAGATGCCTCACCCGTATGCCTGCAGAGTTGCAGTTCTGATCATGGAGGATGGAAGCCATCAGAAGCCAAACCGGATCTGGCCAAGTCAGTGCGGCTGATCAGAATGACTGTGGCTGCTCCGGGGGGCTCCTGCCTTGCTTGAGGGCTGCCCAGCAGCTTCTGAGCAACCATCTGATGTGTGGGGATTTTCTCACTTGGTGAACATGCCTCCCCAGAGTAGAGGTAGGAATGTCCCAAACTCTCCTGGGACAAGGCTGTTGCCCTATGTTAGAGCCTGCGATTAGATGTCCACAGAGGCTGCAGGGTGGAGGGGAGCCCCGAGAGCGAGCAGGCGTCCGGTGGGACCAGCAATGGGGAGCAGGAGGGGTGGGCAGCTCGCTGTGTGGAGGGAGGCCATGGCGGGGACTCTGAGGCCCTGTGGCCAGCGTCACTGCGTGAGCTCCATCCAGAACCGACAGCCAGGGGCAGTGTGGAGCCCCAGACTGTTGGATGTCTGAGAGTTTTAGGTGGATGCTGTTTTCTGAGAAAGGTTGTTGGACCGAGTTCGGCTCTTTACAGTTAATTATAATCTGCAAGGCAGAAGCTGGAACCAGCTGAGAGGGTGAGGATTCAGCATCATCTGTCACCTGAATTCTTAAATGTGCCCTTTCCTATTCTCTGGGCTCACTCTTTGTTGGCCAAAGTCCCAGTTTTCATGGGAGATCCCTGAAAACAAAATTCAGCAAGTCTTGTCATTCGCCAAACTTCAGGTCCAGACTTTTAGCTTTGTTTTCGTCCCTCAGCCTTGAGGCAGCCCGGCAACCAGGGAGGCGTTAGCACAGACGTAGACGGCCCCTGGCTCCCTGACGGTGCTGTGCACCTGAACCGGAGCCTGCGCTCACGACCCTTCTCTCAGCCCCCGCGCGGCCCTGAGAAGCCAGCCCGCCCCGCAAGCGCTCACGCCCGCCTGTTGCTCTCGGCCACGGCCACCGGCTCTCCCAGACTCCCTGCCTTCAGGACTCACAATGCTCCAGGGGCCGCAGGAGCGGTTTCGTTTGGTTTTTTTTAGGTAAATTGTTCATTATTGAAGACCACAAGCTGCTGGGTCCCATCCCCAAAGAGTATCAGATCCTAAAGACTGTCAGCCTTCGAGACCCCCAGCACCACTGGCCAGCACCAAATCCCCTCTTCCTCCGTGCCCGTGACCTGCAAAACCCACCAGGCACACCCGTGTGAAGACTCCGGGGCATTAAAGCACAATGCCGCCCAACCAGTGACCACAGAAAAGAGACTCGCTCAGCGAGACTGGGTGCCCACAGGAGCGGGTCTGCCCCAGACGCGCCTGGCAGGAGATGTCTGTGCATCGCCCGATAACGGCACTGGAGTCCCTGCCTTAACACAAACCCTGGGTCCAAGGGGCGGTGCACTGGATCCTGGCCAGTCCTTTGTGCTGAGCTTCTCAGGTCAACTCAGAGAATGAAAGGGAACAAAAAGAAGAAAAAGATCGTATTCTGGACGGCTTCTCCTGCCAGGAAGGCCTGGTGCCAGAGCTCCTTTCTCTGGGCAGGGAGTTCTGTTAGTTGGGGCATCATGAAAAGCCAGAGCAGAACAAGCTGCTGGTGTCTTAGTGGAAGCAGGCACAGACAGGGCAGAAAAGGGCGAAAACCTAAAAGCCTCAGTTTCAGCTCCCTCACCTCCCCAGGTAGCCCTGCTCCCAAGCTGCAGGATGGAATTTTAAGATCTCCCTACCTCCAGTACTCTTGCCTGGAGAATCCCTTGGACAGAGAGGAGCCTGGTGGGCTACAGTCTATGGGGTCACAAAGTGTGGGACACGACTGAGCTGCTGAACAGCAACAACATGCGCAGAGACAAGCCTGAGCGTTTCAGCAGGAAAACATGGGCGCTTGGGGCTGTGTCTGCAGTCGGTCATCACGCTACGTTTCTGGGGAGAAGGGCACGCTGAGCGCTCTCCTTCCCAGAGAATCAACCAGAGCTGCTGTTTTCTTTCCAAAGTCCCCGTCCATTCCTGTCCATCTGTTTAGGAATCTCGTGTTTTCTTTCCCCGGCAAACCTTTTTTCACTTTCTGAGCTGCCTTTAAAAAGGAAAGAAAGAAAGAAATATTCCTTCCTTGTTACAGTCCTCACACACAGAGTGTGGCTTTCCTGTTTCTTTCTTTCTTTTTCTGTCTGCTTGGTCCCCAGGGATTGGCGTCTCATGCCTACCCTTTCTTCCAGGGCTTTGAGGCTTTCGCTGGCCAAGAGTCGACACAGAAGAGACTTTCTTAAAAATTTGTTCACATCCATCCATGAAAGGGAGGATGAAAACACTGCTTCAGCGGTTGCCAGCCACTGGCTGGAAGGCCTGCAGTTTCACCTGTTTCAAATCTGCTGTATTTGTCCCCGACTCAAAAGCCAGAGATCGAATGACTCTGGCAGGTCTTTGCTATAAACATGCACACAGACACGTTTGTTTCATAGAGACTTCTCTCTTCCCACTTGAAACAGAAATGCATTTTTTTTTTTTTTTTCTGAGAAAGCGCTGACAGCGAAACTCGATTTCTCAAGGCAGGAGAGCTGCTCGCCCTCAGGCTGTGGGCGGTCTGGCACAAGGGACACGAGGGCTGGGCTGCCCTGGCCGCATCCACGGCTCCCACAGCGGCCCATCCTTCCAAACCCTTCCACCAGCCCCCTGGGAAGGTGAGGAGGCGGCCGGTTCCACACTGTTAACAAGGAGACAGAATTCTCTGGGCATCCTAAGGGGGCCTCACGGGCATTTGTTAACAAAATAAAACTTCTAGACACATCAGACTGCTACCACTCACGACTTCCAAACTGGAAGAAAAGGATGAAAGACAAACAAGAGTATGATGCTGTTCTGCTCTGTGCGTGTCCGTCGCTCACTCGAGTCCCACTCTCTGCAGCCTCATGGACTCTAGCCCGCCAGGCTGCTCTGTTGACGGGATTCTCCAGGCAAAAAGACTGGAGTGGGTAGCCATTCTCTTCTCCAGGGGACCTTCTTCACCCAGAGCTTGAACCCGGGTCAGATTGCAGGCAGAGCCTTCCCCATCTGAGCCCACTCTCAGTTCAGTTCACTCACTCAGTCGTGTCCAGCTCTCTGCGACCCCATGGACTGCAGCACACCAGGCCTCCCTGTCCATCACCAACTCCCTGAGCTGACTCAAACTCATGTCCATTGTGTCGGTGATGCCATCCAGCCACCTCATCCTCTGTCGTCCCCTTCTCCTCCCGCCCTCAGGGTCTTTCCCAGTGAATCCCAGAGACGGCATCTTCCACCAGACTGTGAGTAGGTTCCCAGCCGCAACCACATCTTCCTGAGCTCCTGGGTGGTTGACATCCCCCAGGAGGGTCACAGCCTGAGATCAGCTGTCCAGCAGAGACACACAGCTCACCTGAGACGGTGCTCTCGTGGGGCACCCGGGAAACCAAGTAGCCGGGACCGGGAAGGTGATTAAGACACTCGGCCCGTCTGGGAGAGTGAGCTCACCAAGCGTCTGGTCGCCTGAGATGCTCAGACCTGGGAAGGGCACAAAATGCTCGCCCAGCCCACAGAGGCTGAGCCAGAACTGTGTCTGAGTGTCTCCTGTGGTGGGACAGGTCAGCAGTGGCCTTCCATTAGGGCTCTGGGTGCAGCAGACCTGTGCATGGAATAAGCCCTCCTGGGCTTATTCACCATTAACTCCACCATAGAAACACCAGAACTTACACAGGACTGGGGAAACAGACTCTTGGAGGACACAAACAGAACCTTGTGCACACCAGGACCCAGGAGAAAGGAGAAGCGACCCCGCAAGAGCCTGACCCAGACTTGCCCGCGAGTGTCCAGGAGCCTCCGGGGGAGGCGTGGTCAGCGGCGCCTGCTGCAGGGTGGGGGCACTGTGGATGGCCCTGGGTGCATGGGGCCTTTAGAGGGCGGTCACCATTATCTTTCTTACCGCCACTATAGTTCGGCCTCAGGTCAAACAACAGAGAGGGAACACAGCCCCACCCATCAAAAGAAAATGAGATTAAAGATTTACTGAGCATGGCCCCGCCTATGAGAACAAGACCCAGTTTCCCCCTCAGTCAGTCTCTGCCATCAGGAAGCTTCCATAAAGCCTCTTATCCCTATCCATCAGATAACAGACAGAATGAAAACCACAGTCACAGAAAACAAACCAAACTGATCACGTGGACCACAGCCTTGTCTAACTCAGTGCATCTAGGAGCCACGCAATGTAGGGCCACCCAAGATGAACGGGTCACGGAGGAATGTTCCGACAAAACGTGGCCCACTGGAGAAGGGAATGGCAAGCCATGAACAGTATGAGAAGGCAAAAAGGTACGACCCTGAGCCACTCTATTCCTTATTAAGAGACACCCTGAAGATCAAATCCTTTCATGCACAGAGCGTAGTCATTGAGACAAACACGCTTACGAGGTGACATCCTGTTCCAAAGAAACACCCTGGTTCAGGGGCTGTCTGCTTCCACGTCAGGCCTTGGCTATCACCAGGAATGAAATGAGTCTTTGGTTTGCTGTCTTCCCTGGTAGCTCAGACGGTAAAGTGTCTGCCTGCAATGTGGGAGACCTGGGTTCAATCCCTGGGCTGGGAAGATCCCCTGGAGAAGGAAATGGCCACCCACTCCAGTACCCTTGCCTAGAAAATTCCATGGATGGAGGAGCATGGTCAGGCTACAGTCCATGGGGTCACAGAGTTGACATGACTGAGCGACTTCACTGGCTCACTGCTGTTTTCTGTAACACCAGGGATGCTGGCTCAACTTGGAACAGAGATTTCTCCTCCTTTGATCAAGACATGGAGCAAGATTCAAATAAAATAGAGTTTAATGGCTGTCGTTTAAAGGCAAAGAGTGTGAGATACAGATTTCTACAGGAAGAAATATTTGTGGAACTTGTGCTCTTCTCACTCGCTCCCAACTGCATTCATTCCTGCCTGTGGACATTGAGCAAACCCATCCACAGGAACCAGCAGAAGTAATGCAAGCGGCATGAAAGCAGACGGCGTTAAGGCTCTAGCTGCGTTCCTTTGTAGAGGACTTTGTAGAGCCTGGATTTGCCCAAAAAGTGATGGCACGGATGGTTCTGTGACTCAAGATAATGGAAAAGCCAAGCCTGTAGGTCTCCTGGGAAGCAGGCCCTCCCTGCCTGCCTGCGCTGGGTTGAGAGATGCTGGAAGGCAGTCCTGGAACTCCAGCTCTTTGTCACAGCAGCTGTTGCACCCTGGCACATACCCTCCCAGGGCAGAGTCCAGCCGGAGGGCGTGGGGTATGGGTGGCAGCTTTGCCCCCCAGCCATGGGTCCTCTGAAAGTTGGGTCTATTCTAAACCAGCTAGGGCAGAGCCAGGCTTCTCTCCAGGGCCCCAGTGGCAGCCTTCAGAAGGAGGCAGGTAGCCATATCCAGAGAGTTTCAGAATGCTGTCCAGCGCAGGGGCTGGTTGGGTGGCTGATCTCTGTGAGGAAGGCTGGGGACTGCCCATCCAGAGCAGCTGTGCCAAATAGTCAAGACCAGAAGCTCCCCAAGGACACACTCACCAGCCCCTCAAACTGCAGCCACGAGCCCCTGTTACATAATATTTCATTGGAAGGACTGCGGCTGAAGCTGAAGCTCCAGTACTCTGGCCACCTGGTGTGAAGAACTGACTCACTAGGAAAGACCCTGATGCTGGGAAAGGTTGCAGGTGGAAGGAAAAGGGTACGACAGAGAATGAGATGGTTGGATGGCATCACCGACTTGATGGACGTGAGTTTGAGCAAGCTCTGGGAGTTGGTGATGGACAGGGAAGCCTGGCGTGCTGCAGTCCATGGGTTCACAAAGAGTCGGACACGACTGAGAGACTGAAATGAACTGAACTGAACTGAAGGCAATTCATTGAGAGTTTCTGTTGTGAACAGTGACCATTAGGGAAAAGCTCATTTCTCGCTGAGGCATTTTTCTCTTGCTGAATATGTGTTTTACGTATGTTACAGATGAGAAAACCAAGGATTGGGGAACCCAGCTAAACCAGAGTTCCTTAGGAAGGAAGAGGCCCAGCCAGATGCAGGCCTGAGCAGCCACAGCTCATTGCCATCTTCTTGAGACAGAAAATAGAGCAGATCCAACATGGTATTTTTTCTTCAAAGGGGACTTTAGGGGAGAATGGATACATGCATACGTGTGGCTGAGCGCCATCACTGTTCACCTGAAACTACCATAATATTGTCAATCAGCTAAACCCCAATATAAAATAAAAAGTTTTTTTTTAAAAAATAGGTATATTAAATTGACACATTAACAAGAAAACAAATTAGCATTTTGTATCAGTAGCTCAAAGCTGAGTAGAATCTCAGGCTTAGTATTTTGTAAGACATGATGAAATCTTCCTTATCGTGTAGAGTGTGGAAAGCTTCCCTACCCTTGCCACAACTTTCAAAATGAGAAATTACATAACTGGGTCAAGACACAGACCCTGGACTGAGTGCCCAGCAGTTCATGAAGACTAAGGAGATGCCTGTGGCCAAAACTGGGAGACAAGAAGGCGCCTAAGATCCTTGTGCTCCCGGAGGCTTCTTCCAAAACTTGGGTGAAGAAATGGAATGTTGAAGTGTCTTGGGGAGTTTTCACAAATATTCTGAAATCCATAATGTAGATACAAAAACTTTTTTAAAAACTATCCAACATTGTGTGAATGGTATTTATTATTTTATAAATAGGAATCCATTGCTCTGTTGAGCCAAGGGATTTATGAAGGCGTCTCCCAACAGGTGTTGGAGGAGATCAGAGTTGGTGAAAATCCACGTTTAGTAAAACTCTTGTATCTCATTAAGTCTGACATGTTCCAAAAATCTCTAAAAGCACTAATAAACTCAGAGTGCCATGTTTTCAAGCCCGTTACTTAGTGAGGCATGCTCGTTTCCTTAAACTTTCTTCGGGTCCTGTGACCGTAGAATCTGCCCCCCTTCCACTGTTGTTTCCCATGCAGCATAATGAAAATCAAAATGAACTGTGATAAAATAAATATCATAAAGCAGAACGATCATGAACTAGCAAAACAGGACCAGAAACAGGAAGGCGTCTGATCCCTTTGAGCGGACGTGTCAGCAGCTTTGGCCTCCTGCAGAGTGTCTCACTTATTGTTATCTTGTTCTGTTTTCGCTTTCAAAGACTTTACTGTATTCTCTCCTGTTTTCCAAACATTATTGTCTGGTTCAGACTAAAAAAATGCCACAGAACAATTTTGGTTTCCAACTTGCCAAGCCTGGGAACAAATAATTTGTCGAGAAAAGGTTTAACTATGCCTGGCTAAGGGCTGCCACGTCAAACGGGACCGACTGTGGAGCAGAGGAGCCTGGCCTGGCCCTCGGGCGCCGTGGAGAGCGGGCAGCGCCCCTGGGTGTGTTCCCATAGCCCCCTGTGCCTCATACACAGAGGCCTCCGCTGGCTCCCCATCCGCCGCAGCCTGCAAAGCTGGCAGCTCCTGCAGCCTTCCTGCGTCCCGCGGGCACCACCGTGACACACGGCAGCAGGCCTGCCGTGAGCGCGGAGCTGGCTCATGCTCGCTCTCAGCTAAGACAGGCTGATACCTCCAAGAGGCGCGTCTTGACGCTGGACGGGCGTGTGCGCGTCTGCTTCCAAGAGCCCCTTTTGTCCACCTGAAATACTCCGTGCAAAGATCGTAGCTTCAAAAATGAGGTCGAGCAACACCCCCTGCCCAAGTTGTAAAATCTGCAAAACACTGACTTTTTTTAAAATTGAGAATACCTATATCAGAGAGTCCAAAGCATCTACACATGCAATAGAAACACTCAAATAAATCAAATATAGCAAATGTGTAAGTGTAAGATGTACTGAAAGAGAATTTTGCACCACATTTCTATCAGAGAGCAGGTGAGGAAGAGCAAGCAGATGAAAGGCAAGTATATGAGCAAAGTTACAAAACAGAAAAAGCAACGAACGGGCTGGGTTTCAGAAACTGTTGTGGCTCATCTGATGGTGGAGAAATTAGTTTCAATGATGCAATTTCAAAACAAAAACAACTATTACTTATGTCATCATTAAAATAAAGATCGAAGAGAAATGCTGTTTATTTACCCGGAAGTAAGAAGGAGAAGTCGTCATCAGAGGCTAGGATGGCCGGATGGCATCACCGATGACATGGGCGTGAACTTGGGCAAACTTCAGGAGCCGGTGAGGGACAGGGAGGCCCGGCCTGCTGCAGCCCACGGGGTCACAAGGACCCGGACATAACAGGTTGACGGAACAACAAAAAGGGCGACATTAAAATTACAAAAAAATACAATGTCTCATCCCCCCCCCCCGCTCCACCCCCAGTATTCAATAGATACCAGCGTGCATGCTCGGTGTCACCGAGTCAAAGTCTTCAATTCTTGCCCCATCATTTTCTGTTGAAGTTAAAGTCTTAGGATGTTTTTAGATTTTTGGCTCAGTAGTAAAGAATCTGCCTCCAATGCAGGAGATGCAGGAGACACAGGTTCAATCCCTGGGTCATGAAGAACCCCTGAAGGAGGGAATGGCTACACAGTCCAGTGTTCTTGCCTAGAACATTCCATGGACAGAGGAGCTTGACAAGCTACACACCGTGCAGTTGCAAAGAGTCAGACATGACTGAGCACATGAGCCATTCTGACTCTTAAAACCAGAAATGAGGCATCAGCAACAAGGAAATCCTCCTGAATATTTCTTAAAAATTGATTTTTAGTTTCCGAAAATGAGTAATTTCCTAATTACCTAAATTAAAAACAAAAGTTATAAGGGTTCAAATACAAGTTATGACATATTATGAAGCATACAGATTTAAAACAAATCAACGTTGAAATCAATTATTTAATCTTTCATGTGGCCTATATTGGGCGTCTCAGGTGGCTCAGAGGTTAAAAAAAAACACATTGCCTGCAATGCAGGAGACGCAGGAGCGGCGGGTTCGATCCCTGGGTGAGGAAGATATCCGGAAGATATCCGGAGAGGGAAGATGGCGACGCACTCCAGCATTGTTGCCTGGAGAGTCCCATGGACCGAGGAGCCTGGCGGGGCCTCTATACTGACATAGCCAGACAGCTGAGCACACACTCACATGGTCTGCATTCAGGGGAAAGCAAGCGTTGGTGCTGACTGCTTTGGTAGATTCGTCGGCTGCCTGGGCCCCCCTGCAACTGTGATGGACAGGCGGGGGGAAGAGGCACCCGGCAGACGGCTCCTTGGACTGTCACCTCACTCCCTCCTAAACCGCAGCGGAGTCTCCAGGAAGCTCTGTGAATCCGAATAGGCCAGTGACCCGAGGCTGCTGTAGCAACTACCATAGACTGGTGACCTAACGCCACAGGAGTTTCTTCTGTCACAGTTCTGGAGGCCAAAGTCCAAAGTCACGATGCCAGCATGGCGTGTGCCCTCCAGAAACTCTGAGGGAGGCCCTCTTCCTGGCCTTGCGTGGCCCAAGGCCACATCACCCCTCGCTGCCTCCGTTCTCAAGTTCCTCTCTGTGCCTGTCTTCCGTGTATCTCCTCAGGACGCTTGCAATTCAGACCCGTCCAGACCATCCAGGAGGATGTCCATCATCAAGGTCTTTGAGCCCGTCTGCAAACACTTTTCTCCTCCTAACGTCAAATGACAGGCACAGGCATCAGGTTCTGGACACGTCTTGGCAGTCACCATTCAGTCCCTGACATTGGACAAGCCACCTGCCCACTTCACTCTCACAAGTCGTTCCTGTTATGCTCTCCCCACGAGCACTGTATCTGCTGGGGTGGGGTGGAGGGAACCTCTACTGAGCTGTCAGTGAACTTGGAGATCTCTGAGGGTGATCAGTTTCAGAAAGAAGTAGGGACTGTGTTTCCCCAGTGCCAGGGAGCAAAGCTTCCTACACGGGTGGCTGTTTGACCACCAAAGAGCTAAGCCTCCTTCCCTCTGGGCTGGATGTGCCTTTCCTTCCACGGGGCCTCCTAAGATGTCACAGCAGCTCTGTCTGCATCATCCAGGGTGACCCCAGACAAGCTGTCCTCTATCAGCAGCTGGATCAGGACATGCTTCTGAGAAGTCCCATCAGATGCTTCTTCTTTCAGCTCCCACAAGGGCGCAGCCGCCCTTCATCCTCACTGATTCCTTCTCTAAAACCATACCTATTTTTGTTCAGTTCAGTTCAGGTGCTCAGTCGTGTCTGACTCTTTGTGACCCCATGAATCGCAGCATGCCAGGCCTCCCTGTCCATCACCATCTCTTGGAGTTCACTCAAACTCACGTCCATCAAGTCGTGATGCCATCCAGCCATCTCATCCTTGGTCGTCCCCTTCTCCTCCTGCCCCCAATCCTTCCCAGCATCAGAGTCTTTTCCAATGACTCAACTCTTGGCATGAGGTGGCCAAAGTACTGGAGTTTCAGCTTTAGCATCATTCCTTCCAAAGAAATCCCAGGACTGATCTCCTTCAGAATGGACTGGTTGGATCTCCTTGCAGTCCAAGGGACTCTCAAGAGTCTTCTCCAACACCACAGTTCAAAAGCATCAATTCTTGGGTGCTCTGCCTCCCTCACAGTCCAACCCTCACATCCATACATGACCACAGGAAAAACCATAGCCTTGACTAGACGAACCTTAGTCGGCAAAGTAATGTCTCTGCCTTTGAATATACTATCTAGGTTGGTCATAACTTTTCTTCCAAGGAGTAAGCGTCTTCTAATTTCATGGCTGTGGTCACCATCTGCAGTGATTTTGGAGCCCAGAAAAATAAAGTCTGACACTGTTTCCACTGTTTACCCAACTATTTCCCATGAAATGACGGGACCGGATGCCATGATCTTCGTTTTCTGAATGTTGAGCTTTAAGCCAACTTTTTCACTCTCCTCTTTCTCTTTCATCAAGAGGCTTTTTAGCTCCCCTTCACTTTCTGCCATAAGGGTGGTGTCATCTGCATATCTGAGGTTATTGATATTTCTCCTGGCAATCTTAATTCCAGCTTGTGTTTCTTCCAGTCCAGCGTTTCTCATGATGTACTCTGTATAGAAGTTAAATAAGCAGGGTGTCAATATACAGCCTTGACGGACTCCTTTTCCTATTTGGAACCAGTCTGTTGTTCCATGTCCAGTTCTAACTGTTGTTCAGTTACTAAGTAGCATCTGACTCTTTCTGACACCATGAACTGCGGCACACCAGGCTTCCCTGCCCTGCGTTATATCCCAGAGTTTGCTCAAACTCATGTCTGTTGAGTTGGTGATACCATCCAACCATCTCATCCTCTGTCGTCCCCTTCTCCTCCAGCCTTCAATCTTTCCCAGCATCAGGGTCTTTTCCACTGAATCAGCTCTTTACATCAGGTGCCCAAAGTATTGGAGCTTCAGTTTCAGCGTTAGTCCTTCCAATGAATATCCAGGACTGATTTCCTTTAGGACTGACTGATTTAATTTCCTTGCTGTCCAAGGGACTCTTAAGAGCCTTGTCCAGCCCCACAATTTGAAAGCATCCATTCTTCGGGGCTTAGCCTTCTTTATGGTCCAACTCTCATATCCATCTCCGTACATGGCTCCTGGAAGAACCATAGCCTTGACTATCAGGATTTTTGTTGGTAAAGTGATGTCTCTGCCTTTTAATATGCTGCCTGGGTTTGCCATAGCTTTTATTCCAAGGAACAAGTGTCTTTTAATTTTGCCACTTCAGTCACTGTCCACAGTGGTTTTGGAGCCCAAGAAAATAGTCTGCCGCTGCTTCTCCTTGTGGCTCATATGGTAAAGGATTCACCTGCAATGCAGGAGACCCAGGTTCAGTCCCTGGGTCAGGAAGGTCCTCTGGAGAAAGGAATAACAACTCACTCCAGTAACTTTGCCTGGAAAATCCTAGGGATTCCAGAGGATTCTGGTAGACTGCAGTTCTTGGGAAGGCAGAGCTGGACATGCCTGAGTGACTCTGGTTTTCAGACTTTCAAATCCGTTGGTGCTCTGCAGTCCTCTCGTCCACATGCACCTCCTCCCTCTGCCTGGGCAGTGGGCCCTCATGGACGTGGCATAGCTCTTGGAGTGGCTGAGTCCTCTCTGCCTGTGACACTGTCACGGTCCCATCCAGCATGAGTACCCGAAAAATCTGCGGTGACAGTCTTACTGTATTTCATTTACACTGCCCGCCCCGTACCCACCCACCAGGGCCAGCTTTGGAGCACAGACTGTTTTCCCACCTGGATAAACTGTCCCAGGGCCTCCAAAGGGGTTTCCTCTCCCTTTACTAAGTACAGATGAAAGTTAAACCAAGTCAGCAGTTGTTCTTTAACCCAAAGTGCTTTGCTGAGACCTTCACGGGGCCACGGAGCTCTTGCAGAGCCACGAGCATTACCGTCTGTGAAGGATTTTTTGGTTCAGACAAGCAGTCACTGGTTTCATCATCTTTGCCAATATCTTTTAACCACTCTGAAAGTGAAAGTGTTAGTCCCTCAGTTGTGTCCAGCTCTTTGCAACCCCGGGGACTGGAGCCCTCCAGGCTCTTCTGTCCATGGGGATTCTCCAGGCAAGAATACTGGAGTGGGTTACCATTTCCTCCTCCAGGGGAATCTTCCAGGGATTAAACTCAGGTCTCATGCATTTCAGGCAGATTTTTTACCGTGAGCTACCAGGGAAGCGCCACTAGGATTCTTATTGTGAGGAATGCTTCCTTTGACGATGAAAGTGGCTTTTTAAAGAATGCTACCCTGATTTTCTACTGTTTCCACTGTTTTCCCATCTAATTCCCATGAAGTGATGTCAGACTTTATTTTTTTGGGCTCCGAAATCACTGCAGATGGTGACTGCAGCCATGAAATTAAGACGTTTACCCCTTGAAAGAAAAGTTATGACCAACCTAGATAGTATATTCAAAAGCAGAGACATTACTTTGCCAACTAAGGTCCGTCTAGTCAAAGCTCTGGTTTTTCCAGTGGTCCTGTATGGATGTGAGAGGTGGACTGTGAAGAAGGCTGAGCACTGAAGAATTGATGCTTTTGAGCTGTGGTGTGGGAGAAGACTCTTGAGAGTCCCTTGGACTGCAAGGAGATCCAACCAGTCCATTCTGAAGGAGATCAGTCCTGGGATTTCTTTGGAAGGAATGATGCTAAAGCTGAAACTCCAGTACTTTGGCCACCTCATGCCAAGAGTTGAGTCATTGGAAAAGACTCCGATGCTGAAAGGGATTGGGGGCAGGAGGAGAAGGGGACGACCAAGGATGAGATGGCTGGATGGCATCACTGACTCGATGGACATGAGTCTGAGTGAACTCTGGGAGCTGGTGATGGACAGGGAGGCCTGGCGTGCTGCGATTCATGGGGTTGCAAAGAGTCGGACATGACTGAGTGACTGAACTGAACTGACCCTGATTTTGCAATGCTGGCCACAATGAATGGCAAATATCTCAAGTCTTGAGGGTGGCTAATTATCAGTGTCGGGGAGGACCCAGGGCATGTGCCTGACCCAGTTGTAGGAAGCTTGGGTTGTGGCCTGTTACTTTATCAAAGAAATCTTTTAATAAAGTTTCATATATGAGAGACTCAGCCCACAGTGGTCTTTTTGAAAGAATAACCACATTGTACCTGTATTTATATGAAGAGTTTTTTTTTCCCTATAGGTAATTCATATTCAATTCGAATTTCATCCAGTGTTTGGTTTTTGTTATTAGCCCTGTACAGCTTGGTCCCTTTCCAGCCATTACAGGTTACTTATGCTTCTAGTTCAGTAGTCTCTCTGCGATCTCAGAGATGGCCCTATAGAAGGAATAATAAAGCTAAGTAAAATTTTATTACCGGGGAAAATGCCCATGGCTATAAAAGTCTTTTTATAGTGGTAATGTTTGGTTTTAATATTTAATAAAGCATAAACCACCAAAAGAAACATAACATTATGTTCAGTCCCTTGAAGGATGGTGAGATTTGAAATTGTACAGGTGAAATCTTATCTGATGTAACAAAAAAGGCTTTGGAGGGACTTCAAACCTACATCTAGAATGCAGGTGTCGCCTAGCTCCAGGGGAGCCCGGCGCCTAGTGATAACAAGTCCATCACGCGTGCGTTCCAGAGCAATAGAAAGTCAAGGATCTGCAGCTCTGTGGCTGTGACTCACTTTTCTAACATCTGAGGATGAAGTCAGCACATAATTTGTTGATAAAATAAGTCTAAACCACAACTAAATGGCTTAAGTGCCTCTAAAATGAATCAGAATAAGTGATTGTATTTTAAATGTTGAATAACTGTCCCGAGGCTCTTCAAAGACTAGTAAGCAAATGTCATTCCCATAATTGTGCTGCAGACTCCAATTTCACTGCCTAGATTTTTGAAAATGGTGAAAAATTCAGTTGGAAACTACTCAGAAACGGGAGGTCAAAGGTTATGCATGTCAACTTTGAAGGCCTCTCCTTCTCTCGGCTTTTACAGCTGTCAGAGACCCAGGTTTCTGGAGATCGCTTTCAGAATCCCAGGGCCCGAGTGCCAGTGGAGGTTTTCTCCCTTTTTGCTGTAATGTGTGATTCTCCATGTCAAGCAGGAATCACTAACGACAGTTACAAACGCCAAACAGAGGGATGAGGAGTGGAGACAGCCTGAAACTCTCAGAAAGGCGTCAATAGAGACGAAGTTGATCTTTAAAAATTGAAAAATATGAGAAAGGTAGCTTTGTGCCTAGAACATTCCATTCACTAGTTAAAAACTGGGTCCCTCAGAAAAGGGTAATTGAATGACTTTTGCTTGTTTGCCAAACATAGGCAATACACAGGATAAACATTTTATTTTTTATCTAATTATATGATTCCATCACAGGAAAGGAAGCAAACTGCACAGCCATGAAGATCTTCTGGGTGTATTTTTAACCACCATTCCTCAAACTGACCTATACACACAAGAACTCACAGAACCTTCTCCAGGAAGAGTGCGCAGACGCTGCAGCCAGGGTTGATTTGGGGTTCAGACAGCACGATTTGAATACCTTCCCCATAATTTAAAGCCATTGCCATTTTAGGGTCAGAAGTGCTTGGAATGATTGCAATGGCCAGCTTCCTTGTAAACTGATTAACAAGAGCTAAGACATACCCATCTAGTGAAACAATCGTTGACATTAATCGTTTCTAAATGGGAGCCTGTGATGACACCCTGTATAGTTTTGATCCCACCACTGATCACTATAAATTTAGGTGCTTAGCAAGTAAAGTTTCCCAAGCATCCTCAGTCCAGGTGAGCAAACACCTGTCCCTTCTTCCCAGCTCAGTCAAACAAGACCAGCGGAGGCTCCCAGAGGAAGGATGGCCAAGTCCAGCACAGCTGGCTGGCCAAGGCCACGGTCTCGGGAGGAGGATGTGTCTGCTGGGGTATAAATTAGCATGTTGGTTAGTCCAACAAAACGAGGGTGTGAGTAACTCTCTACAAGCTGGGTCATGTCATCCTCACAGCCAGCACCCTGATAAGACGCCACATCCCATCCTTAGGAACCTGGCCCTTAAAGATTCTTTGGAAGCTTCATGAAATTATTTTATTCTGGTGGTGTTTGATTACTATCATTCCAATTCTATCGATGTTAAGTTGACTTCAGTATTTATACACTATTTGATGTTTAGTAGCATAAGCAACATTAAGCTAATCTAATTGCTTTAACCAGGAAATGAAATAGTCCATCAAAAAGGGTTATGGCTCCATATGAACACATTCCTTTGCACTCCAAATCATATTTTCCTTGCAATTTCCTAGCTTTTATTTAAGGCTGTAACCACCCAACTTTCGTGTGGTAAGAAGGACCCGAGATATCAGTGGAAGTATCAGTGCCTTCTCCAGAGAGTCTGATTCCAAGATGAGGCCCCAATTTCAGATTTTTAAAACAGATTCTCAAGTACTTTTGATGCAGGTACTTCATGGACCACATTTTGAGGAATGCTGCTGTAAACCGCGCATTCTATCACTTGCAAGTATCCACAAGGAAAGGGCAGTGGCATCTGTATGAGGTGACATTAGCAAAGATCATTTCAGCATCATGTGAGAATCATCAGGGGCCTTACGTGGCCTTGACACAGTTGCGAGAAGAAGGCTCTGTGTTAGCATGCTGTCTGCAGAGCCATCCGTCCCACTGACAGGGTCTTAAGTCACCTCTTACCAGCTTAGTACCTGCACCCCTTTCGATACAGCAACTTAAAGTGTGCTGACTGGTTCACAGTGGATAGAAAAGAGAATCTATGTCATTAGATAAAGAGCACTGAGCAAGTTCTGTTTACGTGAGACATTCAGTCCAGTGCCTGGCCCAGAGCACATAATTAAGGAACATTAGTCATTGTTACTGTTATTCACCTTTTAGTACATTCAACACAAGGAACTAAAGAGCCTCTTGATGAGGGTAATAGAGGTGAGCGAAAAAGCTGGCTTAAAACTGAACTTTCAGAAAACTAAGATTAAGGCATCCGGTCCCAACATTTCACGGCAAATAGATGGGGGAAAAGTGGAAGCAGTGACAGACTTTATTTTCTTGGGCTCTAAAATCACCGTGGATGGTGACTGCAGCCATGAAATTAAAAGGCACTTGCTCCTTGGAAGGAAAGCTGTGACAAATCTAGACAGCATATTAAAAATCAAAGGCATCACTTTGCTGACAAAGGTCTATATACTCAAAACTATGGTTTTTCCAGGAATCATGGATGGCAGTGAGAATTGGACCACAAGGAAGGCTGAGCGCCAAAGAATTAATCCTTTCAAATTGTGGTTCTGGAGAAGACTCTTGAGAGTCCTTGGACTGCAAGAAGATCCAACCAGTCCATCCTAAAGGAAACCAGCCCTGAATATTCACTGGAGGGACTGACATTGAAGCTGAAGCTCCAATCCTTTGGCCACATGATGCAAAGAGCACGCTCATTGGAAAAGACCCTGATGTTGGGAAAGACTGAAGGCAAAAGAAGAGAAGGGGAGAACAGGGTGGCCAAGGATGAGATGCTTAGATAGCATTACCAATTTATTGGACGTGAATTTGCACAAACTCCTGGAGACAGTGAAGGACAGGGGAGCCTGGTGTGCTGCAGTCCATGGGGTCACAAAGAGTCAAGCTTAACTGAGTGACTGAACAACAAATAACACACTTCAGTAGCCAGCATTTGGGTCTTATTGGATAAGGCAAATTATCCTGTGAAAAGACATTGTAGACACAATCTAGCTGATGCGATTTAACAAAATTTAAAAACAAAGACAATTGGTCTTAAATTGCTCGAATATCTTTGCAGGAAGAGCACTGCGTTCTACCTTGAACACTGAACTTATGGTTATGTTTGTAAAGTTTTTTCCACGGGCCATGATCAGTTAACTGTCTTTACTGGTGACGCTGATGAATGAATATCCTCCCAGACTTGGTGAGCCTTCACTGATACAGTGTAGGGGTGGGATGCTTGGGGATAAAAGACACGTTTCTTGTGATGGGCAGTATATTTCAACATTAACCCCACCACATTGGCTCACCGTGGCTGAGCTCCCTTAATACCCAAATGACTGAACTCTATTGCCCTTGTCACAGGAATTTTTTTTTCCTTTGGCCAGAAGAAAACCAAAATTAGTTTTAAACATAACTATAATTGTATACTTTGGAATTGTGGTGCTGGAGAAGACTGTTGAAAGTTCCTTAGATTGCAAGGAAATCAAACCAGTCATTCCTAAACTAAATTAACACAAGAGAAGACCTTTCTCAACAGCACAAGAGATGACTTAACACGTGAACATGACCAAACTGTCAATACCGAAATCAAATTGATTACATTCCTTGTAGCCATAGATGGAAAAGTTGTATATAGTCAGCAAAACAAGACCTGGGGCTGACTGTGCACAGATAATGTTTCTCATAGCAAAATTCAGGCTTAAACTAAAGAAAGTGGGGAAACCACTAGGCCATTGAGGTGTGACTTCAATCAAATCCCCTGTGATTATGCAGTGGAGGTAACAAATAGATTCAAGGGATCAGAACTTGTAAGCATTGTGTCTGAAGAACTATGGATGAAGCTCTGTAACACTGCACAGGAGACAGCAAACAAAACCATCCCAAGGGAAAACAAGAAGGCAAAGTGTTTATCTGAGGAGGCATCACAGAAAGCTAAAGAAGGAAGCGGAGAAAGGGAAAAGTGATCCAACTAACTGCAGAACAGCACAGAGAGACAAGGCCTTCCCCAGTGAACAGTGTACAAAATTAGAAGGAGACAGCAGAAGTGGAAAGGCTGGAGATCTCTTCAGGAAAACTGGAGATATCAAGGGAACATTTTACCCGAAGGTGGGCACAATAAAGGACAGAAATGGTAAAGAACTAGTAGAAACTGAAGAGATCAAGAAGAGCTGGAAAGAATACACAGAAAAACTGTACCAAAAAATATCTAAATGAACCGGATGACTATGATGGTGTGATCAACCCCCCAGAACTAGACATTCTGGAGAGTGAAGTCAAGTGGCCCTTCGGAAGCCCTGCTGTTAATAAAGCTAGTGGATGCAACCAAATTCCAGCAGAACTATTCAAACCCCTAAAGAACAAGGCCATCAAGGTGTTGCATTCATAACTCATCATAATAAGCTATGGAAAGCTCTTAAATAGATGAGAATACCAGGCCATCTTACCTGTCTGCTAAGAAACCAGCATATGGGTCAAGAAGCAACATTTAGAACCCTGTATGGAACAACTGATTGGTTCAAGATTGAGGAAGCAGCACGGTAGAGCTGTGTGCTATCAGCCTGTTTACCTAATCTATACCCTGAGCACATTATGAGAAATGCCAGGCTGGATGAGTTATGAAATGAGTTATGAGCTGTAATGAAGATAGGTGGGAGAAACATCAACAACCTCAGATATGCAGATGATACCACTTTAATGGCAGAGAGCAAAGAGGAACTGGAGAGCCTCTTGATGAGGTTTAAGGGAGAAAGAGAAAGGGCCAGCTTAAAATTAAATATTAAATAAACTAAGATCGAGGTATCCAGCCCCATTGCTTCATGTCAGATCGAGGGGGAAAAGGTGGAAGTAGTGACAGATTCCTTCTTCTTGGGCTCCAAAATCACTGTGGATGATGACTGCAGCCATGAAATCAGAAGACCTTGCTTCTTGGCAGGAAAGTTATGACAAGCCTAGCCAGTGCATTGAGAAGAAGGGACACTGCCCTGCAGACAAAGGTCCACAGAGTCAGGGCTATGGTCTGCCCAGTGGTCATGTGCGGTTGCGAGAGCTGGACCATAAGGAGGGTGGAGTGCCGAAGAACTGATGCTTTCAAACTGTGGTGCTGGAGAAGACTCCCGAGAGTCCCTGGGAATGCAGGGAGCCAAACCAGGCAATTAAGGGAATCAAGCCTGGATACTCATTGGAAGGCCTGAGACTGAGACTCCAGTATTTTGGCCATTAGATGAGCACAGCAGACCTGTTGGAAAAATCCCTGGTAAAGACTGAGGGCAGAAGGAGGAAATGGCATCAGAGGATGAGTTGGCTGAGTGGCATCACAATGCAATGGCCATGAACTTGGGCAAACTTTGGGAGATGGTGAGGGACAGGGAGGTCTGGCGTCCTGCAGTCCATGGGGTTGCAAAGAGCTGGACTTGACTGGGTGACTGAACAGCAACATTTATGTATCTATTTCTAGACGGAAACCTATGTAGCTAGATAGGTAAATGGATGGGTGGATGGATGGATGGATGGATGAAGAGAGAGAGAGATAATGAAAGTCTGTAGGAACAGTTGAGCAATGGTTTCTGAGCAATCTCACCATTTTGTGTTCGTGTTTTTTTGTTAACATGATAAATGTGTTTGTTAGCTATCATCAAGCTGTATCAAATTTATAGCATAATTATCACACTTCTTCTTGTAGGGGGGCTAATTTTTATACTGTGACCTGGAATCATAATGCTAACATTTGGAGGCATTTAAGTGTTGCATTTACAATTGGCTCATTTTCACATACACAGAATTCGTCCCTGTCCACTGTTTCATCTATCTGTATTTCAAGGAAGGGCTGCTGCTTTGGGGAAAGCAGAAATCTTCATTGCCTGAGAAGTCCAGAGGGAAGTCTCTCCCAGCACACGCGCTCTGTGTCTCCTTGTGTTTGCCCCTGAGGCTTTCCCTCTGCGATCCCAGCAGCATTTTTATAGCAGTAGTGAATTAACACACCAGCATATGGCAAATTTTTTAAATGTTCATTTGTGCTCAAATATGGCACATAACCTGCCATCGTTGACTGCCATATATACACACAAATCAAGTATGTGTACCTTAATAATTTCGCTCAAATCTTATCTTTTCAAATTTATGTACTTTGCATATCTTGATTGTTCATGTATCTTCAACAAGTTTCTTACTTTTGTCTTCTCATAAGAAAAGTATATCAAACTCCTCGACCAAGATTATAAAATTTTGTATTTTTGTTTCATTTGTTGTCAATTTTTGCTCTAGATACACTGAAGTTACAGTATAAAAATGTATAAATTTAGAATGGCCACACTCGCTGCGTGTCGAAGCTTCCATCACCATATCACGCCCTTCTTCACATCTGCCAATGACTTCTGCTTTATAGTCTCCCTGAAGGGCATAAAAATAACAAACCGTTAAGAAAGCATCCAACCTAGAGAACTATGAGTGAAGCTTTGAAGTGACAAATAGAAAAATACTTTTTTCGAGGATAGAAGAGCCGGAAGACAACCCATCCAGAGAAGAAAAAAATGTCTGACCTGGACAAAAGTGTTGCCATTCAAGGAAAAAAAAATCTCCACAAAAAGAAGGAATAAACATCATTTGGAAACCATATTGTAAGTACTGGGGGCAGGAGGAGAAGGGGACGACCGAGGATGGGATGGCTGGATGGCATCACCGACTCGATGGACGTGAGTCTGAGTGAACTCCGGGAGTTGGTGATGGACAGGGAGGCCTGGTGTGCTGCGATTCATGAGGTCGCAAGGAGTCGGACACAACTAAGCGACTGAACTGAAGTATTTTGTAAAGATAGAAAAGTAGATATTTGTTAAAAATTATTTATATTTTCAATAAAAACACATGGATTCTGTTAAAAGCATCAGGATAGGACAGTGAACTGAGATTTTTTAAAAGAAGCTAAAAGGACTAAAGAAAAATCAGACATATGAAAATTAGCAAGGATAACATAATACTGAGATCATTACAGCTCTGAGTCAGCACTGAGCGGAAGGGAATCAATGCTGTAAACAACAAGTTTCCGAAAGTACAACAAATCTGCAAAGTGATAAAAATTCTCAAAGAGAAATAAAACATGTGAAGAGCAGGAGCAAAGATCAATATATTGCTAAAATCTGTTCACAGGGAAGCTTGGCATGCTGCAGTCCATGGGGTCGCAAAGAGTCAGACACAACTGAGGGACTGAACTGAACTGAGATTTCTAAAGAGGCTGAAAGAACAGAGTGAAAGAGCCAAATTAAAGTAAAAATCTAGGAGAAAGCTTTTTTAAACTTGAAAAAAAAAGGTGAACACTTTAATTTCATTTATCAAGGTGAGAAAAACATGCAAAATCACTGTCAAATGGAAGTACTGACTTTCACAAGCGCAAATTCAAACAAGGGTGATTTAACATTTCAGAGACAATCTCAAAAAAAAATGACAACGATCATTATGTCCAATTTGCTTTTTTAAAATTTATTTGGACAAAATTCCAATCACACCTAAAATGTGCACAGGGAAGTTACTGAAAGTGACACACTAAAGTCTCCCTGTATATCATAAGTGTAAAATAACACACAGGTTATTAAAAGTGAACTGATTATACAAAGCTCAATATACAGAGATTCATAGAGCAGAGGACAATAGTAAGCTTTCTTTCTCTTTGACAACATAACATAACTTGTACTTAAAGTTCACCTGTATATTTCTTTCTGGCCTATTTCACTGAGCGTAATGTCCTCCAGGTTAATTCTGTGTTGTCTCAGTACCAGAATCCCTTCCTTTAAAAGCTAGATAACCCTCCACTTTGTGTACAGGCCACATTTTCTTGATCCATTCATCCATCACTCGACATGCAAGTTGGGAAAACAAAGCTCCAATGAACAACGGGTACAGAGACCTCCTTGAGGCACTGATTTCATTTCCTTCCGATATACTCCTTGAAGTGGAATTCAGGGTCATGTGGCTGTTCTATTTTTAAGTTTTTGAGGAAACTTCATGTTACTTTCCACAGTGGCTGCATCAGTTTACATTCTCACCAACAGTGTATAAAGGTTTCCTTTTTTTTACATCCCTTAAGTCCCAGTGTGAATAGCACTTCCGTATTCTTGCCTTGAGAAGCCCACGAACAGCATAAAAATGCAAAATGATAGGATACTGAAAGAGGAATCCCCAGGTCAGTAGGTGCCCAATATGCCACTGGAGATCAGTGGAGAAATAACTCCAGAAAGAAGGAAGAGACAGAGCCAAAGTGAAAACAGCGCCCAGCTGTGAAGGGGACTGGTGAAGGAGTCAAGTCCACTGCTGCGAAGAACAGTATTGCCCAGGAATCTGGAATGTTAGAGCCAAGGATCAAGATAAATCGGAAGTGGTCACACAGAAGATGGCAAGAGTGAGTCATGACATTTTAGGAATGAGTGAACTAAAATGGGCTGAAATGGGCAAATTTAATTCAGATGACCACTATATGTACTACTGTGGGCAAGAATCCTTTAGAAGAAATGGAGTAGCCATCACAGTCAACAAAAGATTCCACAGCGCAGAAGCTGGGTGCAGTCTCCAAAACGACAGAATGATCTCTGCTCATTTCCAAGGCAAAACACTCAATATCACAGTCATCCAAGTCCATGTCCCGAAGAAGCTGAAATTGAATGGTTCTATGAAGAGTTTCAAGACCTTCTAGAATTAATACTGGAAAAAGATGTATTTTTCATCATAGGAGACTGGAATGCAAAAGTAGGAAGTAAAGAGATACCTGGAGTAACAGGCAAGTGTGGCCTTGGAGTACAGAGTGAAGCAGGGCAAAGGCTAACAGAGTTTTCCAAGAGAACACACTGGTCACAGCAAACACTCCCTTCCAACAAGACAAGAAATGACTACACATGGGCTTCACCAGATGGTCAACACCGAAATCAGATTGATTATATTTTTTGCAGCCAAAAATAAAGAAGCTCTATACAATCAACAAACATAAGACTGGGAGCTGACTGTGGCTCAAATCATGAACTCCTTATTGTAAAATTCAGACTTAAATTGAAAAAACTGGGAAACCATAAGACCATTCAGTTATGACCTAAATCAAATCCCTTAATGATTATACAGTGGAACTGACAAATAGATTCAAAGGATTAGATCTGATAGAGTGCTTCAAGAACTATGGATGGAGGGCTGTGACATTTTACAGGAGACAGGGATAAAGACCATCCCCAAGAAAAAGAAACATCAAAAAGCAGAATGGTTGTCTGAGGAGGCCTTACAAATAGCTGAGAAAAGAAGAGAAGCTAAAGGCAAAGGAGAAAAGGAAATATATACCCATCTGAAGAGATCTCTAGTCTTACCCATTCTGTTCTTTTCCTCGATTTCTTTGCATTGATCCCTGAAGAAGGCTTTCTTAACTCTTCTTGCTATTCTTTGGAACTCTGCATTCAGATGCTTATATCTTTCCTTTTCTCCTTTGCTTTTCACCTCTCTTCTTTTCACAGCTATTTGTAAGGCCTCCCCAGACAGCCATTTTGCTCTTTTGCATTTCTTTTCCATGGGGAGGGTCTTGATCCCTGTCTCCTGTACAATGTCACGAACCTCA
The DNA here is from genome assembly GCA_006410515.1 of Procapra przewalskii. Taxonomy (NCBI): domain Eukaryota; kingdom Metazoa; phylum Chordata; class Mammalia; order Artiodactyla; family Bovidae; genus Procapra; species Procapra przewalskii. The sequence continues at coordinate 1,975,592 of SJYF01000373.1, read as the reverse complement.
TTCCATAGTTCATCAGGCACTCTATCTATCAGATCTAGGCCCTTAAAGCTATTTCTCACTTCTACTGTATAATCATAAGGAATTTGATTTAGGTCATACCTGAATGGTCTAGTGGTTTTCCCTACTTTCTTCAATTTCAGTCTGAATTTGGCAATAAGGAGTTCATGATCTGAGCCACACTCAGCTCCTGGTCTTGTTTTTTGTTGATTGTATAGAGCTTCTCCATCTTTGGCTTCATAGAATATAATCAATCTGATTTCAGTGTTGACCATCTGGTGATGTCCATGTGTAGAGTCTTCTCTTGTGTTGTTGGAAGAGGGTGTTTGCTATGACCGCCGAAGAATTGATGCTTTTGAACTGTGGTGTTGGAGAAGACTCTTAAGAGTCCCTTGGACTGCAAGGCGATCCAACCAGCCCATTCTGAAAGAGATCAGCCCTGGGA
>SJYF01000373.1:1951789-1973779 GCA_006410515.1 Procapra przewalskii | reverse complement strand
TTAACCAAAACAATATTGCAAAGCAATTATTCTTCAATTAAAAATACATGCATTTTAAATGTCACTTTTGTCCAAATTATTGATAATTATGCATAAATATTAATTTAAAAATAAATTAATGAATGTGTGTTTGTTAAATGGGAAACATGAAAATGTATCTTTAATTCTTAACCATTATTACAGAATATTTGTGAATAAAAATTAGAATAAAATTTAATGACATTCTGAACTAAGAATTTTTTAAATTAAGTTGCTGCTTTATTATGCAACAGATGAAATGTGTTTATAAAAGAGAAACACAAGGGGATTCATTAGACATTATTGCCAAAGGAGTTTATGGATCCAAACTTTTGGGGAAGCTCTGGGCTAGGAATATTTCAGCTAAAAATACTCAAGCTTTTCTAATATTCACTTCGTGGGAAAATCTCCGCACTTCTTGCAACTCAGTTCAGGCTACAGGAATATTGCTTGCGAAGGTAGCAGCAGGTCCCTAAGAAGCATCAAGAATACGCAGAAGAACTATACAGAAAAGATCTTAGTGACCCAGATAACCATCATGTGTGATCACTCACCTACAGCCTGATATCCTGGAGTGAGAAGTCAAGTGGGCCTTAGGAAACATCACTATGAACAAAGCTAGTGGAGGCAATGGGATTCCAGTTGAGCTGTTTCAAATCCTAAGTGATGATGCTATGAAAGTGCTGCACTCAGTATGCCAGCAAATTTGGAAAACTCAGCAGTGACCACAGGATTGGAAAAGGTCTGTTTTCATTCCAATCCCAAAGAAAGGCAATGCAAAGAATGTTCAAACTACCGCATAATTGCATTCGTCTCACACACTAGCAAAGTAATGCTCAAAATTCTCCAAGCTAGGTTTCAACAGTGTGTGAACCCAGAACTTCCAGATGTTGAAGCTGGATTTAGAAAAGGCAGAAGAACCAGAGATCAAATTGCCAACATCCATTGGATCATCAAAAAAGCAATAGAGTTCCAACAAAACATCTACCTCTCTTTTAATGACTATGCTAAAGCCTTTGACTGTGTGGATCACAATAAACTGTGGAAAATTCTTAAAGCAATGGGAATATCAGACCACCTGGCCTGCCTCTTGAGAAATCTGTATGCAGATCAAGAAGTAACAGTTAGAACTGGACATAGAACAGTAGACTGGTTCCAGGTTGGGAATGGAGTTACATCAAGGCTATATACTGTCACCCCGCTTATTTAATTTATATGCAGAGTGTATCATATGAAATGCCAGGGTAGATGAAGCACAAGCTGTAATCAAGACTGCAGGGAGAAATATCAATAACTTCAGATATGCAGATGACACCACCCTTATGGCAGAAAGTAAAAAAGAAACTAAACAGCCTCTTGATGAAAGTGAAAGAGGAGAATGAAAAAGCTGGCTTAAAACTCAACATGCAGAAAACTAAGATCATGGCATCCAGTCCCATCACTTCATGGGAAATAGATGGGGAAACAATGGAAACGGACAGAGTTTATTTTCTTGGGCTCCAAAATCACTGCAGGTAACGACTGCAGCCATGAAATTACAAGACCATTGTTCTTTGGAAGAAAAGCTATGACCAACCAACACAGCATATTGAAAACCAGACATCACTTTGCCAACAAAGGTCCGTCTAGTCAAGGCTATGGTTTTTCCAGTGGTCATGTATGGATGTGAGAGTTGGACTGTAAAGAAAGCTGAGCACCAAATAATTGATGTTTTTGAACTGTGGTGTTGGAGAAGACTCTTGAGAGCCCCTTGCACTGCAAGGAGATCCAACCAGTCAATCCCAAAGGAAATCAGTCCTGAATATTCATCGGAAGGACGGATGCTGAAACTGAATCTCCAATCTTTTGAAGCAAAGATCTGACTCCTTAGAAAAGGCGGGTGGATTGCATCCCCGACTCAATGGATACATTTGAGCAAAGTCCAGGAGTTGGTGAAGGACAGGGAACCTGGTGTGCTGCTGTCCATGGGGTGGCAAAGAGATGGACACGACTGAGTGACTGAACTGAGCGATGATGGAAACCAGCATAAGCAACTAGCCTCTAATTTAGAATAACTAAATTTTTAAAAAATCAGCACCGTTGAAGTTTTAAAAGGTCACACAACCTGGGAGGGAACTTACTGAGCAAATAATAAAGCAAACCCGTGGTCACTTTGTGGTTACTTTCAGGCGGTCCTCAAATACTGCACTGGACAAAGAAAAGGAGCTGTGAAGACCCCTAAGAACAGAAGAATCCTGCCAGAACTGAGTGTTTTACAAAGAAAAGAGAATCCCTGATGGGATTAAAGGGAGATCTTTCCAAGTGAACAAAATCAGCCAAAATGGGACATCACAACCAAGCAGTCAGGAGCTCCATCTTCGCAAGATGTTTCTCAGCCAAAGGATTCTGGCCAAGTCACACCCCGTCCACCCAGTGTGCTGGGAATGAACCGCAGACTCAACCTCTTGCTGTGAGCGGACCTGCACAGAACCCCCCACGTCATTCGCTGGTTGTTCAGTTTCCATGGGACTCTGTGTATCCCCATTCACTTGGGACACTGTCTCCGAACTGGAAATGCCAGCTCCCCTGGCCGTCTCACTTCTACTCTGGCTCAGGAGACGTTTGGTCCTGAGACCAAGGCTGGGAGAGACGGAAAACGAGAAGCAGCTTTCACTGAAATTGAATGGAAACCAACCAACCTTCTCCTCGCCGAAGCCCAGGATACGAACTTCAGAAAAGATGCTACACAGTTAATCCCCTTTACCAGTTCTGCATGGGGTGCTTCTTAGGCTTAGAGTTGTTCTCAGAATTTTCACTTACATGACTTGACTTACATGATTTTCCTCAACTCGAACATCAAAAGCCACAATGTTCATTTCACATTTGCAAATGACAAGGTCATGGTTCTGTTCCAAGGGCTCTAGGAAAACAAAGAAAACACCCCTCTGACCCGGAGCCCTGTTTGCAGCTTTCTTCTGTTCTGCATGTCAAGACAAGAGCCACACAGCAGAAGGAACACACTGGCTGAACCGTCCCTGTTCTGTTTGGAATCCCCTGGACAGCCGGCTCTGGTTCAGCCAGGCTGTGATGAGCACTCATCCAGTCTCACCCAGTCGGGGTGCCATGGGGTGATTTGTGCACAATCAGGGCTTCCCTGGGCTGCACCAGGAGCTCCAGCCACTGCTCACTTATTACCCTGAAGCCGTCTTTCGGATGCATTATGCTGTGAGCTAGCGAGGAAGCGCCCTCGGCTTCTGTGAGCGGCCAGGATGGTTCCCATTGTCGGCAGCGATAGGGGGTGAAAATACTTGGCGTTGCCTCTCGCTTTGCTTGGGAAAGTGCTCCCCAGCCCAGCGCAGGGAACAATGGGAGAACAGTGAGCCGTCCTCCCAGCCGCAGTATCTGCCCAGGTTCCCGAAGAGCTCAGGCTCTTACAGCCCCGCTGGCAGAGTAGCCCAGGAAACGGGTTCCCAGGGAGCATTCATTTAGGGGGATTTCAAAAGGAACCAAGGTGGCTTGTTCCAATATGTGTAATTCTCTGGGTCTGCCTGTAACCCAAGCTCCCAGTCTACTGAAATTGTTTCCATGCACAGGACAAGGTCCAAAGAACTGATGTGTAAGCAATTTTGTATAAGGATGAAGCAAACCATTTAAGAAGCGAGGAATCAGACCTGCGAATCCATCTGGATGGTGGACATACGTGCAAGCGTGGGACCCATGTGCAAGGGATCCTGTGAAATGTGCAAGGTCAGCAGATGTCTGTTACTGAAGAGAAACAGAAGCAAGGACAGGTCTCAAGAAAGCAAATTCAGTTACACTGATTTTTATCGATTAGCACAATTAGTATTCTTTTCTCATGTGCAGTTGTGGGTAATGGAAGATTTTACCAGCCCAAAATTCACAGAAGAGTCTGGGCCCTGAGCCAAAATTAAAGTAGTAAACTTTCCACTCACATCGCTACGTACAGCTGATTTTTCTTTCTGGTGCTGCCATAACAATTTTTTTTTCTCTCCTTTAAAACATGCTGTCCAATAGACATATGGTTTTTAATGTTACCAGGTCTCTATTTCTGGAAGATGTGTCTGTTCAGAAGAGAGGGCTCATGCATTATTTCTGTCTGTATCATCAGAGGTATTAAGAGCTTAAGTATTTGTCAAATATATTCATACATTTTTAAAATGCAGACTTTCTCCCTTTTTTCCTGTTTCCATTATTGTTGCATATTTCTGCCTGAGTGAAAATTGAAAAAAAAGGAAAAAAAGGAAAGAAAACAAATTCTGAGTTTCCTACAATATTTCTTTTGGCACCAATGTTCCAGGATTTAAATTTTATTGTAACATGGAAAAAAACTGTAGAATCATCTTTAAAGCTGAATCATATTTGATATTGTCAAAGTAATTACTTTTAATGTTTCATGATGTTACACAATGTAATTGGTCCTATTAATCAATTTAAAAGGTGGTAATTTTACAATTACTTTGGTTTGAAAAGATAAGAAAGAGAATCCAACGGAGACTAAAAAAAAAAATGATGAGCTCAAATGTAGGAAAGAAATGTCATTACTTTTCTGCTGGTAGAACATAAAATGTCAAAATGTGTGTCTAATAAATCCTGCATAGAGTGAATTCAGGAAAGAATGCACAGCTTCACGGACTTTGAGATTTTAAACATTATTTAAAATAATGAGCATGAATTGGGGAATTGTCCAAGGTAAGGAAAGATGATGAGATAAAAGCATGGGCCTGGAAACAGGGACTCCATACGCCTCTCTTATCCTCACTGTGTCCATTTGGAGTGAGTGAGAGAACGCCTGAAGCTTCCCGCTGTTGAGATGCTCCATGTTTGGGAACTATAGTCTCCTGAGCACATCTGTGCAGGGTCTGGACAGGAGGGGTCCTGCCCAGCTGGCCAGCTCCCCTCCCTTCTGATCCACATCCTGAATATTCATGGAGCCCCATATGCCCAAACTCAGGGCACCACATTTTAGGTACAGCCACACAGAACATTGAACTTCAAGCCAATGTGGAAAGCAGACACAGCAGATATTAGGGCTGCTATTGAGTTCAGGCACATGTGAAAGACCTGATCTTGGTTGCCATGCAACTGCTCTCCGTTCCATGCTCATTATTCACAGATCCTATATTTGGGGATTATAGTTTACATTGACAGAGAATGAGATGGTTGGATGGCATCACTGACTTCATGGACATGAGTTTGGGTGAACTCCGGGAGTTGGTGATGGACACGGAGGCCTGGCGTGCTGCAGTCCGTGGGGTCACAAAGAGCTGGACATGACTGAGCGACTGAACTGAACTGAACTGAAGATACTTTACATTGAGAGCTTCCCTGAGAGCTCAGTTGGTAAAGAATCTGCTTCCAATGCAGGAGACCCCTGTTCATATCCTGGGTTAGGAAGATCAGCTGGAGAAGGGGTAGGCAACCCACTTCAGTATTCTTGGGCTTCCCTTGGGGCTCAGCTGGTAAAGAATCCACCTGCAATGCGGCAGATCCCTGGGTTCGATCCCTGGGTTGGGAAGATCCCCTGGAGAAGGGAAAGGCTACTCACTCCAGTATTCTGGCCTGGAGAATCCCATGCCCTGTATAGTACATGGGGTCACAAAGAATCGGACACCACTGGGTGACTTTCACTTTACTTTGAAAGAGATCTTTAACCCCAGATCATTCAGGCTTCTCTGGTGGCTCAGTGGTAAAGAATCCACCTGCAATGCAGGAGGCACAGGAGACACAGGTTCAGTCCCTGGGTCGGGAAGATCCCCTGGAGGAGGGCACGGCAACCCACTCCAGTATTCTTGTCTGGAGAATCCCATGGACAGAGGAGCCTAGGGGCTATAGTCCATGAGGTCCCAAAGGGTCGGCCAGGACTGCAGCAGTTGAGCACAGCCCAGCACACGGTCATGTGGTGCCTTTGGTCACTTATAGACCTGATCTTGTGCAGAGCAGGACACTTTGAGCTGCCCCAGGCCACTTCCCAGGTTGGATGAGGCGATGGGACGCTCTGACTTGTTTGAGACCCCGAACTCAACTCTAAACTAGGGTCTTCTCTGCTGTCTATTCAGTGACAGGTTGTAAGGATTTTGTGTGAATGAGCCAACAATCCATATTAAATAAGCTGCATCCAATTAGAAACACACATGCAACAAGGTCAGTATTACGGGTGATGCACATGTTGTGACCAGAGGCTCTTAGTCTGCCCTCCCCATGCCCCCTGGTCTCCCCAGGAGCAGGGGCTCAGCACAGAGTGATTCAGTGACTCGCAGTGCATGGCTGCAGCCAGCAAGAGCATTAAACCGCAGTTTCCCTGCTCTCTTCATCCGTGTCGCCTCCTTCTGCGCTGTTCTCTTCTTCTTCCCTTTTGTATCATCCCAGTGACGTGTCAGGGCCTCCAGGGTTAAAACAGCACCTGACACATAGTAGGTGCTCAATTAATCATAGGCTTGCTAGTACCCTCATCAACCAAACAAAAACATTCTCTTATGGATTATTCTATTCTAAGAACACACAGAAAGATACCAAGTGAGCTTTTTAAGCTTACTGCCCCCTCCTTTTTTCCCCCAAGACCTGGCATTGGTCTTCAGCTCACTGAGAAGGCTTGATGCTAGTTCAGCCCTGGGGTTCGTTTGAGCAGGTCCAGATACCAGCTGGTGACCAGCAACTGGTGAAGATGAGATGGTTCACCCAGGCTACAGGGGCAGGAGATGTGAAATCTACAGACAGACACTTGCAGGGATTCCAGAATTATTGTGAACTTGGTCCTTTCTCCCCTTAGGATTTTAGCTCATTTTTAATACACAAATAAGAAACCATTCCGAAAAGGAAGAACCCGGAAGGAAAATGAATGTCTCGCTCTAGACCTGAAACCACTCCCTTCAACTATTTGAGTGGGATGGCTCCTGGCAAGCACTCACTCATGTCTGGGAAACAGTCTTAAAAGATTCACATTCTGTCCTTCCTGCTCACTCTTCCTACTGACGGCCCAGGCTCAGCGGCCCCTGCGGGTTTTTCACCGGGCAGAGTCAGAAGTGTCGCCTGAGACAGTCGGCAAACACCTGGGCTGTGCAGGTCGCCCAGGGAGGGCGGCTTTGCTGAGGAGTGGCGGACAGGGGCATGCAAGAGGGCAGCTAGACGCGATCGAGGCCTTCCCTGGCCTCAGGAGTGGGCACCTGCTCTCTTTGCCTTAGCAGAGCTCAGCTTTTATCACTCGCTCTGTCCTTGGAGTGTCTGGGTGGGAACAAAGCTTGGACTTTCCTCCTCTTGACAGCCACCAAATGTCCGGCCCAGAGTCCACTGTCCCCTACCTCGCTCTTGGTGCAGGGGGAGCCCTCGGGGGCTCTGCCCTAAGGGCACAAACTCCCTTCATGGGGCTCCCCTCTTGACCTTATCCTTTCCCAAGACCTCCAGACACCATCATACTGGGAGTTAAGACTTCAGTGTGTGAACTGGGGGGTGACACAAACATTCAGTTTTTATAGCAGCAGCTTTGGGGGGCATATCTTGAAGGAGTTTAAGGGGAGAAATGTCCCACCAGTCAGAAGGGGCTTTTCCTCCAGGATGCACTTGGTTATAAAGATGCAGCCCCCAGCCCCTCACAGGGACAATTCTGAACATGTGTCCTGGCTCCAGGATCCTCACAGTGTCCTCCAAGACCCTCCCTGGGCAGCACAGCAGCTGGGCTTCTTCCCCTCCCAGTCCTGCTCCCTCCCCTGCCCTCCACAGACAGGACCCCACGGACACCCTGATTGCCTTCCGCACCCCTGACTCCTGACTGGGGCCACTTGGTTCATTTCCGTGGCTCCAGCCCCAACCCTGACCCCAGTCCAGACTCGGGACGTGCCATGGCTCTTTCTAAAGTAGGAATCTGACTCTTTTTTTCTTTCTCTTTCATTCAGATAAAATGTTTTGCAGAATCACCAATCTTTCCTTAGATTTTGGGTGAGTTGACTGCTATCAGACCTCAGTTCTATGACAGAAACATGAAAATTATGTTCCGGCAGATTCTCTAGCTTGCGCTCGCTTGTACACAAGAGCAATGTCTTCCCAGTTTTCTGTCTCCTAAGCAGAAGTCATCGATGCAATTTAAATGTTAAAATGAAGGGGAAGGGGGGCCCTTTCTACCAGCTATCAAGATACATCAGCAAGCTGCACAGATAGCAACAGCGATGCTTCACGGGAGAACAGACGCTTGAAAGGGAAAGAGAAGGGAGCAGAGAGGACCCAGGCGGATCCCGAGCTGGGGTCCGGGTGAATCACCATTTCAGAGCAGCGAAGGGAAGGCGGGACCGGATGCTAAATGCAAGTGGCGGATGGAAGGTCAGCTTGCCACCTGTTACCTTGAAAGTTACATGACAGTGTTACATCACGAGTCTCAGTGCGTGACGGATTCCACCATCAGGAAAACAAACCAGAAATAAGTGTAAACACATAAAAGCATCTTCATAAATGCATAGTCTTAAAGTCACAAAAGAAAAAAAATTAGATTACAAAGTATAATCACTTTAAGATTCAAAATTTCTCTGTGACAAGAATGCCTTAAAGTCAAGTAAAAGAATGTATGGGGGTAGTGAAGGGTTGGATTAGAGATGCTTCTGTTATTTTAACAGAAGAAGGTGCATGCATGCAAAGTCCCTTCAGTTTTGTCTGACTCTTGGCGATCCCGTAAACTGTAGCCTGCCAGGCTTCTCTGTGCATGCGATTCTCCAGGCAAGAATACTGGAGTGGGTTGCCATGCCCTCCTCTAGGGGATCTTCCTGACCAGGGACTGATCCAGCATCTTTTACGTCTCCTGCGTTGGCAAGTGGGTTCTTTCTTTTAGCTACTAGAAGAAGAGTAGCTACCATATACAGCAATTTAAAAAATGCTTCCCACAAGCAGGAAGGGGCCACACACCACAGGGAGATGGACAAAGTACACTTTACAAGGAACCTGCGGAAAAAGGAGACCAGATAACCAATATACACGTGAAAAGAATCCTCACCAGTAAGCCAAGGGACCTACCCTAAAGCGCACCGAGTTTACTCCCTCTCTGCGTCTTGGGAGAAGGAGGGCGGGCCACAGATGGAGCGCTGCGGGAAGAAGTCCCCGCCTGGCAGCCGCTGGCAGAGCCTGCGTCACCCTGGAGGCAGGCGGGGTCTTGGCCCACCCCTGAGCAGAAGCCCTCCCCTGGGCTGTTCCCAGGAGGCTGCGCTGGGCGCTGCCCGGTAATGTTGGATGGACCTTGTGTCTTGTCTGGATAGAACGCAGGCTGGAGTGGCAAACGGCTGGACCTCCCGCTTGATCCAAAGGTCTTCTTCAAAGGTCTAGGAGAAGAGCAGGCCGGGGCTGCCATGACCCCCTTGTCCTCGACCCAGAGGGGAAGCAAGCATGGGCTCAGCTTGGGCAGACCAGCGCCACCAGCTTGCGAGATTAATGGCCAGCTTGCACATCCGTGCACCCAGACGCGTGTGCCGTGTGCCCGTGTTTGGCCTGTGGCCGCTGCCTGAAAACACTGCAGCATGCCTGACAGTCCAGCCGTGCTGAGAATATTCTGGCAGCTCCTGTTAAAGTTAGAATTGTGCGTTCCCTATAATCCAGAAATCCCACTTTAGCTGTATTATGGGAATATTAGAATCTTTACTATCTGAGAAAAAAAGCAGAAAATGTGACATGAATAATAGGCAACTACAGAAGAAGCGTAAACAGAGGTAACACAGTGCTAAATAAAAGAAAACATGAGCAGCATCACTTACGGATCTGGGAAGACCCTTGAAAACATATTACTGTATGCAAAGAGCAAGCTGCTGACCATAAATGCAGTGTGATACTGTTTATGTTTAAAAAACACAAATCAGTACTCTAAATTTTTCACAAATGTGCATATAAGCGTTAAAATGATGGGGAAAGAAATGCATATATCCACAGTAGCAAGTATATATGAGGAGACATAGAATGAGCCGTATTTAGGGGAGAAATCACAGAGAATATAAAGTATCTGTCATATTCCAATTTCTTGAAAAATAACAAAATTCACAATTCACTTATATAATAATACATACTGTACATATGTGGAGAAGACTGGAACTACTTAGGCCCAAATGCTATCACTGTTTAATTTTGTAAGGTAGAAATTTAGATGGCAGATGGGTGGACGGAGAGACAGGTGGTGGACAGAGAGATGAATGGATGCATGGACGGGTGGAGAGATGGACGCATGAACACAGAGTGGGTGGACAGACGGTGGATGGACAGGCGACGGCTGAATTTTAACCACTGGCTTCTGGCACCCCTAAACACTTCTCCCACAACACAGCAGGTCTTGAAGTAACGTGAGAAGAACTTGCCCTAGAAATTCTTTGCAAAAGTCATCAGATACGTTCCCCATGCAGCTTGGGCACAGTGTATTTGCTTCCCAATAGAACAATCCAGAAGGGAAACGAGAAGAGTGGTGTAGGGAGACCTGCTGAAGAAATGTTCTTGGCCAAGGGAAGGTCCTGCGTCCCAGGCACAAGCAGGATTGGCTCATCCACAAGGAGGAAAACGAGGCAGCTGGGAGCAGAGGGCAAAGGAGACGCCGTTTCGTCTGCTAGTACTTAATGCTAATAAACTCTGCTGTTAGCATAGTCGCTGCTGTTACTAGCTGAAACTGTCACTACTGTGTCATAGTGTCACACATTAAATTTATACATTTGATTAATTTAAATTCATGATATTAGTAATTATTAAATACTCCTCTTTAAACTCTTAGTTATTTTCAAGTGTTTAATCTGGAACAACAGATTGATAGGCCTTTCACCTCTAAAAGGCAGATGCTTCCTCCTCCTCAGTACTGGTGACATAGGTTGAAGACAAATGATGCTCACTTCAGTCCCAAGTTGTGGACATTTAACTTTTCTGCTTTTGTTCTTGTTCCTTTTGCATGTTGTTGGTGTTAAGCTGCTAAGTCCTGTCCAGCTCTTTGCTACCCCCATGGACTGCAGCACACAAGGCTGCCCTGTCCTGCACCATCTCCTGGAGTTTGCACAAATTCATGTCCATTGAGTCAGTGATGCCATCCACCATCTCATCCTCTGTCATCCGCTTCTCCTCCTGCCCTCAATCTTTCATAGCGTCAGGGTCTTTTCCAATGAGTTGGCTCTTTGCATCAGGTGGCCATTGTATTGGAGCTTCACCTCCAGCTGAGTATTCAGGATTGATTTCCTTTAGGATGGACAGGTTGGATCTCCTTGCAGTCCAAGGGACTCTCAAGAGTCTTCTCCAACACCACAGTTCAAAAGCATCAATTCTCCAGTGCTCAGCTTTCTTCACAATCCAACTCTCTCATCCATACATGACCACTGGAAAAGCCATAGCTTTGACTAGATGAAACTTTGTCAGCAAAGTGATGTCTCTGCTTTTTAACATGCTGTCTAGGTTTGTCATATCTTCCATTCCAAGGAACAGGCCATCTTTTAATGTCATGGCTGCAGTCACCAACCTCAGGGATTTTGGAGCCCAGGAAAATAAACCCTGTCACTGCTTCCACTTTTTCCTCTTCTATTTGCCATGAAGTGATGGTATCAAATGCAACGATCTTAATTCTTTGAATGTTGAATTTCAAGCCAACTTTTTCACTCTCCTCTTTCACTCTCAAGAGGCTCTTTAGCTCCTCTTCACTTTCTACCATTAGAGTGGTGTCATCTGCATATCTGAGCTTCTTGTTATTTCTCGCAGCATCTTGATTCCAGCTTGTGCTTCATCAAGCCCAGCATTTCTCATGATGTACTCTGCATATAAGCTGAATAAGCGGGGTGACAATACACAGCCTTGATGTACTCCTTTCCCAGCATCGAACCAGTCAGTTGTTCCATGCTCTTTTGCATACTTACGTTTGTCTTCCTCTAACTAGAATAAGAGCTTCTTGGTTAACGGAATGCAGTCTCTAGGCAATGTATGGTTTACACCATTGTCAAAGTAAAACCAGAAAATTTTTGAACCTTAATGAATATTTGTTCATGTTGACCATGCACTTATGTTCAAAAGTAAGAAGGAAAAATCAATGAAATTAACTAAGTATTTTGTTACACATTTTAATCCTAAATGTCTTAGTAATTCCTCACGTCATTTTTTAAGTCTTTCCAATAAGCAAGCTGCTTACCAGTGCTCAGAAATAGATGGATTAGTGAATCTTACATGTTATGATACTCATGCTGTGAGGTGAACAAATATCATACACCATTTGCACCATTTCACTCAGGTTGGAAGAGTCCAGCTCAGCGCCCAGTCCCTCTCGATGTGCACGCTCAGCACTACTTTTTTTGCAGAAAGGGGCACTTTATAAAGATCCAGTTGTGACCCTGAGACTCCAAACTCACAGTCCACTGAAGCTCACCCAGGAGAGTGTCCAGAAAGACTTCAGGGGGTCTGTTCTCATGATGTCAAAGCTTTGAAGAAAAGGACTTGAACACGGGGATGGAATTCATCCCATCTTAGACTTTGGTCCTTTCAAGACATCTGGACTCTGGGGAGACTCCAGTGATCACAGGGTGGTGTTTTCTTGAACAAAGCCATATTGAAAGGATCATAGGAGTCTTTTAACTTTAGTTAGGATGGCGGTCATTGTCTAAATTTCCAGTGAGTGAAATATGTATGAAGATTTCTTTGAATGAAGTGAATGATTCCAAGATGACTTTTCTTCCAGAATCATTTCATTCTATCAGATCTAGGGTTGAGGTGAAGATTCTAAAAGAAAGTTTTGTTCCATTGGAAAAATAAAACGTAGGGTCTCATGATGGCTTGAATCCTAAAATATTTCCATTATAATATTTAAAAGTGTCAAGAAAAAAAACAGCCAGTGTTCTTCAATGAAATAAAAGTCAGTGTAGATATTTTCCCCATGGTCTTACAGTAAAATTCAGTGATGAATCCACGTGGGAAGCCTCTTTCTCATCCTGACTCCAGGGCCAGCAAAGCATGAGGTTTCAGACATGAAAGACTTCACGCCTCTCCACGCCCAAGATGAGCACAGAATAGTCATCTGAATCCATGTGACACACTGGAGAAGTAAATCCTTTATTTCAGACTGTCAGTAACTCATTTTTCTAGGGCTCCATATTACTTAAGTCCACAGGAAAAAGTAGTATTAGTGACCTCAGCAGTCCGTGTGGCTATTATTTAAAAAGCCCCAGGTGTGCATATAATAAACTTGCTGAGGGAACCATCTCTCTTTTTATAATAATACATTTAATCTAATGCTGACTTCAAAGCATTTGCTCCTGTGTCATTACAGAGATATATGTGGTCTTTTCGCTTGAATATAGCAAGCCTTATATGCATATGCAATCCTCAACCTTCTTACCTCTGAGTCCTGCTTGGGTAAAGGACATGGAGAAACAGGGAAACGATTTGGGGTTGGCCCCGCAGCACTGGGCAGTGCACACCCCACAGGACTGCTCTTGACCTCTTGGGCTCTTCATCTGTGCTGAGGTTTTCTTCGCAGTTAAGTCTCCAGGGTGTGGGTCATCCTGCAAGAACCGTCCTCAAAGAGTGTGAATTTGGTCTGCAGTTGAGAGAATGCACATAATAAATCCTGTTTAGTGAGGACAGAGCTTGATAAAGCCCAGAACCAAAGTCACTACCGTCGTGGCCGAAGGTCTCTCTGACGTCACTGTTGGACAGGTGCATGTCAGTCAACAGTCTATCCAGATGAGAGGCCGGTCTCTGCCTCCAGGTTCCCTCTGCTCCCCATCCAGTCCTGCTGCTGGCAGAGACTTCCTCCCCGGTTCTTCCTTCCAGCCTCCCCTCTGCAGCATTGCTGCTAGACCCTCCCTGCCACCCTGCCCTTCCTATTTGGCCTACCTGCCCCTTCCAGAATGATTTTATTCATGGCACCCCACAGTGTGTGTAACCTTGCTCACAAACCCCTCTTGGCTTCTATTTTAGCCTCAATGAAAGCTTCTTAAAATCTGGCCTTTCTGGGTGTTCTCCCATTTCATCTAGCATGTCCTCTGTGCCCCAGACAAATTGGATTTATAATAAAGTCATTTCAGTGCCCATGAAAGGCAGGCACTTCCCCAAACCTTTATATGCACCATCTCATCTTATCCTCAAAACAACCCTGGGAGGCAAAGGGCACAGAGAATAAAACGTTCATAATACTCTCCTCCCCCACTGCTTTACAGAGGAAACCTTCCTCTCCTGAACTTACGGAAGTGGACCAGCAAGGCTGTCTGGTCCCACGGCCTTGAGATACCTACGGGTCGATGAGGACAGAAGGCCAGTGAAAAGGGTCCCAACCCTGCCCATCCTGCCCTCTCCCCACTTCCAGCAAACAGGCGCCACGTCTTCTACGCTCACACTGTCATCTTGCACTTGCCTCTATTAATAATTGTAATCAGGAGTGGAAAGGGGACACAAGCGTCTTTACTTGTCTCATGTCCTCATAGAATATTGGAGTGAGTTGCATGCCCTGCTCCAGGAAAACCTTCCCGACCCAGAGATCAAACGCATGTTTCTTCTTTCTCCTGCCTTTGCCAGTGAGTTCTTCACCACGAGTGCCTGCTGGGAAGCCCATTTTATATATAGGAGTTTATACACGTTAATCTCACCCTCCTAATTGACCCCTCCCCATCTCTTTCCCCTTTGGTAACCATAAGCCAGTTTCCTATGTCCTTGGGTGCATTTGTATTTTGTATGTAAGTTCATTTGTTTCTCTTTTTCTTTTTCTTTTTTTTTTTTTTTTGATTGCGCACGTAAACGACAATGTGTGGTGCTTTTCTCTGTCTGGCTGCTCCACATAGTATGATCATCTCTAGGTCCGTCCATGTTGGCTTTGCTTTGACTTTTGTTTTTAAACAAATTCCTCCGATTTCTTTTAAAAGTAATAGAATTTTCCTTCCGTGTAGTTGGAACACTAGGTCTGAGAGGTCTACGCAGAGTAATTGTGAGTGAATTCCGACCCTGTGCACTCACAGATGTGTTATACATCATATTCCACATTTCACTTGCAGTTCACCAAGACCCACAGATGGCAGAATCAAAGCTGGAGATAAGGAGCTGTCCCACTCTGTCAGCTGCGAAAGTCAAGTTGATATCTTATTTCTTTAAATAGAGAGATTATAGAGTAGGTTAATAAAAAATAATCACCTGTCGGTGGGAAAAGATACAAAGCCAGTGCAAGCATCCATACACATACCTGCTGGAAAGGCTGGCTTGATGTTCTTGTTAAACTCAAGCAAGGTCAGGCAAAGGAGTATCATTTTCTTAAATCCGCTGCTCAACCGACTAAGACATCTGTGAAAAGAGTGTTTGCGACAAGATTTATGGAGGTTTCCTCAGGATATTGATGTATGTATTGTATCCACAGCTAGAGTAAAGATGATGTCTTTAATTATGATTCAGACACACCAAAGAGAGTGTGGAGGAACAAATGGCTTTTGAAATTAAGATCGATTTCTCTTTTTTTGACACTCTATACAGATACACACATACACACACACACACACACACTCACACACACACAATCTTTTCCCTCTTTATATATATTAACACAGTGACATTTCACTAATATGATTATAAGTTGGATTTTCAAAGCCATTTCATCAAGGTGCAGAGATAAATTCATTAATAAATTAGACACTGAATGTAATATAGATACGCTTTTTTAAACTAGGTATATTTACATGTGGTGTTATTCTTTAAAAATTGCTGGTCTTCTCATAACATATGGCAGCTAAGTAAGAGAATACTTGATCAACAAGAACATTCTGGCACAGCCATAACTGATAAACAAGATGCCTGAGTTGAAAAGCACACTTGAAATTCCGGTCGTGTAAGCCTAGCGCCTAAGACAGTGGGTCAGGTGGACGTCACACTAAATCACTTATGAAGGAAAGCCAGAACTCCCTATCACTGTTATATTTAAATTTGGGGAATGACTTTGCACACCATCACTTATACCCTATTTTTCTCATCTTAAATTTGGAAATAAGCTTGGTCGATTCCCCAGGATCACTAGGAAGAATCAACAAAGCAATGCTGGTATCTTGAAATAGTATGAAAGTGCTTGGCTTTATGCATAAAATAGAAGATACATTATCAAGATAGTCACTCAGTTTTAGAAACTTTGCAAGCCTACCTCACCATCAGTTCAGTTCAGTTCATTCACTCAGTCGTGTCTGACTCTTTGTGACCCCATGAATCGCAGCACGCCAGGCCTCCCTGTCCATCACCAACACCTAGAATTCACCTGCACTCACGTACATTGAGTCAGTGATGCCATCCAGCCATCTCATCCCCTGTCGGCCCCTTCTCCTCCTGCCCCCAATCCCTCCCAGCATCAGAGTCTTCCAATGAGTCAGCTCTTCGCATGAGGTGGCCAAAGTACTGGAGTTTCAGCTTTAGCATCAGTCCTTCCAGTGAACACCCAGGACTAATCTCCTTTAGAATGGACTGGTTGGATCTCCTTGCTGTCCAAGGGACTCTCAAGAGTCTTCTCCAACACAACAGTTCAAAAGCATCAATTCTTTGGCACTCAGCCTTCTTCACAGTCCAACTCTCACATCCATACATGACCACTGGAAAAACCATGGCCTTGACTAGATGGACCTTTGTTGGCAAAATAATATCTCTGCTTTTCAGTATGCTGTCTAGGTTGGTCATAACTTTCCTTCTAAGTCTAAATTAAATATTTTACTGAATTGTATGTGATTAAATATTTCCCTCCACATCAACTGTGTTTAATGTTTTAAACTTGCAATTGAAAATGTTCTTAAAAAATCGTGTTTTCCGTCTTGACATCAATGGAAACCATTGCCTCCTAAGGCGTCTCATCTCACTGGACTGAGCTCCACAGTCTCTGCTGGAGGGAATGTATTTTCTGCCACAGGGCTTATGCAGCTGTCCTCTGGTTTCCGGCCTCAGTGAAGGCTCCATTTCTTTCCTGCCTGGACTCATCTCTCTGCCCCATGCTGCCTGCCAACCTCTTATCTGGATCCTGCTAAAACCACGTCTGCAGTGTCTCCCTGAGCTTGGAGCCCCCTCGGGTCTGGAGCTGGGGGTGTTGGGGCAGGGGTCACCACACCGGGCTTGGCCATCTTCTGAGCGCACCCACCTCCTTCTGTGATGCTGAGCTCTCAGCACCACTCGCCTCTCCCTTCTCGTGTTCTCGTTCCTGATGCAAATGCACATTTATTTCCTCCAGGTGAAGTTTTGTTATCTCTTTGCTTCTCTTTTTCCCTCCAAGGTAGCCCGAGAGGATACGTTACTAGAAAATGACTGTGGACTCAGAAGGGAAATGCTATGGCTCCCTGAGAAGCTGGGAGAGCTATGATACATCGTCATTTTAGACAGCATGTTAAAGTCATCAATTTTCCAAGTTTCATATCAGAAGATGTAAACTTTTAATTTTCCTCTTTGATTAATTTTTCCTTAACCTTGAGAACAGCTTTAGCTAATTATTAAAATTGAAACATAATCAAATAACCAGAAAAATGTATTTATTTTGTTTACATGTAGAACACAGAACTGTAGTCATAGATCTATTAAGCCGAATCTGAAAGTGGAATATTTCCAGAAATGAGGAGTTTGAGGTAGTTTGTTATTTTGGCAGAGACATATTTAAGAGCATTTTTCTTATAAAATAAAATTTACCTCTTCGTATTTTCATCCCATAACCCTAACCCAAATAATTTCTATTGGAATAACAAAAAAGAAATGAAGAAGTCAAATGACCACCACTCATTTTAATTCATTAAATTTCATGTTGTATTTTAAATGCACAAAAAAGAACTTGTATTTCTTTATAATAATTCAATGAACTGTAAACTGTGTATATAAAAATGAATTTTGAATATCAAAATGCAGACTTTTTCATACATTGCCCATAAAGTTGTAATTTCATTGTAAATATCTTGCCTGTTGCTGTGTGTTCATGTTGCTATATCCCCTCCCTCCGCTCAGACCCTGTTCTTTTCCTGGAAACTTACCCAAAGGCTCGCCTTTATGTGTTCCATTTTCCTCTTGAATCCAGAGTCAAACAGAAGGGATGATGACTTTGTATTTTGTGGGCTAACTGGACCCTTTTCTGCAGAATTCAGGGACTGTATCCGCCATGGGGTGTCAGGCCTTCCCTATAATGAGCTACACGTGGGCTGCCGAGTAGGTGTGCAGAGGCGGACGTCACTCTGTCCACTGCAGACGGTCTCTGGCTTGACCTCTTCTTCCTGGAAGACGGGTGGGGCTTCTTCCCATCCTGCTCTCCCTCCAGACACAAGGAGGTCACACATCCTTCCATCATCACAGGATTCAGGCCAAAACTTCACTAAAACAAAATCTGTCTAAAAGAAAACTAAGGAAGCCGTCAAGACTACAGTGTCTCCACGGAAGGTGATGTCGGCAAGCATCGCACAGGCCGGGGGCCAAAAGCAAAGCCGCGCTTGTTATCAGGAGAGGCGGGAACGCTCCCTGGAGAACCCAGGGCCTTTTGGTTCTCCTTGACCAGGACGACTTAGTGCTTTGGCTGGTGTGATATCTTCTTCCTCTTTGACCAATATTTAAGACCCCAGCTCCTGCCTGTTTGCATACTGTCACCTTTTTCTTTTACGTCCACTTGTTGACCACTTACTTTAAAGTGCTCCCAAGGAAATTACTATTGAGATTCAGTTGGGCAGACATGGTTCCCATGTCAAGATTATACGGTTATGTTTCAATAATCATGGTGACCAGACAAGAAAATGTTTTCTGATAATTCTACTGCAGGGTACTCAGTCTCTACTGCAGGGTACTCAGTCTCTACTACAGGTCACTCAGTCTCTACTGCAGGTCACTCAGTCTCTACTGCAGGTTACTCAGTCTACACTGCAGGGTACTCAGTCTACACTGCAGGTTACTCAGTCTCTACTGCAGGGTACTCAGTCTATACTGCAGGGTACTCAGTCTCTACTGCAGGTTACTCAGTCTCTACTGCAGGGTACTCAGTCTATAATACAGGTTACTCAGTCTATACTGCAGATTACTCAGTCTATAATACAGGTCACAGCCTCCTACAGTCTCCAAAGGATGTAAATATTTCTTCCAGTTTCTTCTGGGAATATACCAGATGCTTCATCTAAGGGCAGAAAGAAACATTGTCCAAGAAAGACATATAAAAAGATGGAGTTCTCAAGATCGAATGAGGTTCTAGCTTCTTTTTAGCTGTTTGCTGAGAGGAAAGCTTTGTGAAATTTAACACTTTAAAGGTTTCTATGCACATTTATTTAATTACTGCTTCAAAGCACTCAAAATAAACTAATAAGTTGAAATACTATGGGTTTTCAGATTTAATTGACTTTGTAAAAAATAGATTAAAATTACGTTTGACATTTCACAAATTAGTAATAGCATCTATGCCTATGGCCTCCCCCCTGCTTCAGACATTAAAGAACCCACTTGCAATTGCAGGAGACCAGGTTCAATCCCTATGTTGGGATGATCCCCTGCAGAAGAGAATGGCTACCCACCCCAGTATTCTTGCCTGAAGAATTCCGTGGACAGGAGCCTGGTGGGCTACAGTCCGTGGAGTGGCAAAGAGGTGGACCCAACTGAGCGACCTGAACCATGAATTTCAGAGCAAGAAAACCAGTTGTTGATAACATTTGATTTAGTGGGAAAATTAAATAAAACAACACTGAAATCCAGCCATGTTTCCATCTTAACCACGGGAAGATTATGAGTTGGTGTGACCCCCAGTGATGAAGTCCTGTATTTATATTTCTTTCCTTACCTGAACCCAAGAATAATTTCTAATCCAAAGGATTCCTTTAGCATACATGAGCAACCTAATACAACAATGTTTTGTATGAAACATATTCCTAGGTTTTTAGCAATCATTTATTATTTTTTAATATTTTCTTGCTTATAAGGTGACTGCAGGCTAAAGGGCTAGATCTACTCATGAGAAAATGCTTAGATTAACAAAAAGGAGTCTGAAAGCCACATTTATAGTAGCAAAACCACACAACAAAAGGATTAGACGGGCCACTGCTTGTAAAGTAGAAATGTAGCTGGGAATTCCTACACAAACTGGAAAGTTCAACTTTGCCAGGAACACTTACAGTGTTCAATCTGGAAACGACAGGACAGAGACACATGTTTAAGATAATTTAAATTTGCTATCAGTATAATATGATTTCTGGGAAAATAAGTTATAGTCAAAGCTATGATTTTTCCAGTAGTCATATACAGATGTGAGAGTTGGACCACAAAGAAGGCTGCGTGCCAAAGACTGATGCTTTCAAATTGTGGTGGAGAAGACTCTTGAGAGTACCTGGGACTGCAAAGAGATCAAACCAGTCAATCCTAAAGGAAATCAAACCCTGAATATTCATTGGAAGGACTGATGATGAAGCTAAAGCTCCAATACTTTGGCCACCTCATGCGAAGAGCTGACTCACCGGAAAAAGATGCTGATTCTGGGAAAGATTAAGGCCAGGAGGAGAAGGAGGTGACAGAGGATGAGATGGTTAGATAGCATCACCAGCTCCATGGGCATGAGTGTGAGCAAACTCCGGGAGATAGTGGAGGACAGAGGACCCTAATGTGCTGCGGTCCATGGGGTCGCAACTTCGCAACTGAGCAACAAGTTCGAGGAAGAGCTTCTCCATTTTCTTGTTTGTTTCCAAGTCACAGTTTCAGTCAAGAGTTTCTAAAAAAGTTAGAGAAAACATATAAAAAGTAAAAGGACCAGATCAACAGAGACTCTAAATAGTGGCCTTGTTTCAAAAAAAGAAAACCAATGTACAGATTATACAGTGATGAATTTCATATAAACTGGCATAGTCGTGGGCAGTGAGATACAGTTGCTCTCCATTTCTTAAATTATATGTTGTATATACGGGCTTCCCAAGTGGCACAGTGATGAAGAATCCACCCGCCAATGCAAGAGATGCAGGAGACGGGTTTGATCCCTGGGTTGGGAAGATTCCCGAGGAGTAGAGATGGCAATCTGCTCCAGTGTTCTTGCCTGGAAAACACAGAGGTGATCACACAGAGTCGGACACAACTTGACAACTGAACAACAGCAAGAACCCCGTGAGTAAGTCATAGTCACTCAGCATTTCCTACCTTCCGTCTCTGCTCACAGCCCACCGTGAGACTGCCACTTTCTCGCAGGGCTCTGTCACGTTCAGCACAGCGTCCTCAGCAAAAAGCTTTGCATGGTGACACTCAGTACTGACTGCAGGTGTCTTGTAACGTTTCTCTGACTTTTTTTTGGGGTTCACATTCAGTGGTGTGTGGCCCACAGTTCCCTGACTACACATTTAACCTGCATGCCCTGCTCTGGAAGTTCAGAGTCTTAAGCACTGGACCACCAGGCCAGTCTTTAGCTTCTTCCCTATGATGGCTGTTCATATCCACAGAGTAAGCCTAACACCAGCGTTTCCATCGTGTCTGTAGTGGGAGGTTCATGCACTTAACTGTTAGGGATACATCAGAGGAAAGAGTCAATAAGTGTAACGTTAAAGGTCTGCTTACTTCCGCTCGATGCCCACGACGCAAATACAAAAGGGTACAGAGCGTAAACATATAATCAATAGATGGCATCCAAATAGCCTGTTATCTCATGAAAGAAGAAGTGCCAACATTTTAAATAACATTCCGTTGTTGCTTCTATCAAGCCATTGGTGCCTTTGGAGGTTATAATTTTCTTTGATGAGGTTAAGGGAAATCTGGGGAAACACTCACTGCAGTTAAATGTGCTCATTAAGGGCAGCCTTTCTGGAGAAAAATCTGAACATGCACACCACCTTTCTTCAGAAACAAGATATTCTTATTCCGACTATTTTACTTCCTGGAATTTTCAGGAGGAGCTAGTTAACTCAAACCTATAGCTACAAAGATGTTCATCTCGTTGTTTATATAAGAAAGAAAAAAGTTCAAACCACTAATTATATACTAAAATATAAATTTTAAGTAGAAAGACTTTACACATAGGAAAATGTTCATTTTTAAAGTGAAGAACTAAAAAAAAAATAATTCATTACTCTA
>SJYF01000373.1:1940943-1951552 GCA_006410515.1 Procapra przewalskii | reverse complement strand
GAATTTGTACAGTAAGATCGTAGATGATTTTATATTATTTTTATAAGTATTTTTCTTATTTCTATAATATATTTCTGTTGCATTTGAAGCAGAAAAAAAGGATTATTTTTATTTTTAAAAAAGAAAACATTGTCAAATACTAAAATAAAATATAAATATAAAATTCTATGAGTTTTGATAGAGAGTACAGATAAAAATCTTTTTTGGGTAATAGATAATATATTTAAGGTTGTTTTCATATATTATCTTACTGATTAGTTCTTTCTTATTGCCTTTGATAAAGAAAGTGAATGAGAATCGAAGGAATAGTGCAAATTCTCTGAGATATTCATTCACTTCTATGCATTCTTGGTAAACTCTTTTGATATTAGTTCAGTTCAGTTCAGTCCCTCAGTCATGTCCAACTCTTCACGACCCCATGGACTGCAGCACACCAGGACTCCCTGTCCACTGCCGACTCCCGGAGTTCACTCAGACTCACGTCCGTGGAGTCGGAGATGCCATCCAGCCGTCTCATCCGCTGTCGTCCTCTTCCCCTCCCGCCCTCAACCTTCCCCAGCATCAGGGTCTTTTCAAATGAGCCAGCTCTTCGCAGCAGGTGCCAAAGATTGGAGCTTCAGCTTCAACATCCGTCAGACTGTCACCAGTGTTCCAGCGAGCTTTTGCTAAGTCTCCCACGATATGAGTTTTGAAAAGGTTTGAAGGAAGTGAGAGTGCTGTAAATGTTTGCTCTAATGAAAACAAGTTGTTTAAAATTTCCCCACTTCCACGTCTTACTGTATTTTCTAAACCATGTCTTTACTGCTTAGGCAGAAATTTAAACAGTGGCTTAAATTCAAGCCACCAATGGTCCGGATAAAGTCACCCTCGGCTGTATGAGAGATAGGAAGAGAGCATGTGAGAATGACTGCAGAAAGTAGTATCTCTATAAAAAGTGACAGAAAGTATTTGAGTTTGGAAGGCACGAATGGAGGTTTTTCTTCGAAGGCCATTTTGATTAATCTAATCCACCACGACAAATTCACAATTCAATATGAGACGTAAGGGTGCCTGAAGATGCCCTTTACTGTCATCCAAGGGAAAAAAAAAAATGTCTAAGTGAGAGATGAAAACATGGCAAGCTTAAGTAGGAGATAAGAATCTGAACTGCGGCTGGCGTGATAATGTGCAGTGAGGGCTCCCAGGAGAAGAGGACGCCGTGCTCTCCCTGCACAGGGGCTGAGACAGACACAAACCAGCTTTCTGCACAAAATGCCTTCCTTCAGCATCCGACGGGGAGTAGGAGGTCCTGCAGGCTTATATTGCATGCCCAAATCAGCACCTGCGGAGACTTATTAAAGAAACACTGGACTTCCTAAGTCTTTTTGCCTTTGGATTCCCTTACTCTTTTCCTGAAAAAAGTATTGTTGACCTTCCAAGAAGCAATGGTCAATTGCCCCAAAAATGAAATACAAGATTGTATTTAAGGACATACAGTAAATCTAGATTACTTGAGCAAAGGCGCAGTATCTTTCTCTTGTTTTCCAGTTGTCTAAGTCTGATTTCCTTTAGATGATCTACAGTGCGTTTTCTCTAAATGTTCTGCAAGGCTCTCGAAGTTTCTGCATCCATCCATCTATTCACCCATCCATCTGCCCATCCATCATCCATCCATCCACCCATCCACCCATCATCCATCCATCTGTTAAGTGTCATCTGTTATCAGGCATTGGGCAAAGTATGAATGCAGTAATTTTAATCAGTTTATGCACTTTCAGGCTCATAAGGGCAGACGTTATACAAGGAAGTCACCATATTGTTAGCGCATCACAAGGGTGATCAGCATTATGATGGAAGCAAGGGGGTATTATGAAAACCTAAATGTTACTTCGTGTTTGCAAAGTGTCAGGGATAGGATGGAGCTAGCTCTGGGGTGGGTGGGGGAAATAACACTTAAATTCAGACTTAGAGGCTTGGAAGGCAGAGTACCCCATGCAGAAGAAACAGCTTGGCGGATGTCTTTAGCAGGGGCTTCTCAGGTGGCACTAGGGGTAAAGAAACTGCCTGCCAGTGTAGGATACATAAGAGACTCGGGCTTGATCTCTGCGTCGGGGAGATCTCCTGGGGGAGGGCATGGCAACCCAGTCCAGTATTCTTGCCTGGAGAGTCCCGTGGCCAGAGGAGCCTGGCACACTACAGTTCATAGGGCTGCAAAAGAATCAGACAAGACTGAAGCAACTGAGCACACACACACACGCCCTTATTAGAGAGGAGTGTAACATTTTAAGGAGCTGAATGTCACAAATTAGTGAAATTCCAGTAACGGTGGAAACTGAGATGGTGGCAAAGATAAAATGCAGAGGGGACAGGGTTGTGACCAGAACTCTCAGGTCTTACCAGTCCTGGAAGGTTCTCCACTTTATTAGAAGTAAAATGGGGATTAACTGAAGGGTGCAATGTACCAGGACAATATATTCTCATTTTAATATTTAAAATATCAAAAAGTATTAATTTCTTCTCCTACAAAGAGACTATCATGGCCAAGGTCAAAACTGGAAGACTGTCTGTGGTGTAGGAAAGTAAGTGGACAGTGAACTGAGCTGGGTATCCCAGACAGTTGCAGCTGACAATTAAGCTCAGTTCAGTTCAGTCGCTCAGTCATGTCTGACTCTTTGCGACCCCATGAATTGCAGCATGCCAGGTCTCCCTGTCCATAATCAACTCCTGGAGTTCGCTCAAACTCACATCCATCGAGTTGGTGATGCCATCCAGCCATCTCATCCTCTGTCAAGTCACACTCAAAGATGGACTGAATACAAGGCTCAGAGAAAGAAACATTTAAAGGAGGACCACTCGTCCTGATCTGTGCCACTGGGTGCAGAGACATGCCCCTCAGGACATTGCAGAAGACAAGGCCTGGGGAAGCTGTTTTGACAGAGAAGATCGCAAGTTCAGTTCTGAGCACGTGATGTTTGAAACGCCTGTGAGAAAGTCAAGGGAATATGCGAAATAGACAACAATTAAGTGTGTAATCCCAGAGCCAAGATAGAAGGTCTTGCTGGAGGGCACATGTAGGGTGAGCCACATCATTTATTAAACATGCTCGAGTCTCTCAGTTCATAGTAACTAACGATACCATTAGTTTACTTCATTAGCCGAGAAGTAAGGGGGGAAATCAGATAAGGAGTGTTATTGTTTCCTGGAAAAGGCACTTAGAGTCCATTCCACTTAACCTTAAGCCAGGATCATTCATCAAAACACAAGAAGACCTTGGTGAACCATCTCACCTCCCCCCGCCCCCGTGCTTCGCCACCCCCACCTTGGATCCAGAACCTGCACGGCTCCGGCGGCTCTAACAAATGACCACCGAGGAAGCAGCCAAAGCAACAGAAATGTTATCGCTCACCATCCTGGATCTTGACAGTCTAACTTTGTTACTGAGTCCAAGGTCACTCTGCTCACCAATCAGAGAGAAAGTATGAGGCGGGGAGCACAGCTTCACTCGGAGAACCAGCCAAGAGAAGGCGGCAGACTAATGCCTCAAAATAACCATCCTGTTGGAGTCCAAATACCAGGTTCTTTTATAGATTAGAGGTGGGAGACGTCATCCATCTTGCAAATATCTCCTAGAATGGCAAGCCTCCAGCAGGAGGGTGGGTTAATCTCTTCCTTCCCACCATCTACACATGGACAGGGCTCTGAAAAAAGCCACTTTAGTTTAATAGTCAGGCAGAGGGGCAGGATTCTCTGAGGCAGGCCAGTAGATACGATTATAATAACAAATTGAGCTTCAGTATTCTGGCCTAGAGAATTCCAACACCTGTATAGTCCATGGGGTTGCAGAGTTGGACATGAGTGAGCAACTTTCACTCCATAATAACAAAAGCAATGGAAAGCGAGGCAAAGAAATAGTTTCCACGTGGAGTCAGAATTGGCTTTTTCTTGCAACCAAATCAGTGTACAAAGATGGTCAGTGTCTGGCGGGAGCCCTCTCCCTAGTTTACAGATGGACACCTTCTCACTGTGACCTTGCGTAGCAGAGAGGGGATGCAAACCGTCTCCTGTCTCTTCTTGTGAGGGCACTGGTGCCATCACAACGGCCCCTCCTTCATGACCTAATCTCCCAAAGGCTTGCCGGTCAATGTCATCACATTGTAGATTAGGTTGTCAATACCCAAACTGGGGGGCGACACAAACCTTCAGTCCATAGCAGTCATCATGACCGATATCTGGCTCTGGCCTCATCTAATCATATGCATCCTTAGACATGCGGCTGAATTGCCTTCTCTGTAGTTGACTTTACACAATTTACATGTGAGGGATGAAAGTCTCCACTCCTATAAGGAACTGCCCACATGAACAGTGATGCTAAGTCAGATATCCATCCATCTATCCATCCATACTGTCCACCTAGCACCCAGCTCAGAAGTCTCACACTAAAAAAACATGGTATGGAATCTTATACAGGAAATACCTTTATTTCCATGTAATTGAAACAGTGCTTTTTTTTTTCCCTATATGAGAAGCTTTCCTGAAATAAAAATAAGAAAATGGACAAACATTGTTCATCACCAACTGCATGTCAGGTACCATGTGGGTTTTTAGGGAATCAGGCATTCCTTCACCGGTAGCTGTCTTAGGACAGGGCAGTGAATCAAAAGTTCATTTCTTAAGACAAAGTGTCTTGCATTATAGTGAAATACCCAGAGAGCATCAGGTATGCATTACAATGAGATGCAAAGGCTTTGTCAAAGGTTCACTGAGCAAAACCAAAGTGGGACAGAGTAGATTCACTGGGATGATGGAGAGATTTTGTGGACGGGGGATCCTCTGGGGAAGGGTCACGTGGTGTCCCTGTCTGATGGGGAGAAGGAGGCAGCTTCTCAGGACTCGTTTCCCAGTGAAGGGGAGCGTGCAGTAGGATAGATTTTGGAAAACACAGTTCCCTGAAGGGTCTTCTACAAAGATGGAGGTGACTACAGACAGAAAATGCCTTTATCAGGAAAGGCAACTGGAGGGGGAGAATTGGGCTGTTGAAAGCAGGAAAAGAAGGCAGAGAATCATCCTTGTGGATCTGAAGATAGAGGTCATTGTTGAATGGAGTGTGACTGAGGAGAAAGTGAAGGATCTTGGCATGAAAATACGAGAGGAAGAAATAATAGATCCTGATATAAAAAATTATTTTCAATTGTGCATACCCTTCTCATCCACTTGAGTCAGTAAGTCAATATCCTACATCCAGATGTCAAAGGTGGCTTGTCAAAGGGGTTCTCTAGAGCCAGAAGATGCCACCCCCCCCCTCAGATCAGGACACCCCATTGCTCACTAGCTGTCGTGTCCATTTATCTGAGACCCCATGGACTGCAGCACTCCAGGCTTCCCTGTCCTTCACTACCTCCTTCAATTTGCTCACACTTGTGTCCACTGACTCGATGGACATGGCGTGGACATGAAGCCTGGAGTCCTGTAGTCCATGAGGTCGAGAAGAGTCAGACATGACTGAGCTGTGTCCATCGAGTCTGTGATTCTAGCCAACCATCTCATCCTCTGTTGTCCCCTTCTCCCCTCGCCTTCATCAGGGTCTTTTCCAGTGAGTTGGATCTTCGCGTCAGGTGGTCAAAGTGTTGGAGCTTTAGCTTCAGCATCAGTCCTTCCAATGAATATTCAGGACTGATTTCCTTTAGGATGGACTGGTTGGATCCCCTTGCAGTCCAAGGGGTTCTCAAGAGTCTTCTCCAGCCCCACAGCTCAAAAGCATCAGTGCTTTGTCACTCTTTTTATGGTCCAGCTCTCACATCCATACAGGACTCCTGGAAAAACCACAGCTGTGACTATATGAACCTTTGTTGGCAAACTGATGTCTCTGCTTTTTAATACACTGTCTAGGTTCGTCATAGCTTCTCTTCCAAGAAGCAAGCATCTTTTAATTTAGTGACTGCAGTCACCCGTCTTCAGTGATTTTGAAGCCCCCCAAAATAAAATCTGTCACCATTTCCATTTTTCCCCACCTATTGACTGTAGCATTTCTTCCTTATATTCTCAATAACTTCAAAAGTATGTATTTTTCATACATTGAGTGTCTATCCTAATTAGAACCTTTTTTCTTAAAACAGTCAACCCAATAGTCAACTCAAATTTCCTCATTAAAATGTAATCAGAGTCCCTCACCCACCTTGGAGACCATATTAACAAAACAATAAGAAAGCAGTCATGCAATTAGCAAAATCTACTTATGAGAAATTATCCTTTCTCACAAGTGGCAAAAGTTGAAATACTTGTATAGTCTAAAATGCTTCATATAATTTACCATGTACATTTTTTTGTACTGGGAAATTTTCTCATAGTGATACTTAGTCTCCAAGATCTGAATGTAGATACTCCTTTTCAGCCAGACTACATATTTTAAGTATTCCCTTTAAAAAAACAACAGCCAAAGAAATTCTTCTGCTAAGCACTGATTTACTTCTTTCTCAACTGATTGTGCAATTTA
Organism: Procapra przewalskii; assembly: GCA_006410515.1. NCBI lineage: Eukaryota > Metazoa > Chordata > Mammalia > Artiodactyla > Bovidae > Procapra > Procapra przewalskii. The sequence continues at coordinate 1,945,083 of SJYF01000373.1, read as the reverse complement.
AAATACTGAGCGCTTCCATTTTCTGCTTTAAGCAGAAGGGGAGACATCACTTTTCATTTAAATATAATAGTATGCTTACAGTAAACTCATAAACCAAGACACGAAAAAAGGATGAGGTATTTTAGTGCTACTGAAAATTTCTGGCTTTTGTTTGTTTTTGTTTGTTTTCAGTTTGAAGATGTTCTGATTATTTATTGAGAAGTCCTGTGGAACCTCTGGAAATGTGATGGGAAATTGTGCACGTCTAGAACGGAGAGGCTTTTCTGGTTCACACCCACAACAGTGGGCATGAGACACAGTGATTAGTAAGCACTGAGACCGTTTGGAACTGTAACTTTCCAAGATGTAAATCACTGAGTATAAGGTTTTACTACATGGAAAACTTGCGTTTGAAGAATCCATGCAGACAATCACACAGACCATTGTTCTTTTGAGTCTGGATTTGCTATTAATAATCGTAGTCAACAGAAAGACTGTTGAAGAATGCATGTGTATTTTTACATCTATTTTATTTATTACCAGTCCACGTTTCTCATCTAAAAATGTTGATACATTTGTTAAAATATAATGCGTAAGGTCTTCGCTGAGTCATCAAGGATCAGTAGACAGATCACTTTGGTTAAGAGACCAGATTAGTTTCTCAGATATGATAATACCATCTTAGCCTATCACTTTAAAAAAAAAAAAAAGAACTTATTTTTTCCTGTAGCAAGGTGACAGTGTTCTTTAGCCAGCTTTTAACCTGAAATAGTGAAGTACAAAGCACGTCTTTAATCTCATGTTTAACGTACCCCTAATTTCAATAGCTCACCTTTGGGTGGCAGACATTTGCTTGCACGCATTTATCAGCCCCCTGTCTGCCTTCTGATACGTTTGAAGGTTCATGGTTTTTACATTCCCTTCAAATAGCCCTGTTGTCTTCAGGTTGACCTTCAAGGTCACCACTTTCTCACCCTGTCTGGCTACAGAGGTCAGCTGCGGTGTCCACTCTCTACTTGCAGGGCATAAAGTGATGCGCTGGCCCTGAGGTGTTGAGTCAGGAACCATCCCCGCTCCGTGTTCCCTGTGGAATCTGAACCCCCCTGTGAAATCCCACCTAGTCATTGACTCTATCCAAAACGAGTAAGGAGTCCAGTTTTCTTCTCTGTAGAAACTCATGATTGTAACAGGATCATCATTACCGCTGTCGTGCAGCAATGAACGCACCTTGGGAGGTTACTGAGGGTCCTGCAATACGCTGTGTATTTCACAGGTGGTCTCTATCACTCCTCACCTTGACCCTGTAAGACTCCATTCTTAGCTTGATTTTGTATGTATGCATGCTCAGGCGTTCACTCATGTCTGACTCTTTGTCACCCCATGGACTGTATCTACCCAGGCTCCTCTGCCCATGGGATTTTCCAGGCAAAAATACTGGGGTGGGTTGCTCTTTCCTCCTCCAGGGGATCTTCCCGACCCAGGGATTGAGCCCACATCCTCCGTGTCTGCTGCATTGACAGGCGAGTTCTTGACCACTGAGTCACCTGGGAAGCCCAAGAAAAACAGAGGCTCAGAGAGGGTGAGTAGCTTGCCAAAGGCCATACAGCTGGCAAATTCAGCAGACTTTGAACTTGTCTCTGACTCCTCCATACTGCGAACCTCCCTTCCCTGAGGTATTAAAACTCCCAACGTGAAAGTGTTAGTTACTAAGTCTGACTCTTTGCAACCCCATGAACTGTAGTCTGCCAGGCTTCTCTGTCCCCGAGATTTCCCAGGCAAGCATACTGAGGTGGGTAACCATTTCCTTCTCCAGGGGATCTTCCCAACCCAGGAATCGAACCCAAGTCTCCCACACTGCAGGTGGATTCTTTATCGTCTGAACTACTAGGGAATCTCTCAAGACAACCTACAACTTACATGGAGAGGATATGGCAAAATAAGTCTGCACTTGTGAAAACCAATGACCTTTACCATTGTTCAGAGCTTTGCTTGAGAGACCTGAACTCCCAAACACAGTCAGACCACCAGCCCACTGAGAGAGGAGAGTCCTCTGGGATATGATCCCCGTGAGGAGGACAGGTCTCCAAGCATCTCCATGAGCTAAGACTTCACTTTCTGTGGGGAAAACTGGATCCAGGAACTTGGAAATGGCTTTTCACTCTCCGCAATGTGCCCAGGCTTTGAATCTGGAGTCTCTGAGGGTGTAGGGGTCCCACCGGATCCCCCTAGAGCTCAGGGCCCAGCAGAGGGCTCAGCAGTTGCCAACCTGGCTGTCTGGGGCAACACTGACCCGGACAGACAGGCTCTGCTGAGGGTCCTTCCCTCCGGGGCTCTGTGCTCACCGCGAGGGGCAGAGAGGACCCCACATATGAACCCACACTTGAGGGACAGACGGCCGCGCCTGGGGGTGCAGGCCAGCCCCTCTCTGCGCGGTTCCCAGAACCTTCTCAGAAGCTGGTGGAGAACCTCAGAGTCTGCACCTTGGTAGACAGCACCCCGGGGACCTTGATCAAAGTCACACTCACGGCAGGAAAGTGCAGCGCCAACCTGCACTTCTGGGGAGGGTGGCCAGCATCCGAGGAGGGCTGGGGACTGGTCTCCAGGCAGCAGCCTCCCCTTGGCCACCAAGGAACCTCTCCACGACCACAGCTCTGCTACGATCTACACAGTCTGGCCCAAGGTCCTGGTGCCTTCCCGGAAGACCGTCCAAAGGGAGCTAGGAGCACAGGGTCCTCCTGCCCGCCAGGCCATCCCACGAGGCTAGCTTAAATCCAGGCTTCGGAAACTCACCAACTTTTGTAAAACACCCTGAACCCGTCCGTCAGGGGTGTTCCTGGCAGATGTCCAAACAGAGGTATGTCTTTGCTTCTTAGAAGAGAAAGCAGTTCCACCTATGAGAGTGTCTCGTTAGTTCTGGGTTTGTTTCCGTGTACAGTGATGGGCGGGATCGTCTCCAAGCCTCTGTCCACTACAACGTGGAAATCACGGAAGAGCCCAGGGTTCCGAGCCGGCCAGCCACTCCCAACCTGTGACTGCCAGCCGTTCCCCAGAGGTCTGGGGCCCGCTGGGCAGTTCCGGAAGCTCGCCTTCGGGAACAGTGGCCTCCTCCCGTCAGAGGCTCCGTGGGCCTGGGGCGGCCACCCGGGTCCTCCTCTTGCACTCCGTGGGCCTCGAGGGAGCACACTCAGGCCGCTCACGGCCGACGGCCAGCACTTCCGTCCCTCTCTGCCTCAGCCCTCCTGTCTCTCCTCAACCCAGTCCCTGCCCGGGATGCTGGGCAGGCAGCTGGACGGCTCCGCGCCCCCGAGTCGAGGTCCTGCAAGCCCCGGCTCCTGTCTCCCGGGCTTGCAGGGAGCCCCGCGTCCAGCCCCCACCCGTCCTGGGGCCTCGCCGTGAGCATCGGGTGCACTCAGAGGCCCTGTTCACCCCAGAGGCCAAGAGAGCGCCCGTGTTTCTGTGTTTGCTTTCATGCTCTGTCCCCGTGAACCTCTGTGCCCTTCACAGCCCTGAGCTTTCCCGAAAATGCCTCTTCCATGCAGCTCCTGCCTGGGCTGGGGCCCCTGCCTATCCTCTGCTCCCCGCCTGACCCTACGGGTCTCTGCCAGGCGCCAACAGGCATGCCCGAGGTTCTGCCACCAAACGACCCTCTCTCCCTGGCCTCAAGTACGGATTACCTGCTCGCTGAGTCACTCAGTCGTCCCTCTCTGCAACCCCCATGGACCGCAGCCTGCCAGGCTCCTCTGTACATGGGATTCTCCAGGCAAGGATACTGGCGTGGGTTGCCAGTTCCTCCTCCAGGGAACCTTCCCGGCCCAGGGATTGAACCTGTGTCTTCCTCATTGGCGGGTGAGTCACCCAGCCCAAATCAGTGTGTGTCAGGAGCGCCTCACAGAGAACTTAGCCCTGAAGTCAAGGACTCAGATCCATAAGACCCAATCTTTATTTTCACTATTGATAGTGGTAAAGCTACTTTTTTCTTATTTCACTTTGTCCTCATATTTTTTAAATTTAATTTTTATTTTATCTTGAAGTATTTATGATTTACAATGTTGTGTTAATTTCAGGTGTACAGAAAAGTTATTTGGTTTTAGCTATTCTTTTTCAGATTCTTTTTTTCCTGTGGTAGTTTTTTTTTTTAACTGAAATAAATCATTCCCATCT
>SJYF01000373.1:1924195-1934273 GCA_006410515.1 Procapra przewalskii | reverse complement strand
TGCAATTGTGTGGTAGTTTGAGCATTCTTTGGCATTGCCTTTCTTTGGGATTGGAATGAAAACTGACCTTTTCCAGTCCTGTGGCCACAGCTGAGTTTTCCAAATTTGCTGGCACATTGAATGCAGCATTTTCACAGCATCATCTTTCAGGATTTGAAACAGCTCAACAGGAATTCCATCACCTCCACTAGCTTTGTTCGTAGTGATGCTTTTTAAGGTCCACTTTACTTCACATTCCAAGATGTCTGGCTCTATATTAGTGATCACATCATCATGACTATCTGGGTCGTGAATATCTTTTTTGTACAGTTCTTCTGTGTATTCTTGCCACCTCTTCTTAATATCTTCTGCTTCTGTTAGGTCCAGACTATTTCTGTCCTTTATCGAGCCCATCTTTGCATGAAATATTCCTTTGGTATCTCTAATTTTCTTGAAGAGATCTCCAGTCTTTCCCATTCTGTTGTTTTCCTCTATTTCTTTGCATTGATCACTGAAGAAGGCTTTCTTATCTCTTCTTGCTATTCTTTGGAACTCTACATTCAGATGTTTATATCTTTCTTTTTCTCCTTTGCTTTTTGACTCTCTTCTCTTCACAGCTCTTTGTAAGGCCTCCCCAGACAGCCATTTTGCTTTTTTGCATTTCTTTTCCATGGGGATGGTCTTGATCCCTGTCTCCCATACAATGTCACAAACCTCTGTCCATAGTTCATCAGGCACTCTGTCTATCAGATCTAGGCTCTTAAATCTATTTCTCACTTCCACTATATAATCATAAGGGATTTAATTTAGGTGATACCTGATTGGTCTAGCAGTTTTCCCTACTTTCTTCAATTTGAGTCTGAATTTGGCAATAAGGAGTTCATGATCTGAGCCACAGTCAGATCCTGGTCTTGTTTTTTTGACTGTACAGAGATTCTCCATCTTTGGCTGCAAAAAATATAATCAATCTGATTTCGGTGTTGACCATCTGGTGATGTCCAAGCGTAGAGTCTTCTCTTGTGTTGTTGGAAGAGGGTGTTTGCTATGACCAGTGCATTTTCCTGGCAAAACTCTATTCTTTGCCCTGCTTCATTCCGCATTCCAAGGCCAAATGTGCCTGTTACTCCACGTGTTTCTTGACTTCCAACTTTTGCATTCCAGTCCCCTATAATGAAAAGGACATCTTTTTTGGGTGTTAGTTCTAAAAGGTCTTGTAGGTCTTCATAAAACCATTCAACTTCAGCTTCTTCAGCGTTACTGGTTGGGGCATAGACTTGGATAACTGTGATACTGAGTGGTTTGCCTTGGAGACGAACAGAGATCATTCTGTCTTTTTTGAGATTGCCTCCAAGTACTGCATTTTGGACTCTTGTTGACCATGATGGCTACTCCATTTCTTCTGAGAGATTCCTGCCCACAGTGGTAGACATAATGGTCATCTGAGTTAAATTCACCCATTCCAGTCCATTTTAGTTCGCTGATTCGTAGAATGTTGACGTTCACCCTTGCCATCTCTTGTTTGACCGCTTCCAATTTGCCTTGATTCATGGACCTGACATTCCAGGTTCCTATGCTATATTGCTCTTTATAGCATCGGATCTTGCTTGTATCACCAGTCACATGCACAGCTGGGTATTGTTTTTGCTTTGGCTCCATCCCTTCATTCTTTCTGGAGTTATTTCTCCACTGACCTCCAGTAGCATATTGGGCACCTACTGACCTGGGGAGTTCCTCTTTTGGTATCCTATCATTTTGCCTTTTCATACTGTTTCATAGTGTTCATTACGGGGTCACAGTGCTTGTGATGTCAGAACAAAGACTTTACATCCAAATTTGACAGATCCTTCACCCAGGCTTGTGACCACGGCTGCCCTGGCAGTTCAGTGAGGACGAGTTTCCTGGAGAGGACTGATTTCCCATTTTTTTCCTGGCTCCAAGGTCCACCCATTATCTGAGTCAGCTAGTAAGGGCTCCAAGAAAGACCCCGCCTCTAAGTGAAGTGAGTCAGACAGAGAAAAACAAATGCCATTCAATATGACTCACAGGTGGAATGTAAAAACATGGCACAAATGAGTTTATTACAAAACAGAAATAGACTCAGGCAGAAAGCAAACCTAAGGTTACAGAAGAGGAGGGGAAGTGTGAAAATGTTAGTTACTCAGTCATGTCCAACTCTGTGGCCCCACGGAGTGCAGCCTGCCAGGCTCTTCTGTCCATGGGATTCTCCAGGCAAGAATACTGGAGTGGATTGCCGTTCCCTTCTCCAGGGGATCTTCCTAACCCAGGCAGATTCTTTACCACTGAGCCACCAGGAAATGCTCTGAACCACTTTGCTGCACACCTGAAATCAACACCATGTTGCAAATCAACTACACAGCAGTTTTAGAAAAGATTTTAAAATAAAAAATAGTCCCTACCAACTGGACGTCACAGCTCAGACAAAGCCATCTCCTCTTACTGCGGCCCTCGCATCCAGCTCCCCTCTCCTGGGTTCAAGGCAAAGGGCGATTGTCTCAGAAATGATGGCTGGACCCAGGGTGCACAAACAGGCCATTTATAAAAAAAAAAAATAGTCTTTTGGATAGCTGTGACATCCAGTCCCTGAAAGGCAACACATAAAAGGCAAGCCTAAGTATTTTCCCACTATAGTGCAATACCCTTCATAAACCTTAAGTATCTTAAAAACCCAGAAAGTTACTTTGGAAGTTCACCTGCAGCTATGTTTGCAGCTCTTCGTCAAAAGAGACGAGAGTGGAGTTTAAAGAGAACGTTAAGTGCCATCTGCTCTTCGACGCCGGGTGGCTGGCAGGCAGCGTCGTGATGGCCCTGCACGACGGCCTTCGTGCAGCGTCAGGGCCCTTGCGGGCCAGTAATGGAGTGTACCTGACCATCTGCTTGTGTTCCCGTGCAACGGGACAGCTCTGTTTCTTCAAAAGAGCTCTCTGGCATCTGGTTGAAATGAACTGTGTAATTTTAGCATTTCTGATAGTTTTATTTTTGCCATAAGAAGCATCCATGTCTTGTAATGAGTCCTTATGTTTCTTCAACCCGGAGACTTCGCTCAAATGGTAACCACAAACTATGAACGCGTCTCCTGGCCTTGTGTATATTTCAGAAACTAGCATCCAGGGCACCTGGCTCCCACTAAACACCAACAGGAACAGATCTCAGCATTTGAAGGAAAACATTCACAGCGCATCAGTGTTTTCTTCCCATGCTTGTCTTGTTTTACTGTTTTGGTTTTAAATCATGGACGTGTCAAATCATGCACAGGCTTTACTGTGCCTATTTTCAGGCTGTCCAAAAGGTGGGTTTCTGGAGCAGAAGAGCCCTGACTCTGGAGGAGACCCCCGGCAAAGCTCAGACGTGGTCCACAGGCTGGGCGTGGTCCCCATCTGCGGCAGGTAAGATGCTATCTGCCCTACTGGTCTGTCCACCCTCTGTCAAGGTGGCCTGGGTTCCCCCGTGCCTGCAGAGAGTGACACGGCTTGGGGGGAGCCCAACGTCGTTCCCACAGTCATGGGGGTCGACCTACCAGGGCTAGAGGCTGCTGTTTTTCACAGCAGTGCAGGTGAGGGAGGGCACGCAGTCAGTCTCTTCCTTGAGTCTCGGAGCAGTTCCCCAGAGCATGATGGGACATGGTCCGGGATTCCTTTCGCAAGTGTCCTTGGAAAACCTGCAGCCTGGCCTTCCGCAGGGGCGTCTCGAACTGGACAGGTCTCAGGTGAGCCCTGAGCTGGTGGCGCCTCAAACAGGGTCGTGAAGGGCCTCAAGAAGACCGCAGGACTCAGGGCCTCCTCCTGCCTGCCCCACCCTGGGCATTTTCCATCCTAGGGGAAACATCCAAGCACCCCTGTTTCCACCCGGCAGCCCAGGACGCAGCCCCTCAGGCTGTATTTCCGGTCCCAGATCACAGGTCGCTATTTCTAATACTTACCCCGCCTTGCCTGGATGGACCAGGCTATCCGCATGGAGGCCGTGGACCTCAGTCATGAGTCACGTGCTGTTATTTGGGGAGCAGAAGGCATAAAATGGCAAACATGCCAAAGTGCCTTGAAATCTGGTGATCCCGACAGTCAGTGTCCACCAAACCTTCCTCGGCACTTAAGCGATAGTGTCTCCAAAAAGAGTAAAAACATATCTTTGCTTTAAATATCAATATATTTTTAGTCAGAGGATACTTATTTGTGATAAATGTGGCTCTATTGGCATTTGAACGGAGGAAAATTGCAGTGATGTTCGCAGAGCTAGAGGGGATTCCGGCGGAGCCTGGTGGGCTGCCGTCCGTCTATGGGGTCGCACAGAGTCGGACAAGACTGAGCGACTTAGCACCAGCAGCAGCAGCAGCAGAGGGGATAACTGAGTCCTGCTGGCTGGGTGCTTTTTATGTAAGTGCATGTGGACTTTCTATAATGTTTCCGCAAGATGGTTACAAACTAGGTGACGTCATCCCCACATTTCACTGGTGATAGAAAATGACACTGAGCCACCAGCTAACGAACCACAGAGCAAAAATTCAAACTCGGGCCTGCCCAGCTCCAATGTTACATTTTTATTTCAGACATTAAGAAACTTTCTTTTGTGTAAGAACCGGTTGATTTGTATTCGACCCAGCCTGCACTGGCACCGGGGTGTAGACACCACTTCTTGGCTTCCATTATCCTGTTCTTCGGGTGTTGATCGTGGCTTTCACAGTCTTTCTAAAGATCGTCTAAGCTTGTACTAGCCAACACACGCATATTCAAGTTCCTAATACATTGTTTCCTTTCGATATTTGCTTTTTTTTTTTTTTTTGGAATTTTAAATACTTGTTCCTTTTTTCTTTTTTTGTACGTTAATTTATTTAATTGGAGGCTAATTACTTTATGATATTGTAGTGGTTTTTGCCATGCATTGCCATGAACCAGCCATGGGTGTACATGTGTCCTCCATCCTGAACCCCCCTCCCACCTCCCTCCCCATCCCATCCCTCAGGGTCGTCCCAGTGCACCAGCCCCGAGCGCCCTGTCTTATGCATTGAACCTGGACTGGCGATCTATTTCACATATGGTAATATACACGTTTCTTGAAACTGCATCTCAGATATAAGGCCTTCTCCTCCAGCTACTTGTCTTAAGGAGAAGCCATGACTTTTAAACCGAGGCCCAAGTGCGAGGCTTTGGGAAACGATGCAGGCTCTGAGAAGCTGGGACCCAGGAAGCCAAAAGTCATGACAAGCCTAATAGCACGGCCAGGGCACCTGCCGTGGGGCCACTCTGCCCCCAGCGCTCCTCCTGGAAAAGGGATGAGATGAGCTGGCAGATCCCACGCCCCACACCCGCCACAGGCTGTTTCCATGTAAGCAGACGAGAAATGCGGTGAAGGGTCCAATCTAAACCACGTGTGTTGACTCACTTCCCTGTGAATCGCCCACAACACAGTGGGGTGAGCACAAATGCTCTTGGTGGCCTGCTTTGGGTGAGCTAATGTTTGCCGTCTGTTCACTGAAAGCCCGGAGTGCTGGCTTTGAAAAGTGGGGCTCGAGAGCCACAGGCTGATGCATTGCGCGAGGGTGGGGGGTGAGCCCTGCAGCCCCGGCCTCCCCAGCCTGTTACTGACGGCAGAGGTCCTCAGTGCAGGCCAGCAGGCTCTCCTTGGGACTGATCGTGGCTGGGACCGCCCGACCTGGGGGATGAAACGGAAACAGCAGTCCTGGGGTGGTACACGCTCTATCCTGCCAGACGCCACAGCCATTTAAAGCCACTTGCCAAGCCAATGATGAAAACTCGCACACGAGGGTACCGGAGCGCCGATGAAGACGTCAGGCAAAGGCCAATTTTTCTTCATTTGATGGCTCTGCGTCTTCATGGGGTTTCCACAAGCAGGCAGAGAGCAGCTGGAAAAGAGCAGGGTGATCTGACTTTCAACTGTTTAAACCTGCTCCCTGGCTGGGAAGGGCTCCCCAAAGCCACGCCTGGGTATGTGTCAGTTTCCTCCGAACAGAAGGAAATTTCTCAATTAGGAAACCTCGCTACCAGATCTTCAGCGATAACAGAAACTGCAAGTCTTAGTCGCTCAGTCTGACTCTTTGCGACCCCACGGACTGTAACCGGCCAAGGCTCCTCTGTCCATGGGATTCTCCAGGCAAGAGCCCTGGAGTGGCTAGCCATCCGCTTCTCCAAGAGGTTAAGCGAAGAGCTGGCACCAGCCCCTGCTGGTCTCCGGGGCTGGCTCTAGCCTCTCGATGGGTTTGGCCATCAGTCCAGAGCCTGGAGAAGCCGAGATGCTGGTGGACACGAGTCCCCCAGTGGAGGACGTGACAACATGAAGGGCAGTTAGCAGCAGCCGCTGGGCTTCCCATCGATTCGAATGCCACCACCGCTCATTTGAAAAGCATGAGGGGTTTCTCTCATAGGCCACAGCGACACAGGCGAGGAGCAACTCTGCCTTTCGCTCACACCATGTTGCCTCCGTCAAGAGCAAGCGGATGGAATTGGAGGATGCGTGCCTCTCCCTGGAAAGACAGCTGTGCTCTGAGGCTCCCACGCGGCACATTCTTCATCAGAACGGTCCCTTATCAAGATTGCACGCCACAGACGGAGCTGCTTTGAAAGTCAATGTCTTGCTCTTTTTTTGAAAGCTCTGCTCGCTGTATGTTTTTAGATGCGAGCTTCAAACTGTCAGTTTTGTTGCCGTTGATAGAGCCGGCCTGGGATTGATGCCCAGAGGGTGATCTGACCAGAAATGATGAGACAAAACTTGAATTCAATTAATTCTCTCCGTAGTTCAAGGAAAGAAGGCAAAGAAACCAGTCTCCCAGCTGCACAGGTGGGTAACACATAACTGTTTTTTGGTCAGTGAAGGTCTTGCTTTCCTAGCTTTAATGACACTTTTTCCACACTTATTTGCCAAGATAGGACTTCCCTGGTTGCTCAGATGGTAAAGCGTCTGTCTACAATGCGAGAGACCCGGGCTCAATCCCTGGGTTGGGAAGATCCCCTGGAAAAGGAAATGACAATCCACTCCAGTATATTGCCTGGAAAATCCCATGGACAGAGGAGCCTGGAAGGCTACAGTCCATGGGGTCACAAAGAGTCGGACACGACTGAGCGACTTCACTTCACTTTTGCCAAGATATATTTCTGGTGACATTTGAATCCGGTGGCCTCCGAGAAACATCGTCAGCAGCATCCTTGGCGTCACTAAATACTAGCCGGCTGTTTGCGCACATGTAGATATCAGAGAGGGAACAGTGTCTTTCCTTAAGGACACCAAGTGTTTATGCCATATGACTCTGGGAGCTTTCCACCTATTTTCAAGAAAATTTGCAGCATGATTTTTTTTTAATTCTTTGATTCAGGTATAATGTATGGACAATGTTGTCTTAGTTTCCGGTATACAGCACAGTGGTTCAGATAGATAGACAGATAGACAAATCAATTGAAGTGAGAAAGGGTTAGTTCAGTTGTATCCGACTCTTTGCAACCCCAAGGATTGTAGCCCACCAGGCTCCTCTGCCCATGGGATTCTCCAGGCAAGAATACTGGAGTGGCTTGCAGTTCCCTTCTCCAGGGATTCTTCTCAGTGCAGGGACTGAACCCAGGTCTCCTGCATTACAGGCAGATTCTTTGCCATCTCAGCCACCAGGGCAGCTCAGATTACTTCCATTATGGGTTATTATAAGATACCGTTACCCCCTTTTCCCCTTTGGTAACCATACTATTGCTTTCTATGTCTGTAAAACTGTTTTGTAAATAAGCTCACTGGATTATTTTTTTATTCCCACACATAAGTGCTGTCATGTGATATTCGTCTTTATCTGACTTGCGTCACTGCCTAATAATCTCCAGGCCCATCCATGGTACTGCGAGTGGCATTATCTCATTCTTTTCTGTGGCCAAGTTACACAAGTTTTTATTTGCATTTACTTATTTCAAGTCTTATATAAAAATCTCAAAGCTCCTCAGGAAATATTGTGGTACATAACTGACCTCCAGCATTCTAAAGCCATAACTGCTTAGTTATGGAATGGGTGTGGCTTCTTTGGGGCTGGTGAGTGTGCTCAGGCACCTTCACAAATGTACTAACACCTACCAGATTGCACACTTCAAAGTGGTGGGTTCCGTGGTATGTGAAGTGTACCTCAATAAAAAAGGAAAGGGAGACCAGCATTTCGTGGAGACCAGATTTCGTTACATCTACCACCAATTTCAGGGAGGCCTCTCAGCCAGGCTTCCATCTGAAGGGTTTTCTTTCTGAAAAGTTCCTCTCGCTTAACTTCAACTTTTCTGTTCGTCTGAGTAAAAGTCTGGGTTTTTCAAGCTGTCATTTGTGACATGTTAAAGGGTTATGAAATATTTTAAATTTTTTTAACAATTTAATTATTTTTAACTGGAGGATAATTGCTTTACAATATTGCGGTGGTTTCTGCCATGCATCAGCATGAATCAGCCACAGGTGTGCACACGTCCCCTCCCTCCTGAGCCGCCCTCCCGCCGCTCACCCATCCCACTCGGCCAGGGGGTCATAGAGCACTGAATGTGGGCTCCTGCATGCACCTCTGTTTTTAGATTGGCGGATTGTTTCCAGCATAAATCAGAATAGAAGATACCCTGAGTTTCAGCTCTGTAGGTACTGGACCACAGTGTAAGCAGGCTGTGGGCTGTGGCTCACATTTCAACATTCAGAAGACCTCTGCCCAGGGCTCCCTTTGAGCGATTTTGTGTTCAAGGACCCTGCACACATGTGGATGTAACTTGCAGCCATTTCAGCCAAAAGGCCACACCTTCGAGCTCCTGAGGCCGTAAGTGGACAGACAGCACTCCATGCAGACAATTTTAAAAAACAAAATAAATCAAACCTTCCTGTCTATTTCTACAAAAGGGGATGTGACCATCGAGGATAAGAACAAGCATTAATTTGCTAATTTTTCTGTCTTTGCTATACATTAACTTTGTGCTGAGAAGGATGGAGTCTGAGCAAAACTGGACAAGCATTATTTCAGTTCTGCTGACTTTGTTTTGCCTGTTTATTAGCTTGATTTGGGAGCAAAATAACATTTTGCAACAGCAGGAGCATTAGAGAATGCCATGTTACAGGGGAACATTTCTCTAGAATAAGTAAACATCTTTATTCATGTTAAGAATCCAGCAAAATTGAGAGTTAGTGAGCATGCATCAAAAACATGAAAGAACCGGAGTGTAAACACCCAGGCTACCCTGAGACATGACATGATGCTTCTGAAATATAGCTGGAGGCAGTGCTTGTGTACACACAGAGGTCGGAACGCAGCTTCTCAAGGATTACTCTGTTTTAATCTTGTTTTTCTACCACACTCGCGAATGTCCTCATCTCTCCCTAGTGCACTGATTCATTAATTAGTGATGTAAAAAAGTTAAAATTCTCATCAGTGACAGTACTGTTTCATATCATTACAGAGGATGTTTGAGGACACTCGGCACATTTGGTATTGAAATCCCCACCCATCTGGTCACGGGATTCCTCGCTGTCAGTCCAAGGGCCACTTCTTTGGAAGGGCCCTCCTGACCCCCAAGGTCATGGAGTAACCACGCATCACTGTAGGCCTTTTCTTCTCCGCAGGTCACGGGGCATGCATCTGACAGGTCTGGAGGACAGTCTGTGCTCTGGCTGCTGTAAGATCTTCAGTCACCATTTTATCCACTTTAGGAGAGAGTGGGCTCAGCCTGGACCCTGCACCAACCAGAGGGTTGCCAGTAGACCCTCTCTGTGTCACTCATCTACACTTGCAGAATCCAGACCGATCTCACAGATCTGGGAAATAAAGTGCTCCCTAAGGCCACCCACAGTCAACAAAAACAAGACCAGGAGCTGACTGTGGCTCAGATCATGAACTCCTTATTACCAAATTCAGACTCAAATTGAAGAAAGTAGGGAAAACTGCTAGACCAATCAGGTATGACCTATATCAAATCCCTTATGATTATACAGTGGAAGTGAGAAATAGATTTAAGAGCCTAGATTTGATAGAGTGCCTGATGAACTATGGACAGAGGTTTGTGACATTGTATGGGAGACAGGGATCAAGACCATCCCCATGGAAAAGAAATGCAAAAAAGCAAAATGGCTGTCTGGGGAGGCC
>SJYF01000373.1:1884192-1905869 GCA_006410515.1 Procapra przewalskii | reverse complement strand
CCCACCCTTGCTCCTTCTCCTTCTAAGTGGCCACTGACCCAAAAACTCCTTCCAGTTGATTGTGAAGTTTGCTTCCACCTACAGAGCAGCTCCTCTGAAACGTGTTTCAGGCAGTTGCCAAGACCCTTTAGGAGGGATATTGCATGTGTGTTGTGTGCGTGCGTGTTAGTCACTCAGTCGTATCCAACTCTTTTGTGACCCCATGGACTGTAGCCCACCAGGCTCCTCTGTCCGTGGGGATTTTCCAGGCAAGAATACTAGAGTGGGTTGCCATGGCCTCCTCCAGGGGATCTTCCCAACCCAGGGATCAAACCCGTGTCTCTTACATCTCCTGCACAGGTAGACAGGTTCTTTACCACTAGCGCCACCTGGAAGCCCCGGATATTGCATTCATGACAAGCTAAATGTCACCCTCCTTTCACCAAACCACACACGGCTCTGAAGCTTCTGCTATCTGCAGGGAAGAGGCCAGCAGGTGGGTGGTGCGGGTCTCTTTTAGACGTGGCCCCACTGTCCCCTGCTGGCCGTCAACTGGCCCTCGGCCATGCAGTTGCCTAACTTTGAAACCTTAAGCTGATAAATACCAGTGTCTGTTGTTAACAGGCTCTTATAGCCACCAGCAAAGCAACGATACCACTTTGCCAACAAAGGTCCATATAGTCAAAGCTATGGCTTTTCCAGTGGTCATGTACAGATGTGAGACTTGGACCATTAAAAAGGCTGAACACTAAAGAATTGATAGTTTTGAATAGTAGTGCTGGAGGAGACTCTTGAGAGTCCCTTAGATGGCAAGGAGATCCAACCAGTCAGTCCTAAAGGAAATCAACCTTGAATATTCACTGGGAGGACTGGTGCTGAAGCTGAATCCCCAGTACTTTGGCCACCTGATGAGAAGAGCTGACTCACTGGAAAAGACCCTGATGCTGGGAAAGATTGAAGGCAAAAGAAGAAGACGGTGTCATACGACGAGATGGTTGATAGCCTCAGACTTGATAGGCATGAATGTGAGCAAACTCTGGGAGATAGTGAAGGACAGGGAAGCCTGGCATGCTGCAGTCCATGGGGCGACGTGACTTAGCAACTAAACAGCACAGCCACCAGACCTAGTCCAGGGCCTGACACGGAGCAGAGGGTGAAGCGACAGTTTCGACGGGTGAATGAACAGGTGAGTAAACGAATCAGTGCTAGAACTCTGTGCCTGACAGATCGCCACGGAACATCAGAGGAAAGACAAGCTGAAATGAGGAATGCTGTCCTCCTATAATACTCCAGCCCGTACTCTGCTCAAAAGGGTCATTTTGGTTAACATTTGCATAACATATGGAGGAGTCTGCTGAATTATTTACAAGACATTCAACAGAAAGGTAATTAAAATGTGTTTGTAGTTAAAAAAGAAGAAGAAGAAGAAGAAAGATTCAGAATCAGCAGCTTGTTCCTCTGCCCCTCCTTCCTGTAACGTCCCTGGGGGTGGCATTAAGCCTGGTGGTCCAGTGGGTGCAACTTGATCTGGGGCTGAAAAGCAAATGCAGTGATTTCATATGCTTTCGTGGTGCAACTGCTCAGACTTGTGTAGATGGTGGTCTTCAAGTGGGAACCCCTTCTCTGAAGCCCACTCCCCACAACTGATTATGTGACCAGCAACCTGTAAATGCTCTTACTAACCTGCTCGCCACATCTGTGACCATGGAAATTGGGCCAGAATCAGCCCTTTCTTCATTCTGAGTCGTTCCCTACCTCCCAGATTCCTGGATTTTGCAGTATGTTTTTCCGGATACACTTACGCTTATCAGGAGATGGTAGCCTGGGAAGCAGCATAAACATCTCAGTTTCTGGGAAAACTGAGCTGCGAATTTGGTGCGTTCCTGCTGCCAAGTGTGACACAGCGCTGGGCCGGGGCCCCGAGGGGGTGATCAGACCCCTGCTCTCAGTGCAGGAGGGGGTGGGCCTGCTCATGTTTGTAGCCCCAGGTCCTAACTCTCAACAGTCCCCTGCTGCTGCTGCTGAGGCTAAGTCGCTTCAGTCGTGTCCGACTCTGTGCGACCCCATAGACGACAGCCCACCAGGCTCCGCCGCCCCTGGGATTCTCCAAGCAAGAACACTGGAGTGGGTTGCCATCTCCTTCTCCAATGCATGAAAATGCTTAATGAACATTGGACTTCCCTGGCAGCTCCGTTGGAAAGAATCTGTCTGTGATACAGGAGACAAGGGTTTGAGACATGGGTATGATCCCTGGGTCAGGAAGGCCCCCCAGAGAAGGAAATGGCTACTCACTCCAGTATTATTGGCTGGGAAATCCCATGGACAGAGGAGCTTGGTGGGCTTCAGTCTAGGCAGGTGTAAAGAGTTGGCCGTAAGTGAACACAAACACACTAGAGCTTCTCTGCTTCAGGAATCCCGGTCCAGAAAGGCCATTCCTGCCACAGCGCATCTTGGGCTTCCTAAACCTGGAGGTTCCTAGGAGATCAGACAGCTATTAGAGTCGTCAAAAGACCTAGGTGAGGCCTTCCAACCCTCTTCACATTTGGGCCTGGAACTGTGCAGGGTCTTCTGTGCCACAAAGTACTGGTCTGGGGGCTCAGATTCATGGGATATTATATCGACTCCATGGACATGAGTTTGAGCAAACTTCAGAAGATAGTGAAGGACAGGGAAGCCTGTTTTGCTGCAGGCTGTGGGGTCACAAAGAGCTGGACAGGAATGAGCAACCAAAGAACAGCAAATACAGGCTCTACCCTTGATGGAAACCTTGTCAAAGAATCTGTGATTCTATTCTGTCTGCTGCACATTCATGCTACAGATAAGAAAGCAAGCAAAGATTTGCGATGCCCTACTCATTCATGCAACACATAAGGCTGAAGTCGTTTGCATCAGAAAGTGCTATGGCTTTTAAGATTATCTTCCTTGTCACCAGGTTGGTGAGGCCTAGTGGGCTCCAGACTCAGAAATATTTCCTCAGTCTTCTCCAGTCCTTATTTTGAATAACGCAAATCACTCGAGGAAGAACAAGGAGATATTGAGAGGTTGATTTCTTTGTCAATGGGCTTCCCTGGTGACTCAGCTGCAAATCCACCTGCAAGGCTGGAGGGGAGACCCGGGTGCGATCCCTAGGTTGGGACGATCCCCTGGAGAAGGAAAAGGCTGCCCACTCCAGTGTTCTGCCCTGGAGAAATCCACTGACTGTATAAATACGGGATCACAGAGAGCTGGACACGGCTGGGTGGCTGTCACTTTCCTTGCTAACAATTAATAAATAATCCTACTCAGTGTACAGAACCAATGTTCAATTGGTTCAAACTGAAAAATGCCGTCTCTGTAAATGATCTATTAAATATAGAGCTGAATGATAGAATTAATGCAAATTCCTTCTTGAAAATATGTTTTATATAAACCTTGATTGAAGTAGCCACAGTTCCTATTAAATGTCCTGCTGGAGAAGACATGTACAAAGCATTTGACAATCAGCCCAACTTTAACCATTTTCTTTCATACGTCTGGCTTCTATTGTATGAATTCTATTTCATACAAATAGCGGAGAGTCCAGACAGCATCTGTACAAAGTCATCTTTAAAAGAGTTAAATTTCACCTTGTCTACTTGGCCATAAATCACAGCCTGGCTTTTAGGTGCTGAGGACACAAGCCATAAGATGCCCAGGATGAGAAGGCCAGACACGCCCGCAGTACGACTCCACAAGGTCTTCATCATCCATTCCCAGAGGACACACAGAGGTCAGTGGCGGGAACACACACAAGGGCCAGGCCACA
Organism: Procapra przewalskii; assembly: GCA_006410515.1. Classification (NCBI taxonomy): domain Eukaryota; kingdom Metazoa; phylum Chordata; class Mammalia; order Artiodactyla; family Bovidae; genus Procapra; species Procapra przewalskii. The sequence continues at coordinate 1,902,106 of SJYF01000373.1, read as the reverse complement.
GCCACTTAACCAGTAAGTAGCTGAGGGAGCCCCTTGGCTGTGGGAGGGAGGGGAAGTAGCCGAACTGCTTTAGGAGAAAGGAAGTCAACGCCCCAGCAGTCATGAGCACACCCCTGCCCAAACGGTGGTTTCTAGAACTCTTCTCCAACAACAGAAACTGGGGCTACTTGGAGAAATGGCTGGCTCTGGGACTGAGCCCAGACACACGCATAGTCTAGCCTGGAATAGCTGGAATATTGCAGCACCGGAAAGGGAGCCACGCACAAGGAAGGAACAGTGACATACGGGCAGAACACAGCAGACCCCCCCGCTCCGGAAAGCTCAGACTATCCGGCCAGGGCTGGGCTGTCTGCGCAACGAGATAAACAACTCAGTGTCGGACTATAAGCCAGAGAGTAAAAGAAATATGTGTGATCTGTACTGATGAAAATATTTTACTGAATAAAAAAATGAGAAAATGAGAGTGAAAGGATGAAGTCTTTTATGGAGAAATAATGGGACAGTTTCTGCAGATACTCTGCCCGCACCGATAGGTAATGTCTTCTTGCTTCTCTCCCCTGAGTTGTGGGCTGCAGTTGGTGACGTTTCGAAAATGCGCAGCATGAAAATGGAGAGAAAATGACATTTTTCAGAAACCCGACAAACACTGCTGCTGCCAGCTGGCCAATCTAACATCATCAGCGATAAGGCGTGTCATGCGAGGACCTGGAGAGGGTCTGATGAGAACGTCTCTTTACCCTGATGATCTTCCTTCCAGAAGCCCATGCATGTGTGAGCAATGGCTCAGTCATGTCTGACTCTTTGCAGCCCACCGACTATAGCCCACCAGGCGCCTCTATCCATGGGATTCTCCAGGCAAGAATACTGGGGTGGGTTCCCAGGTCCTCCTCCAGGAGATCTTCCCAACCCAGGGATCAAAGCCGTGTCTCTTATGTCTCCTGCACTGTCAGGCAGGTTCCTTACCGCCAGCACCAGCCCAGGAAACCCCCCAGAAGTCCATAGCCCCTTCTAACCACGGGAAAACATTAGAAAAGCCCAAACTGGGAGGCGTTCTATAAAATACCTCACCAATACTCCACAAACTTCCCAACTTCATCAAAAACAAGGAGAGTCTAAGAAACTGTCCCAGACCAGAGGAGGGTAAGGGCACTGGACAAGGAAATGGACTGCGGCCTCTGAATGGGATCCTGAGAAGGAATAAGGACAGGAGAGAAAAAACTAGTGATATCCTAGGAAAGTGTGGCGTGTGGGGCAGAGCAGCACAGCGGTGTCGGTGGGTCAGTCATGTCAAACGTATGGCGATGGAAGGAGCTAACTACAGGGGAAGCGAGTGGAGGCATGCAGGGACTTGACCATTTTTGCAGCTTTCCTGTGAGTCTGAACATATTCCGAGAAGCTCATTCAAAGCTTGTAAAACACAAAATCTTCCCTGCAATTCTCAGACACATCTTCCTTCTCAATCAGACTGCTGCCTGAGATGGATGCCCTCTGAGCCGCGAGGCTGGCGTTCAGTGCGAGGCTATGTCTACCAGGTCAGGACCACGATTGCAGGGTGACCCTCCTGAGACATAAGACGGCATCTCAACACTGGCTCTCTGAGCGTCAGTACAGGCTCCGTTCACACTCCTGCCTGTCCCTGAGCCACGCCTTCAAGGATGTTTTCCTAACAGGGTGTGCAACAGTGGGCTGGGTTCGTGTAATCCTGGACACAGAACAAAGAGCTAGTTAACATTATTGTCATCAAAGGTGGAGACAAGTGAGAGAAGAGGTTTCCAGAATCGTGGATCTGGGAAAACAGCTTCCATCGGCAGGTGGCAGAAAACTTCCTGCAAGGTCCAAAATATTTGCTTTCAATCGGAGCCATTATTGTTCACTGAAGTCTAGGGGTGGGATTACAGACTGAAGCTCAATTTTACACTGTTTGTTCTATTTGTATAAAGCTCTCCTCAGACATGTAACCGAGACCTGGGCATTTGCCAGAGTGAAGTCAAGGGAGCTTTTTATGAATAGAGTCGAGTTTTACACCAAAGAACATTCTTTCCAGGTGAGCTATAGGAGAAATCCTTTCTCTAAGCACTGAAGGATTAACAAATAATTAAATGCTCCCAAGCTCCAGTCTTGTCTGGTCTCCCTGTCGCAGTTTGAGTTTAACTGCCCCACCAACACACACACGCACGTGTGTGCACGCATGCACACACACACACACACACACACACACACACACACACACACACACTCTAGCATGCATCCTAGTGTGGCCCTGTGGTCCCGGCCAGGTTGCTAGTACCTTCTCAGGACAGGACGGTGGAGACGGGGATGCATGGGCAGATTCAGGAAGGGAGGGAGGAGGGTAACCTCACCTCTTCTTCTGGGAAGCCAGGTTGTGATGAGTAACCCTTCTCTGCCCTGGTCCAGTTGGAAGACAGACCCACGTGGGTTACTCGCAGGGAGGATGTAGTGTAAAGAATGTTCCTCGGGCACGTGGGAGGATCTGAGACAGTCCCTGCCCGGGACTGAGGACAAACAGGAAAAGCTAAATAATTGGCCTTCAGGAACCTGGGGGGAGCCCCACAACTCGGACCCCCAAAGAGGGAAAGTCAGGCAATGATGCCGGAATTGGCGTCACCTTGAGGATGATTCCCTGGTCCCTGCTGGCTTAGATGGTAAAGAATCTGTCTGCAGTAGAGGAGATCTGGGTCCAAACCCTGGGTCAGAAAGATCCCCTGGAGGAGGAAATGGCAACCCACTCCAGTATTCCTGCCTGGAGAGTCCCACGGTCAGAGGAGCCTGGCGGGGGCAGTCCATGGGTCACAGAGTCAGACACGACTGAGCGACTAACAGTTTTACTTTCACTTTCAGTTTAAGGCTAATTCCAGAAACTGGGGCTCGTTGAGGCCCCTGGAACAATCTGCACCCCCTCGGAGGCCAAGTGAGGCTGGAGACACCCGGAAGAGATGGAGGGGTCAGCGTCCCTGCTTCCCCGGGTGCCCCCGCGCTGGGCCCCCGCTGGGCAACAGGCTGAGCCTCCCGGGAGTCTGGTCCAAGAGAGACGAGGGCAGAGCGTGGGTCACCCCCTGCCAGACTCAGCGTCTCCGGCTAGGTGACTGGCAAGCCTCACCAGACCCTTGAAGGGGTGGTGCTGTGGTGATGGGTCTCGGCCCTAGCTCAGCAAGCCAGAAGGCACGGCCACCAGAGCCTTCAACAAAGCAACTCTCAGACCAGAGAAACAGACGGCCTCAGATGAGTTTTCCCCCTTTTTGTGTGTGGTGCTTCTGCGTGAACTGGCATTGGACAGTCTGCCTGAAAGGGCTTCTTTTCGGCCTTGAGCAACACTGTCTCTGCCATGCTGATTTCATTTCCTAATCTGGATTCTGAAGTCCAGATTCTAGAGCGCGTGGTGTCAGTACTGTGGGACCGGCTTTCGGGAGGCAGCCCCTGTCACCGTTACGAGCCAGCACAAAATGCTTGCGCTCATGAAGTCAGAACGGTTTTGTGCACAGATGGGATTCACTTTTGTAACTTGCTGGGTAAGACGCACTGAAGGAACCAGGCGGATCCGCCTGTGTCCTCGTTGAAGCCGTCGTGATTCCAGCAGCTCCCCCGGGAAGGCCCACTGGGCGAGCACTTTCATATCCTTAAACACAGTCTGTTGACAGGCTCTGCTTCCTCGGATCCATGAAATGAGGCAGGACGGGTCTTAGAAGATGAGCACCCCAAGCGATGCTCCGTTATGGTGGCGTTCGTCACGAGGTCCTTGGCGAGACGTGTGGGTGGCGAGCTGCAGAGGAGGGTGTCCCCTCATCACGGTTCTGCAGCCCTCAGCTGCAGCCCACCGCAACACCTGAGCCCAGGGTGACGGGCACAGAGGCCTGACTCCTCTGTGTGGCTCGGAGCCTTGGGTCTAAGTGCACTTGATGGGGGTGGTTTAGCTGCTCTGGGGGTGGCGACACATCTCAGTCGCCACATTGACAGCTGCTTCCAGGCGGCACTAGTGATAAACGCAGGAGACGTAAGAGACGGGGGCTCCGTCCCGGGGTCGGGAAGACCCCCTGGAGGAGGGCATGGCAAACCCGCTCCAGTACTCTTGCCTGGAGAATCCCATGGACAGAGGAGCCTGGCAGGCTGCAGTCCATGGGGTCGCAGAGTCAGACACCGCTAAAGCTTAAGCTTCTATGTGTATATATAAGAAGAGAGGGAAGAGGAAATGGTCACGCACACCTTTGGGCAATAGCACCGTATGCCCCACTGCCTGTAAGTGTTGGGAGGCACACGGCATGGACCTTCACAAGAGGCACTTTGAGTCTGGAACGCCTCTCCACACCATGGAGTCCTCCGCATCGCTCCAGGAGCCCTGCCCTGGGACAGGGACGCTGGTGGCAGCTGACCCGGGGAAAAACGCCACTGCTCAGCAGGACCGCGCGGGCGTCTTGCTGGTCCTTCAGTGTGATGAGCACTTCCCAACTTGAGAAATGGTTGTCCCTTTTTTTTTCCCCTCCACATTCATTTCTTTCTCTTTTTTTTTCATTTAAGTCCTTTTGAAATTGGCAAGGCAAATACCGCCCCTTTTTACACATGAGAGAACTGAGTAAGGCAGCTCACCCAAGGCCCTGCTGATGCCGAGAGCGCAGAGAGCCTGTGCTTCCCTCAAGAGGAAGGCTCAAGGCTCTGACGCTCCCACCGCTGGGCTGAGAAGTACATAAAGGGGCTACAGCGGCATTTTATTTTCAAAGGGTTTCTTCAAATACGAATCTCTTGACATGAGCCTGTGCACGTATATTAACAAACACACATACATCACGCACATACACACGTGTGTGTGTCTGGGGTCCTGCACCATGGCTGGAAGTTGGCACAGACCAGAGTGGGCTTGCGGGGAAGCTGAGGGCAGACCCCGAACAGGGAGGCTCAGGGGGCTGGCAGCCACGTCAAAGTCAACACCCCAACCCGGTGTGGCTGGCTTGGACCCCGCTGCAAGCCCTAACCAGCGTGCAGGACCATACAGCAGGTGCTGTCTTCCTTCCAAACTCAAAAGTTAAAAAGAGGACCCATGGCATCTTCACGTAACATTTAGAAGATGCTGCAGCAGAATTTTTGCTTTTCTTAGGGAAGAAGTGTCTGTCTTCAGCTGCAATCTTTTCTGCATCATTGCTGTTATATTGGGGGTGAAATCCTGAACACAAGGTCAGCACACGGACTTCCATCACACATGGAAAGGTGCAGAGGTCAGGCTCCCAGGACCCTTTCCCACCATGCTCTCCACAGCCTCAGCCCAGCATCTGAGCTGCCCCCAGAGACCGGAGAGGGGGGCGTCAGCTTCTTAATTACCCAGTGATGGAGTCTTTAGTCAGCCAAGAGCCTGTCCAGGAGGTTTCTCTTTGGGGATCCCTAACATACCCCGGGTTGAATTGGTTTGACTGTGACCGCGGGGGCCTCCTGTCAGCAATACCTTGTCAAGGAGCCATCAGCAAGAGCTGTGGTGGCTGTTTTTAGTAACATGTAATTAGTGTAACCAGAAAGCCCTCAGAAAACAGCACCCAGAGCTTCAAAGAAGAGGCAGAGTGACAAGCAGAAGAAACCCCCTGTTCTAACAGATGACGCCGGGCCCAGAGTCTATTCTTAGGGCAGACCTTCCCGCAGCTCCCATCCTCACCCGACACGTGTCACCGCGTCCCCAGATCGTCTGACATCACGTCCTCCACTCATCAACACACACCCCCGCAACTCAAGGGCAGCGACACTCACACCTCTGCGCCTGGGGCCTCAAGGTCACCTCCTTCCTCCAAGAGCACCCCCTCCACTGGGCGCTGGCCCCAGGAGGTTACATCACTTCCATCCACGCTGGTCACAGAAGAGTGTTGACACGGCAGCACCCACTTCCCCAGGAGAAGCTTGGAGCCTTCCAGACTGTGGCCAGACTGCACCCAGGGGCACAGGGTTCCTTGCAGACCTGGGTGGCGGCCATGGTCTGGGGCCCGCGGGCCGCACAGAGGGAGGCTCAGGCCTGCAGGTGGGCCACCCGCTGGGGCTGCTCCTCTCAGCATCTCAGAGCGGGCCCAGTGAGGGCCTGGGTGGCCAGATCCCACCGGAGCTGGCGCTCTGGAAGCTTTTCCATCGTGAGGAGGTGGCCCGTGGTTTCCCAAGGAATATCTTTTAAACGGGAGGCTGCGCCTGAGCAGACGGGGAGGCTTTCTCAGGGTCCTCGGGGGAAGGGAGGGAAGACCCTCCCCCAGGGAATGACTGTCCACACGTGTGGATAAGAGCGAACACCTTGAGCTGTGATGTCACGCCTGCAGGCCGGGCTTATGTTGGCTTAATGTGGTCTCCAGGCAAATCTCCCTCCCTTTCAACTGCTTCTCCTTGTCCTCTATTTATTTTTCAGATGGGTTGAAGACAAAGGAGAGATCTGTCCTGGACGCGACATGTGCTTTTGCATAAACAAAGCATTTTTAAAAATCAGTGAACTCAGTCAGGGTGAGCTCTGGAAGGGACTTTTGTGGGCGCATAGCATGGACTAAGTCTCGATTTATTCTTTTCATCTGCACACATGCATCTTGAATACATTTCATATCTTGCTTGTTTTGTTTTTAAAATGGCCTTGAAACACACTGGGGCTTCCCTTTTGCTTCTCCTCCAGTAGAGGCACAATCTTCCTGCAGCTTTGCCATCCCGGCTCCCCATCATCTCCAGTAAGACGGAAACAAGGAAGCGGCCAGGACCTCAGGAGAAGCCCCAGGCCGAGTGCCTGGCTTGTCGTATGGAGACGATGCTATGCAGTCCTCGGTGGAGGCCAGGCTGGCCTGGAGGGCCCGTCTCCCTCCAGTACGTCCCCCACAGTCCACGCTGCCACCATCACCCGGAGATCTGCCTATCCCCAACTCTCTCTGATGGCCCTCTCCCCCTCTGATGGTCCTCCTCCCCCTCTGATGGTCCTCTTCTCCCTCTGATGGTCCTCCTCCCCCTCTGATGGTCCTCCTCCCCCTCTGATGGTCCTCTTCTCCCTCTGATGGTCCTCATCTCCCTCTGATGGTCCTATTTCTCTCTGATGATCCTCATCTCTCTCTGGTGGCCCTCTTCTCTCTGATAGTCCTCATCTCTCTGATGGTCCTCATCTTCCTCTGATGGTCCTCCTCTTTCTAGTGGTCCTCTTCTGTCTATGATGGCCCTCTTTTATCTGATGGTCCTCATCTCCCTCTGATGTTCTTTTTCTATGATAGTCCTCCTGTCCCTCTGAAGGTCCTCTTCTCTCTGATGGTCCTCCTCCCCCTCTGATGGTCCTTGTTTCTCTCTGATGATCCTCATCTCTCTCTGGTGGCCCTCTTCTCTCTGATGGTCCTCATCTCTCTGATGGTCCTCCTCCCCCTCTGATGGTCCTCCTCCCCCTCTGATGGTCCTCCCTCTCTGATGGCCCTCTCTCCGTCTGATGGTCTTCCTCCCCTTCTGATGGTCCTCCTCCCCCTCTGATGGTCCTCATCTCTCTGATGGTCCTCCTCCCCTTCTGATGGCCCTCTCTCCCTCTGATGGTCCTATTTCTCTCTGATGATCCTCTTCTCTCTGATGGTCCTCATCTTCCTCTGATGGTCCTCCTCCCCTTCTGATGGTCCTCTTCTCTCTGACAGTCCTCCTCTCTCTGATGGTCCTCCTCTCTCTGACAGTCCTCCTCTCTCTGATGGTCCTCATCTTCATCTGATGGTCCTCTTCTCTCTCTGATCACTCTTAAGGCCTCTCTGAAAACTTCGGGTCTGCCCTTCTGTGATCTGAACCTCACACCCACCTCTTTCTTGAGCATAAACCACTGTCACACATACATGGCTGGTACTTATGTAGTATGAACACTGCACCTGTTCACCCAGAGCTCCAGGAGCTCATGTTAATTGTGCACTAATGTTTCTGATGTCTGTAAGGTATCAGGAGCCAGAAGGCTTGGATGTTCCAGGGGCTTCCATCCCTACATTTGAAAATACTTTTGTGGGATTGTAATGGCCTTCCTTTCCTTATTTGTACATAGAAGCTTTGAAAACCAGTGGCTGTGGAGTATGCTGATTTAGGGACATGCTGGATGCTAGGTATTCAATAAATGCTTGTTTGATTACAAAGTGGTCCACTTGAATCTTTAGGTATGCATTATAGAATTATAATTTGATTATGAAAAATTCAGATTTTCTTTTCTTTTTTGGCCATGCTGTACAGCTTGTAGGATCTCAGTTCTTTGACAAGGTTTAAACTTGGACCCCCAGCAGTGAAAGGTCAGAATCTTAACCACTGGTCCACCAGAGAAGTCCCAACTTAATTTTTTTTTTTTAAGTTCAGTAAGTCAGGGGACAGGTAAGTCACAGCAGCATCAGGAAACATCTATTGTCCTAGTCAAGATTCCCCAGAAAAGCGGGACCAGTAGGAAGCTGAGAAGTTTCGAGATCTGCAGCTGCAAGCTGGCCACCCAGGAGAGCCGATCGTGTACCTCAAGCGTGGGTCCCAACATGAAGGCAAGAGATGACCAATGCCCTGGCCATTTCCCAGAGGCTCCTCGAAGGGTCCTGGGTGTGCTGGGAGAGTGTGGAGGGGGAGAGAAAGATGCTGAGGTGATGGCAAATGCAACTTTGAACTCAGACGAGCAGGAGTCCTTGAATCAGTCAGAAATGAGTGCATTGCAAAGGCCTCGCCTTTCAGGCTAGTTTAGAGGAGCAGGAGGCAGAGGAGCTGGTGGCGGTTCACGAAGCGGCCGCAGACGGTCCTGCTCCCTCCTCTGCGTGTGGCTGCAAGGGCTGCGTCCTCTCGCCCTGCTCCTGAGTTTCAGGTTTAACTCTGAGGGCCTTGCTCCCCAGCGAGCCATTCTTGTAGGTGTCTCAGCTGCCATCGCTTCAAGACAATTGTCTACAAACAGCAAAAAGAGCAAGTGGAGCCACATAGCCTCTGCTTATTCTAGTCCCAGAGGAAAGCGGTGAGAAGCACCAGATCCCCACCCACGGTCTCCCCTGGGGGCCAGGTGAGGGCTGCCTGGAAAAGAGGAGCATAAAAGACAAAGGAAAATGGAAGAGGCCGTAATGGAAAACATAGCCATGATAAATAAACAGATAGCAGCACTGAGGCGGCCGCTCGGCTGAATCTATGTGAGTGGCGGGCGGGCCAGGTGGTGACAGACAGTAGGGGCAACGGCCGGAGACCCGCAGAGGTGCCCTAGGTGGAGGCGCCTCTCTCTTCTGGAAGAGGGACTCGAGGAGTGGGGGGCGGGGGGGCAAAGACAGGAAGGAATATGGAAAGTGTTGGCTGGGAGGCACCTGGACCCGAGGAGCCACTCGCCATGAAGGGACTAAATTCAGCCCTCCCCACCCTGGCGGAGCCTAGTGGCATGTTGTCTAGGAGGGTCCAAGGCAGGACGCATCTGGGGGCATCAGACAGAAGGCAGCCATGCTGAGTAGAAGCCCAAATCATGGGGAGACCCCCTGTGACTGCCCCCCATCAGCTACCAGAAGGCAGGCTCCCATACTCTGTGGAGGACAGTATGCTTCTGCAACGTCCTGACATAATTGTTTTCTTGTCTCTTGACTCACTTCCTTGGCAGCATCTTCCCATCTCCTGGAGTTAGATGTTGTCTGTACTCCAATGACCCTCATCTCTGCATCCCCGGCCTGACATATCTCCAACTAGGGACTCACCCATCCTCCTTCACACTCAACATGCCAGCTCAGATGTTTCACAGATGTCTCAAGCTTACCGCATCCAAAACTGAATTCCTGAACTTCACACCCAAAGCCATGGGAGTCGCAGTCTTCCCATCCACCACACCTCTCAGTTGCCCTGGCCAGTCTTTGGAACTGACCTTAACTCTTTTTCTTCCTGTAATGTCATAACTCATGGCTTGGGAAACGTCCCTGGCTCAGGGTTCAAAGTCACCTGGACTGTGGTCACTTCTCATCCTTCCCGCTGCTGCCCCGTGGTCTGGGGGACCATCGTCTCCACCTGGACCACACTGGCAGCTCGCCGCCATGGGAGAATGTAAGTCAGATCTGTCTCTCTCCATTCGAACCCCGGCAGCGGCCCCTTCCATCCAGAGTGAGCGCTGTGTCTCCACAGGGGCTCCAGCCCCGTCTCCTGTCTCCCCCAACCCTCCTCTCTGCTCCAGTGCTGCCGCCGCCTTGCTGGCCCCCTCCCTCTTCACGCCTGCTCTTTGCACCATCTTCCCTTGGCCCGGGGTTCCTCCCCCACAGGTGTCTCTGGACCGACTCCCTCACTCCACTCAGACCCTTGTGCAAATGTCGCCTTCTCTGTGTCACCCTAACTGGCCACCTCTCTGTGCGTCGCACCCACTCTCCATCACAGACCTGCAGCTCCCTGTCTCACTTCCTGTTTCCATAGCACGTTCAGACACTATAATCTACTGTTTATCACATTTCTTGGTCAGGGATTTCTGTCTTTTGTTCACTGACTTATCCCCGGTGTCTAGGATATCATTTGCCACATGAGGATTCAAAAATACATTTGGGATGAATGATGATGGATCTTAGAGACACCTGTGCACAGGCATCTTAAAACATGGTGCCTCGTTTATTGAACGTGTCTGCAGGTCACATGTTTTCAAATTTGCAAATACTCTAGAGCTTCTGTTGAATTTTAATATTTCCTTCCCCTCTACCATTGTATGTGGTCTGGAGAAAACTTCAGATATAGCTGGCTCAGGGGCTACAAGCTGGTGCATGGGGAGTCAGCACTGCAGCGGGAATACCCGGCTTCTTAAAGGCTTAATGCGCCTGCCAGCTTCCTTCTTTAAAATCTCTTCTCCTGAAGGAATTCCTCCTGGTGAGGCTAAGAGAGAAAAACATCCAAAAAAGAAAATGTACTTTATTTAATTTTCAAAAGGACAGCAAGAAACACAGAAAGGGATCTCAAGGTTCTTTTCTCCTCTCCTTCTCACAACTTAAATTAATACATCTCAGCCTGGTGCCTTGGCATCGCCATACGCTAAAGTGACTTCAGAGCGCAGGAACACCCTGTCACACAGGCAGTTGGTCCAGTATGCTGTGTAACAGATGCAGCCGGGGCGGAACTCACCTTCCGTGAATCACCTATTGTCACCAGCGGAAGTTGGGAGAGTCTCCCAGTGCTAGAGAGCCCGGAAAGATAGTTGTTCATGGGTGACATAAAATAGACATCTCCCTGGGGGATTAGCATACAAGATTGATTATATTTTTAATTTCTGGTATGGAAATTAATTGGTTAGGAAGACAAAATGGCAGGCTTAAAAAGGAGTTTTTTTTTCCCCCAATAAGCTCGGAGTTGAAGATGTAGGAAAAAAAAAACCCTTATTTTAGGGTTTGGTGCTAGCAGAAAGAAGACAGGGGCTGATAGGCCACAGAGGCATCAGAGATCGGCTGAGAACCCTGTTGCCGGACCTTCCACATTACCCTAGCGATCACTCTCCCCAGGGGAACAAGATTTTGCCTGCTATGGCAGACAGCAGCTCTGAAGTTTTATGAAGAAGAAAGGGATTTCAATACCCACAGCTGCGCTCGTGGATTTCATACACCATCCAAGAAAATCGCTTCCAAAGAGGGAAAGAAGAAGAAATTGATGCAGGCTACATTTTGAGCAAAAGGAAGGTAGCGAAAGGAAGCTAAGAATTATCACCCTGACGACGTCTATGCCGTGACAATTGGCACTGGGGGTTTCCTTCACACCAGCCCACAGCCCAGAAGTGATTCCCTCTGGGTCAGGTGTGCAGCAAATTCCAGGGTGCGTTTCCGATGAGAAATATTTCAGGGCTACAGTGGTCAGGGGGCAACAGCACATGCCCACAGACACACACGCACACACACGCACACACACACGCACACACATGCACACACATGCACACACATGTGCGTGCACACATACACGTGCACACGCGCACACATGCACACACATGCATACACACACGTGCACTCACACACATGAGCACACACGCACACACGCGCACACACGCGCACACATGCACACACATGTGTGTGCACACATACACGTGCACACATGCATACACACGCGTGCACTCACACACATGAGCACACACGCACACACACGCACGTGCGCACACACACGCACACACACACAGTCGTAGTGGTGGTTCAGTCACTAAGTTGTGTCCGACTCTTGTGACCCCCTGGGCTGAAGCCCCCAGGCCTCTCTGTCCGTAGGATTCTCCAGGCAAGGATACTGGAGTGAGTTGCCATTTCCCCTTCTAGGGGATGTTGCCAGCCCAGGGAGCGAACCCGGGTCTCCTGTACGAGAGAACACAAGTGCGTCCTCTGCATCTGCGTCGCCATCCTGGCCCTAGAGATGGGTCCATCAGCACCGTCTTTCTAGGTTCCATACACGCATCAACGTGCAATATTTGCCTTTCTCTCTCTGACTCACCTCGCTCTGTAGGCCAAGCTCTAGCTCCCTCGTTTCTGATTTGTGGTCCAAGCCCAGGTCTTTTCCAGGTTTGGAGACTGAGCCCACAGACCTGACGATAGTTCAGTGGCCACATCGCTCTTTAGAGACAGAGCAAGCACCGGAAACCCAGGTCGCCTCACCGATGGTCACGTTTCATGTACTGTTTCCAGAAGCAAATGGCTTATGCATTTCTATTCTTTTTAGTACGTCTGTGAGCCAGACACCCTACTGGTCGCCTCAGGAGTAGCGTCCCATCAACCTCACCACCCTCTCCCTAGCAGGGGCCGTCACGCTCCGTTTCAGAGGAAGCTCAGAGGGGGCATCTCTTTCCCAGGAGCCCTCAGCTTCTAACTGCTGATTCTTAACAGGGACTCCGCTCCACCTCACTGCATCACGTCCCCACATCTTGCCTCTGCATCTGCCTGCTGATGTCCTTGCTGGTATGTGTGCACCTGTTTTAACAGGAAAATAATGTGTTGTTTTTCATTATTTAAATGGCAATTAATTTTCTTAATTTATTCATTGAAAGGGCTGATGCTGAAGCTGAAACTCCAATACTTTGGCCACCTGATGCAAAGACACAACTCATTGAAAAAGACCCTGACACTAGGGAAGATTGAAGGCGGGAGGAGAAGGGACGACAGAGGATGACGTGGTTGGATGGCATCACTGACTCAGATGACATGCGTTTGAGCAAACTCCGGGAGTGGGTGAAGGACAGGGAAGCCTGGCGTGCTGCAATCCATGGGGTCGCAAAGAGTTGGATGCGACTTAGCGACTGAACAGCAATAATTTAACCTGAAGCTTTACTGGTTAGAGGTAATTAAAATTTCTAGGGCAGACCGTGGCCACACCACCCTGAACAGCCTGATCTTATCTCAGAAGCTAAGCAGGGTCGGGCCTGGTCAGCACCTGGATGGGCTGCTGCCTGGGAATACGGGGTGCGGAAGGCTTTTTAAAAAGGTAGATATTTAATATGAATATTAATTTATATTAATGAATATATAATATAAGTATATAATATAAGTTGAAAAACTGACACTGTAAGAAATATTGATTCTGTTAAAATATAACCACCATGGAATACAGAAGTAGCCTACTCTGAGGTAGGATAACATTTCCCACCAGAACATCCGAACACCTCTAGGAGACTCGTGCTCTCTGAGCTTTGAACTCTGAACTGGTGTCAAAGCCACGGGAACATGTACGCCTGCATTTGAAGTGGTACGAGATGTGAGTTGTTTCCCCCCAAATTCTGAAACATTTCTGTGATGGAACAAAAAATCAATCTATGTGGTATCCAGACTGTGCTGCTCAGAATAACCGGAGCTCCTGGAGGGGGAGCTGAGTCCACGTCTGGGGCAGGACTTGGACAAGGGGAGCCCGTGACCTCTTTCAAAGGGATAGGAAGGATGACATTCTGGAATCAGTTCCAGAGGGCCCAAGAGCCAGTTTGGAGTAGCTCCCACCGGCTGCAGACGGACAGTATTGGTTCCTGGCGATGCCAGCCATGCCTGTTAACCCCATCCTTCCCTTGCCCCGCACCTCCCAGGGCTCACAGGTGTCTCTACAGTCCTCTGACCCCAGCCCATCTGAGTCTTCCTCACCTGTGCACATTGCTGTGTTCTTTCTTCCCACCAAGAAATTCCAGTTGGATAAGAAGAGGATCTGATTCTTATTTGTCCTGGATCCCCCAGCTCCCAGGAGAGATGTTGTTTGTATTACCGTCTCGATGAACTTGCTTTAACCTTGGAAGCTGAAATGACACGGGGTCGTAACAACAGGATAAGCTTGGGACAATGAGCTCTCTCCTACTAAGAATTTTTTCACGTATTCAGTGATTGCATTACATTGCCTTGTTGTCACCAACTGCAAACATACTTTTAACTTTTCTGTGCCACTTACTGTCAAATACAAAAAGAAATAATACTTTAGCGAACATGAAAATTGTGTGTATCTGGGCTCCTTCGCAGGATTCTGAGTAGGCTGTGAGGGTTTCTGGGTGATGAGCTGGCTATTCGGGGACACCGACACCCAGGCGCTTGGACCAGCTTACCATCTCTAGCGGCATATTTGGGGTGATACTGCTGACATCTGTAAATGCATGCCATGATAATAATAACACCCTGAGGAGCATTTGCCTACCACAGACAAACAACAGGGTACAGCCAAGAATTTAAAGAAAAGTGAGCCTGGGTGCTTTCAGCTGAAAGAGGAAATATCAAACAAAAGCAAGTGGGAATAGCCTCAGCTATACAAAACCTCCCCTGGTGAGCCAAGGACTTGGCAGAGTGGTTGAGAAGGTATCAAGCTTGGGAGAGATGCGGACTGTGGTTGCGTTTAAGCCTCTACCGAACATTTAGTGGTTGAAAACATCACTAAACAGGCAATTTCATCTCTGTTTCCCCCAAACCTCAACCATCTGAAGTTTGTTATGCAGACCCAGCTACAATTATTAAGTCCATCCTCAGATATATTTTTTTTTCCAAAGCAAAATACTTTTAAGCTTCTCTCAAGGGGATTTATGTTCAAATCTTGTATCACTTTGGGCTCTCTTCTGAAACTCCCTAAGCGCTCCGCGTTCTGCTCATTTTTCCTCATTCTATTATAACTGTCAAACTCAACTCCCTCATAAGTAGTCGTGACAGTTAGAAAAGGAAAGAAAAACCCTTCAAGATTCCAGCATCAAAGCCGACGCCTCTCAGGTTATATCTTCAAGAGGCTGGCAGCAGGGCAATCTTTGTGTTAAACAACCAAAAATGTGACATTTAAGTAGGGACAGATGCTGAGCTTCATGATATAATAAATGCTGGGCTGCACCGTTCCAAATCTGCCGTGCACACAAGTAGCATACGAGGTCAATTTTCCCAGTGATCCCTAATTCCTTCATGACAATAGATCACTTTACCGATGACCCTAACAAAAGCAGTTAGCTGCCCTCCTATCACACAAACCCCAGAGGCTAACAGAATGATTTCATGCATAATACAAACAGCCATTCAGGAAAAATAAAATCAAATCATCGAAAATCATGGTGGAGAAACAGCCAAACGGAGGCTAACAACTCCCATTCGTGGAAACATTTTTCTGACCCTGAGTCACTTGCAAGGAGTGAAAAGCCACGGGCTGATGTGGGAGCCATAACAAGCACCAGAGATGATTCACATTCAGAGCTCATGATTCTCGGTACAGGTGCCCTGTGTTTGTAAAGGGGTGGTGGGATGAGAAAATGACAACAGACACAAGCAACGTTAGGAGGTGCACGTGGAGCCTAAAGGTAATAATCGCCTTGTTCAAATATCCTGGCGACAGCCTCCAGTCCAGTAGCTGTCGGCTAACGTGGCAAGTCTACTGAAGGCAAATAACGCGCTAAAAAGCCATCCTCGCCTTTGCCCCTTGGACTACGTAATGGATCAATGACTATTAGGTGAACTCACAGGCCAAACACCAAAAAGCAAACAAAGAGAGGAAAGAGGGTCCGACCTGAAACCCGAAGGTTGGCCTGGCCACACACCAGGAAGAGCCAAGTGTTTCTGTGTGTGATTCTTTGATCCCAAGTGCCCAGAATTTGCATATTATAAGAAGCCAGAAGGAGGAGCAGGGGAGGAACCGAGACAGGGAATTCCTCCAGGCAACGACTTCTTGAGAAAAACAAGACCTCGTCTAGCCATTTTACTCACTGCGCTTTTCTTCCCCGAGCGACCGACACCAGGCAGGTAAGCCATCCTTCCTTCCTCGTTGCGAAAAGGTCAGTGCGCCACTGCTCATATAGTCCAGTCAAACTACCATACTATCAGTATTTTAACATTCTACAAGGAATTGAGCACCCGTTTCTAGAGCCAGATACCACCTTGGGGAAGTGATGGGGGCAGGGAGAGTGCATAAAGCTACTGCTTTCTGGACCAACGACTAGGGTTATTTTTTTGAGGTATTTCCGCCCCTCCCAAGGGACTCCTCCTAATCAATCCCTCCTTTTTCAGGATGCAGAAATTCTCATCCTTAGAAATAGCTTTGCTATACCTGATATAGTCTTCAATATGGTCCCAGTTTTATGAAGACCTACACCCTTTTAGAACTAACACCCAAAAAAGATGTCCTTTTCATGATAGGGGACTGGAATGCAAAAGTAGGAAGTCAAGAAACGCCTGGAGTAACAGGCAAATTGGTCTCGGATACGAAATGAAGCAGGGCAAAGACTAATAGAGTTTTGCCAAGAAAATGCACTGGGCATAGCAAACACCCTCTTCCAACAACACAAGAGAAGATCCTACACATGGACATCACTAGATGGTCAACACCGAAATCAGATTGATTATATTCTTTGCAGCCAAAGGTGATGAAGCTCTATACAGTCAACAAAAACAAGACCAGGAGCTGAGTGTGGCTCAGATCATGAACTCCTTATTACCAAATTCAGACTCAAAATGAAGAAAGTAGGGAAAACCTCTAGACCATTCAGGTATGACCTAAATCAAATCCCTTATGATTATACAGTGAAAGTGAGAAATAGATTTAAGGGCCTAGATCTGATAGAGAGAGTGCCTGATGAACTATGGAATGAGGTTCGTGACATTGTACAGGAGACAGGGATCAAGACCATCCCCATGGAAAAGAAATGCAAAAAAGCAAAATGGCTGTCTGGGGAGGCCTTACAAATAGCTGTGAGGAGAAGAGAGGTGAACAGCAAAGGAGAAAAGGAAATATATAAGCATCTGAATGCAGAGTTCCAAAGAATAGCAAGAAAAGATAAGAAAGCCTTCTTCAGAAATCAATGCAAAGAAATAGAGGAAAACAACAGAATGGGAAAGACTAGAGATCTCTTCAAGAAAATTAGAGACACCAAGGGAACATTTCATGCAAAGATGGGCTTGATAAAGGACAGAAATGGTCTGGACGTAACAGAAGCAGAAGATATTAAGGGGAGAATACACAGAAGAACTGTACAAAAAAGATCTTCATGACCCAGATAATCATTATAGTGTGATCACTAATCTAGAGCCAGACATCCTGGAATGTGAACTCAAGGGGGCCTTAGAAAGCATCACTACAAACAAAGCTAGTGGAGGTGATGGAATTCCTGTTGAGCTGATTCAAATCCTGAAAGATGATGCTGTGAAAGTGCTGCACTCAATATGCCAGCAAATTTGGAAAACTCAGCAGGGGCCACAGGACTTGAAAAGGTCAGTTTTCTTTCCAATGCCAAAGAAAGGGAATGTCAAAGAATGCTCAAACTATTGCACAATTGCACTCATCTCACATGCTAGTAAAGTAATGCTCAAAATTCTCCAAGCCAGGCTTCAGCAATACATGAACCGTGAACTTCCTGATGTTCAAGCTGGTTTTAGAAAAGGCAGAGGAACCAGAGATCAAATTGCTAACATCGCTAGATCATGGAAAAAGCAAGAGAGTTCCAGAAAAACATCTATTTCTGCTTTATTGACCATGCCAAAGCTTTTGACGGTGTGGATCACAATAAACTGTGGGAAATTCTGAAAGAGACGGGAATACCAGA
>SJYF01000373.1:1861132-1877614 GCA_006410515.1 Procapra przewalskii | reverse complement strand
TTCCTCGACAAACAGCTCTAATGTGGCTACACATTCTTTTCTTTCACGGTACTTCTGGTGACTAATATATGATTATTCTGAAACAGAACTTTAAAAGTAATAACGTCTTTAAGGAGAAGACTTTACGGGTTTAAAACATAACTTTCGCGTGTTTCCATGACACACAGTCGTAACTGAGAAGCGAGAGGAACCTGTATGTCTCGACTCCCCTCAGCGTCGCTCAGGGCGACGTGTTAGCGCGACATTTAACACATATTTCAGAAGCAATGTTAATATTTCATCGAATCGGGAGCAAATGGGCTTTCAATCCATATATTAAAATCCTAATAGTTGCCATTACACCAGAGGCTACAGGCAACAATAAAGCGTGCGGAAATAAGACCATTCATCCCCATCCAGGGCATTCATGCTTTCAGAAATTATGTTGAGTTCTTGGCTCCCTGACAGCCCTGGATCCCATTACTTCTCGTGTTTATGGCCCATCTTTACGGAAAAAGTTAAAAATATTGTAAGAGTAAAATCTTAATAGACTATAACCTGGAAAATCTCTAAAAAAAGAAGAACCACTTCTATGGCCAGTGGTTAGACGGACTCAGCAAGACTGCCGGGGTGACCTGTCCTTTGACAGCAGTGAGTTACAGATGGGAAAGGGGTCCCCTCTCTGTCAAGCGCCTCACATCAGAACCTTAGGGGAACATGTGATCACTACTGGTTAACCAGGGGTGAGCCCAGCAATGCATACGCAATTACAGAAACAATCCCCAAAGTGCTTTTTTATATTTGAAAAATAGAAGCCTCACATGGTATGTTTTGCATTTATTGGAGCGCTATAACACGGTGTGTTGTGGTGTTTCATCTCAGAAAGCATTCCGGAGAAATGCTCGACTTCAGGATAATGTGTTATTTGGAAAGTTACATACTATATCTTGAACCTATTATATATTGAATTAAAAACCAAATCTTTTGGCAATTTGTAACAATGCCACCAGGAATTGATCACCTCCAAAAAAAAAATAGTTCTGACAATAAAAGTTTTAAAAAGAGAAATTTTAGATTTATGCAAAATGTGTCTCCACTCAGCCTTACACTTCCAGTCTATCTGGTTTTTATATTCATCATAAATGTCTTCCCAGGTGGGTCAGTGGTAGAGAACCCGTCTGCCATTGCAGGAGACGTAAGAGACACGAGTTAAGTCCCTGGTTTGGGAAGATCCCCTGGAGGAGGCCATGACACCCTACTCCAGTATTCTTGCCCAGAGAATCCCATGGACAGAGGAGCCTGGTG
Source organism: Procapra przewalskii (assembly GCA_006410515.1). NCBI lineage: Eukaryota > Metazoa > Chordata > Mammalia > Artiodactyla > Bovidae > Procapra > Procapra przewalskii. The sequence goes on along the minus strand of SJYF01000373.1, from coordinate 1,876,330 downwards.
GGCTACAGTCCATGGGGTTACAAAGAGTCAGACACGACTGAAGTGACTTAGAGCACATATGTGTGTAACGGATAAAAAATACAGCTGCAGTTCAGACTGTCTGTGGACAAGCAGGGAGGGTCTAGTGTGATCATTTACCCAGAGATCACACTCAGCATCCTCTTTCATTAACGCTGGCGTTGTTCAAAACCTTTTTAGAATTTGTAATTTAGGATTGTCCCTGGAGTCTGCAACGTATCGAGAGTAAACATTTACGGAGGGCCTAACCCATGCCAGACAGTGTAAAATGCACAGTGTGATCTCAATTTATGTACTCAGCACCGGAGATCCGTCATTTGTTTTCTGCTTGTTTGTGTCCATTTGGTGGTTAGTTTCTTGTTGTTGTTATGTTTTTACAGATGAAAGGGCTGGGGTTTGATGAGATTAGGTGCTATAAGTGACCTCAGGGACTGGCGAACCCCCTGACAGGAAGATGCATCTTGATCTGGGGAGCCGCTCGGAGCCAAGCCTGTTAACCGATGTAGTAACCTAAATGGGGGCGTTTCTAAACTCGATTTTTTTAAAGTTGTCCTTAAATGTGAGGCTGCCTGTTCACAAGGCAGTTTCGATGCCTGGTGTGGAGGCGGCTCCCACTTAGACGGCGCCCTCAGGGGATACCACCTTGCTCGGAGTGCCTCTGGCTGAGCCCCGGACCCGCCTGGTCCAGGAGCACACGGGGCGGGTTGGCACCCCTCTCCCGCACCCTGGGCCAGGGCCCTCGCCAGGCCTCTTCCTGGAAGCAATTGCTGTTTCTTTCTTCGCTCCTCTTCGTGCTGAAGTTCTAAGTGACTGTGTGTACTGCCCCCAGGCTTAACAAAGACCCTTGAAAACCATGCCCTTTATTCTCCTTTGGGTGCAGATAAGTGACGCCTTCAAAATTCTCCCCAAAGTGTCCCATCGAAACCCAGTACCACTTGCAATGTGTGAGTTCTGATTTTTTTTTATGACTAAAAAATATTCATGGGCACCAATGATCATACAAACACACTATACTCTGCTGAATTTGACATTCCAAAGTTCAAACTAAGGTTCTAAGAAGAGAAGTGGAGAGCAGACAGCTCCTCTGCAACTGGGAACAGAAGATGCTTCAGACGAGTCTTTGGAAGTGCGCCTCCCTCTCCTCCTGTTTCTGCTTCCCTGAGAACAGAGCTCTCTCCTGCAGCCCCTGCTGGGAGGTCAGGACCCCGGTCACGGGACGAGGTCTGAGCTGCTGGTAGGAAATGGGGACTGAGCATCTTCCCAAGCTCCCGAGAGGAGCCGCGCCCAGGCCCCCACGTCGGTGCTGGCGGGTGCGGCCCCACGTAGGAGGTGCTGCCCAGAGCTGAGTCAAGGCCAAGGGCCTCTGCTTCCCACTGCAGGTCTAGGGGGACATCGTCCTTCTTCCGAGTGGCTCTTTCCATTTTCCTTTTCTGGAAGGATGACTTCAGTTATTTCCTCATGACAAAAAAGATGATGCATCCTTCTTCCTCAGCCTCACTCTTACTGCCCTAGTCTCTTGAGAGGTCAGGAGACTTTCAGAGGCAAACTCTATCTCTGGAATGTTCCAAGGTTCCCACCAAGCCTGCTTTACGTGGGTGCCAAGCACAGACTCCAATGAAGAGTCTTAATCCTAAACCCTGATCACACTGTGGATGAGAAAGATGGCCCTGAGGCGGGAAGGGCTCCCCCAGCCTTCCTCGACCGTAAATGCACACCCAGCGTGGGACGGTCTCAACACCTGGCGGTGGCTGGGTCGCACTCCAGAGCTAACAATCTCAAGCCCCCAGCGGATTTCATCAGGAACGTGGAGGGGATGGGGTTGTCATGAGGCAACTCAGCATCACTGTCAAGACATTCCCCCCCCACCGCCCACCCTAGGGCAGTCACCCACCCCCAGCATCACTCACGGACCAGAAAGAGAAGACAGAACCCTTAAGAGAACTCTATCGGTACAAACTGTTCAGTTCAGTCGCTCAGTCGTGTCCCACTCTTTGTGACCCTATGGACTGCAGCACTCCAGGCCTCCCTATCCATCACCAACTCTCAGAGCTTACTCAAACTCATGTCCATTGAGTCGGTGATGCCATCCAACCATCTCATCCTCTGTCATCCCTGTCTCCTCTTGCCTTCAAATCTTTCCCAGCATCACGGTCTTTTCCAGTGAATCAGTTTTTCACACCAGGTGGCCAAAGGACTGGAGCTTCAGCTTCACCATCAGTCCTTCCAATGAGGCAGCAGTCTCTCAACCAGGCTTGGCTTTTGTTTTGCTTTGTGGAGTTTCCCACAGCACATCGGAAGCCCTCTCTGATATTCCAGATTCCCCTCCTCCCTTCAGATGGGTGCCAAACCCAGCCTGACAAGCTTGTGTCCACCTTCAAGACGGTGGGCTCAAGGGGGCCTTAATGGTCCTGCTTCTTCCCCGGTCCACGTCCCAGGCAACACGCCAGGGCCTCCAGAGGGAACCTGAGCTCATCCCGGACCATCAAGTTGATCAGTGTGGTAACCCCAAAGCCCAACCTGTCCTCTCGCCCCTGGGTTCCACACCTGTTCTCAGCAGGTGGAGGGGTCCACGCGGGGCATCCCCAGGTGCCTCCCTCCCAGGCCTGTTATTCCGAGAGAAGCAGTCTCAGGGACTCACAATCGATTTAGAAAAACGGTGCCTAGAGTTGTGTGAAAGGAACAGAAACGCGAGGGACAAAGCAGGCTTTCTCCCTCCGCAGCTCAGCTCAGGAGGCACGTGGCCTGGTGCAAGGCTCCCTTCTGTGGCAAGGCGGCTGGAAGGGAGTGCATGCCCAAGCCGGGGGCTCACATCTCAACATCACTGTCTGCAAATCCCGACGCTGCTCCAAGCATGGAGGGCAGCAGGCTCTGTCTGTTGACTGTGGCTCTGAAGCGAATGGCAACAGATCCCTGAGAAAGCATGAGAACCCTCTTCCTGATTATGTTCTGATTCTCCTATTACACGCCTCCAAAACAGCCTCCACATCCCGGGTCCTCCTCAAAGAGCTTTCCCAGTACTGAGGCCCTGGATTCTCCTGGGAGGGAGATGCGTCCATTTTGCAGATGTGAAAACTGAGTCCCAGGGAACTCACACAGCTTGGGAGTGAAGGAGCTGCAATTCCAACCTAGCAGTCTGTCTCAGCATCTCTGCTCTTAGCCTGAACCCCACAGAGCCCTGAAACAAACACCCAGGAGTCTGGCAATGCCCTTGAGTGGAGAGTGGGTTGCTGACTGTCAGAAGCTCATCCCTGCCCATTGGAGGATCAAGGCACGTGTCCCATGAGCCTGGTCATCCGTGTCTCCCTGGGCAGACGGCCAGGACACCTTTGCCAAGCAGGTCCCTGTGTGCTGAGGTTTACAGCACGTGGCCCTCCTGCTGGGCGTGGAGTCCTGACTTGACGTCTAGTCATTTTTTAAATGAATAGAAAATTTTGAATGTGAGATTTATGCTTTGGGGATCAGAAAACTATTTCATTTCTTCACCACTTATGGTCTAAAGTGTATAAAATAATTCTTCGGTTCAACGTTACAGATGAGGTTCACTCTAAAGGGTTAGTCTGACAGACAAAACAGCTAGAATCTGTGGCATAAGCAATTTAAAATTTTATTTATGCTGTGTAGAATCAAGCAATTCAGAAATGTATCTGTAAATCCTCAAATGCCTAATGTACTGAATAAAGAGCATATATAATTTTGGTGTCTTAAAACATAAGACCCACAGTTTACCCTCACGACATGGAAGTGACTTCACCCACGAAGGCGCGTCTTCTCCCACATTTGAACCACTAAATTACGACTCTGTCTAGTGGCACGTGCTGTCCTTTGTCTTCCTGAAATAAGCCCTCTGATCTGTGCGTCTGCTGGACGGCACTTGTGATTCTGCGGGAAGCGCTGAAGAGACGCTGGAGGGGAGGAAGCTGGCCCAGTGCCATCAGGGAAGCTGGCCGACCTGCGGTCTCACCTCCACCTGCCTGACCACCCCCAGAAGTGATTTTGTGACTTGGGCCCATTCCTAGGAGGCAGGGTTTCCACCCCCAAAGCAGTCCCTGGGGCTCTTGTCCTCCATTCCTGCAAAGAAGGGGAGGGATAAATAGACAGAAGCGTTTGGTCACAGAACCTCCAAGGCCCTCTCTCTGCAGGGCAGCATTTAAACGTGTCAGGAGAGGCCCCACACTGAGACATTCTGAGCGTGGACAAAGGCCTTCCATTTTAATGGCACCTTTCATTAAAATTTTCTTTAAGGGAAAAGAGATATTTCAATGCTTGAAAGATTACAGATCACCTCTCTGTCCCTTTGGACATGCATGAAGCTTGCTAATTACCTTGCAAGGTCACAGTTGTTTCAGCAGGAAGGTTCGCTTGGAGCTGGCTGCTTGATTTTAGGGATGGCTTTAAAGGGATGAGAAAGGGCAGGAGGGGCCTGGAAGGAAAGTTCAGGACATCGACCTTTCTCTGATGACGCACAGTCAGTCGTACTCCACCGATGGCCTTGGCATGACTCACCCCGTTTCTGTGTGTTTTCCATCCTCCCACCAGCTCCAACAGCAAAGCAGAGCTTTACAGCTGGCCGTAAATACGGGAGACCCAGCCGAGCTGGCCGGCTGAGGACATGAGTGCGTGTGAAGTCACTTCAGTCAGTCCTGTCCGACCCCATGGACTAGAGCCCGCCAGGCTCCTCTGCCCATGGGATTCTGCAGGCAAGAATACTGGAATGGGTTGTCATGCCCTCCTCCAGGGGGTCCTCCTGACTCATATGTCTCCTATGACTCCTGCATTGCACGCAGGCTCTTTACTTGAGAAGCCCCCTTGGCCAAGGACATTTCAGGCTTAATGACTCTTCTCAAGATGTGAGCTTTGCAGGCGTGAGATATCACACGTACCTCTGCAGTCCCGCTTCCGCAGAATTTGGTTATTTCAGCAGCTTAAGCTACTTGCACGTGTCTAGGGCACCCTCAAGCCTGAAATCTCCAAATCAGTGCCCCTCACAAACATGGTTTTGGAATCACAAAGGGAGAAAAGCCAACCACGGAGCTTCACTGAAAAGACTCTTATGGAAGATCCACCCACTCAAAATGCAAAAAGGGTTCGTCATAAATTAAACTTATCCTACTTTTCCAAGTCCGACACAAGACTAAAAAGTGTGCTGAGCTAAACACAGCCGTGAAAACGGGGGCACGAAGCACAGGTGGATGAACAGGGCCCGAAGGCAGAGAGTGTGTGCCGCAGGCTTGCAGACGAAACTTACACTGAGCTGCAGACCTGGCCACTGTGATCCACCAATCAGCATGGCTCTGCTGGAGGAGGCGCTGTTAGCGCGGAGGAAAACAGATTTTTTGCCTATAGAATTCCACTGTGTACAGATGAAATTATGCTCATGAGAATTATAACCTCCGTCCCCATTGTATTCATGATTCATTATTTAATATATAGAAGTGTGGTCACTGCGGTGATTCGTAAATACCCTTTCTTCATCACGTTTCCAAGTTAATATGATTTAATGTATTTGCTCAGAAGTGCTACTAAAAAAAATAAAACTACCTTCTGCATTGCATCTGATATTTTAAATGTATTTATCAGAGCTCAGTTGTAACTTCTCGGGACTGTAACTGATTCCAGCTTCCTTTTCTTCACAGTGAATCATAAGTTCATTTCTGAGATCCCATCCTCCACGGCTCCCCAAACTGTGTAACACACAGTAAAAAAAAAAAAAAAAAAAAAAAATCCATCCACCCATCCATCCACCCATCCATCCACCCATCCATCCATCCATCCATCCATCCACCCATCCACCCATCCATCCGTCCACCCATCCACCCATCCACCCATCCATCCATCCATCCACCCATCCATCCATCCACCCATCCACCCATCCACCCATCCACCCATCCACCCATCCACCCATCCATCCATCCATCCACCCATCCATCCATCCATCCACCCATCCATCCACCCATCCATCCACCCATCCATCCACCCATCCATCCACCCACCCATCCATCCACCCATCCATCCATCCATCCATCCACCCATCCATCTGCCACTGTAGATTTTCACCTTCTATTAATATAAACTCTGCTTATGTTCAGTGCATGGGCTTCCCTGGTGGCTCAGCTGGTGAAGAATCTGCCTGCAACACAGGTGACCTGAGTTCAACCCCTGGGTTGGGAAGATCCCCTGGAGAAGGGAAAGGCTCCCCACTCCAGAATTCTGGCTTGGAGAATTCCATGGGGTAGCAAAGAGTCAGATGCAACTTTCACTTTCACTTTCATTTGTAATGCAAAACTGATTTGCAAGATGAGTCTGAACTAGTTTCTCAGGGGGTCAGAAATTCAAGATGAAGGTGGAAAGCAGGATGGAGGGTCCACGCCAGCACACAGCAGGGACAGGGGCTGACCTGTGTGTGGACGGGTGCTCCGGCTGGGTGAACGGGTGCTCCAGCTGGGTGCTCTGGCTGTGCAGACGGGTGCTCCGGCTGGGCGGACGGGTGCTTCGGCTGGGTGGAGGGTAAGACTCACCCTGCTTCATGCCTCTGTGAGAAAAAGGAGGTTCAGCTCATCATTACTGACAGGTTTTCTGACACTTTTCAGAAGGGTATTTACTTATGTCCCAAACTTTAAAATTTGACGGGCCTCATCGACACTCAAAGCCTGACTGGTTGGAAAGCTCTCTGCGGTCTCACCATTGCCTGGCTGCAAGACTGCTCGCTACCGTTGGGGTGGAGACTCCCAACATTTCTCAATTCAGTGAGACAAGGCTCACCCTCTAACTTTCCAGAATGTATCTCTCCTTCTGGAACCAGGTGGAGAGACTTTTAAACATATCTTATCTCCACTCAGTACTCTATAACGACCCATATGGGGAAAGAACCTAAAACACAGCGGATCTATGCACATGCATTGTTATGCCCGAAGTCCGAGTTCCCAAAACTGAGAGAAATAAGACGTCCATGGCAATGCAAAAGCACAAAGGGGTTTATTGCTAGCTCGAACTAGGGCTCCCCCGGCACCGACGCAGCGGCTATAGGAAGGGAGCCCCGAGTCTTGGGCTGCACTGCTTTTATAGGGAATTTAATCAGGTAAAAGGGTACAAGAGGGGGTGTTCAAGCAGGAGGACAACTGATTGGCCACTTTAGGGGGTGTTTAAGTTGACAGATAACTGGTTGATTACTTCTATCCATAGGATTTGTGTGTAGATTCTTGATTGGTTTTTACTTCCAAGGTAAATCACAAGCTCCTGAACGTTAAGTCAGAAGGTTTAGCCTAGTGACCGACTGGCTCGTGTACAGTGGGGCTAGGTTAGGTAATCGGAGGGTTGATTGGCTATGGGTAGTGGGCTTAGGTTGGGTAACGTCCAAAGTTCTTTTGCCCGGGACCTTGCAGGATGGAATTCTTTAACAAGATGGAGTAGCTCAGGCCCTTCATCCTGTGGTGAGTGGGACCCTGCTAGGGGGTAGTCTCCTGGAATCACGACCCAGGTTTACAAGAATTCCAAACCTAGGCCTGGTGCAACCTGTCGAGCCTGCCATGGCTCCGGTCTGGTTCCCTAACAGTATCACTGACACACTCTGATGTACACTTGAAACTAACTCAGCCTTGTAAATCCACTATGCTCCCATAACAATTTTTGAAAAGATAAGACAAATAAAATTAAATTTAAAATATGCCATGTATTTGTTTCCAATAAATAAATAGATCCATTATGAGAATTGGCAAGCCTCCCTCAGCAGGTGTGAGTGTCCAGGAGAGACGTAATTCTTTCCAATATACAGCCTTGCGAAGACAGTAAAACCATATGCTGCAGATCTGCCATCAGTGGAAGACCAGAGACATTGTAACTTGAAAAATGTGATAAACACAACTTGAATCAAAGGTTCTCCTGTCACAAGAGAAAGGTTAGACACACAGTAAATGGTGAATTCAACAGGCATCACTCTGGGATTCTATAAATTAATACACCATCACCAGGGCAGGAGGCTGGGCTGGGCGCACCGTTTATCTGAATGTGGGCAGGCCCTGATGCCCCCCTCTTATACACGCCTAGACGGGACTGGCCTGCTCAAAGCAGTTACTAGCGTTACAGGGTTGGTTGATTTTCTTTGCTCTTTAAACCTTTCATTTGTTTTACAAAATTATAAAGAGGAAGAGAGTCAAATGTAAATATATGACAATGAAAATGGTGCAACAAGCCTGCACGTTTTGCGGGGTCAGTGTCAACGCATCCTCAATCACAGGGGATTCACTAAAGAACACACACGTGATTAGAACCTGATCCTGAAGCAGTGCAAGAGAATGAGAAAGCGAAAGCTATTCTCTCATCCTAGAGACAGGAAACTAGACTCAGAAGACCAGGGGAGGAAAGAAAGCTGGAAGCTAAAGACAGCAGGAAAGGGGAGGCGGCGGAGCAGGACTGAACCCAGAGCGTCCCCCTCCAGACTGGAGGACAGCAAAATGTGAAGTGTTATCAGAACAGTCATGATGGAAAAGGGCACGGCTGAAGTAAAGACCGCCATATTCGAGAGTGCGCAGAATGTGTGCAGCTTGAGAATCTCTACTGAGCTTGAGAAGTCATCAGAAGAGAAAAAATAAGTCGGAAGACAAAGGAAAAACACGAGGAAAGGAGGATAGATTCAAACACATTGGCATCACCACAACAGCCGCCCAAACGATGAAAAATAATTAGAATTCTGTTCAAAAGGGAGATGGAAGATCTTATGTTGCAGACACTCAGGGTGGACACAAGTGGTTAGAAAAAGCAAAAGCCACACCTCAGACACATCATTAGAAAACTTGAGAAAATCCAAACACAGGAAAAATTCTAGCAGCTTCAAGAGGAAAAAGGCAGATCCCCTGGAAAGGAAGAGGGCAAACACTGTTGATCTGACTTCTCAATAGCAACACAGGATGCGAGGAAACATGAATTAATGTTTTCAGACTAATGAAGGCAGGGGAGACCCTTGAACTTATTTTACACATTCAATCAAATTCTTATTTAAATGTGAAAGTCAATTTAAAATATCCTCAGGCACACAAAACCTTTGAAGATTGCATACAGAAAGATCCACCTTGAAGACATTCTTAGAGAAAGACCAGGTTTTTGAAAAGTAATAAGTCCAGAAAAGTTCTGCAAATGATGGAAAGTAAGATTGATCAAGTAATTTACTAAACATTTTAATTTAAAATTGTAAGAGCATAAGACAAGAGAAGAGTGAATCCACTTTAGGGTTAGAGTTACAAAATTCTTTGTTAAGTGAACACGTAATAGGCAAAAAGAAAAACGATTAAAGCAATGTAAGAATCACTAAAAGTCTTTGCACATTTGGTAGAAACATGGGCATTTCAAGTTTGTCAAGATGTCAGTGTTCCTCAGATTGATCTACTGATTCAATGCAAACACTGTCCAAATCCCAGAAGGCTTTAAAAACAGTAGAGAAGCTGGTTCTAAAATCTATATGGAAAAGTAAAGAATGTGGAGCAGTGAAAATGATCTCGAAAAGGAAGAATAACTTGGAGGTCTAATCTGACCTGATTTTAAATCCTACTGCAAGACAGCTCTGTCTTGGCATAAGGAGAAATAAATGAATGGAGCAGAATAGGAAAGAAGGAAGCCGACTCTCACATACACTGTGCATAGATCTTCGTCCACAGGACCACGTCCATCCAGCGGGGAGAAGAAAGTACTGTTAATAAATAATGTTGGAGCAACAGATAGAAGTATAGAGGGGAAAAAATGAATGGGGATCTCATCTCTCTCCATACTCAAAACTTAATCCAAAGTCCATCATAGACCTAACTGTAAAATCAAAATCCACGTTTCTCAGAGAAAACATAGAATATTTTCACAGTCTTGAGGCAGATATAGATTTCCACGACAGGATGTGAACCTACCAAAACAAATCTAATAAGTTCAGCAAATTTAAAGATGTCTGCTAATCAAAAGAGCCTGACACAGTAAATCAATGGATCACAAGCTTGAAAAAACGTTGGTAGCACACACATCCGATACGCTTATACAGCATTCTTGAAAGTTCAACAAGAATCAACCAATTTTTTTTTAATTGAACAAAAGATTTAAATACGCACATAAGCTTTGAAGGTATGCGAATCAGTAGCACATGAAAACCTGCTCAGCATCGTTAGTCATTAAGAAAACGAAAATTAAAAGTGCCCTGAGATCTTATCACACAGAAAGTGAGATGATTAAAAGCATCAATAGCATGTGTTGGCACAGAAGTGGAGCAACTGGAAATCTTGTACTTTGCCAGCAAAAATGTAAGCTGATACAACACTTCAGAGAACTGTCAGTCAATTTCCTAAAAAGTTAACCATGTGTACACCCTATGACCTACAGTTCCACTGGTGGGTATTTACTCAAGAGAAATGAAAACATGTGACCACAAAACAGACCATACAGGGATGTTTACAGCAGCTTTATTCATAGTAGCCCAAACTGGAAGTAACTCAAATGTCCATCAAAAAAGAACTGAGTTTTAAAAATCATGGTGTAGTCATATATTCCCAGGATGGAATGCTATTTAGCAGTTAGTCAGTTCAGTTCAGTCATTCAGTCATGTCCAATTCTTTGCAACCCCATGGACTATAGCACACCAGGCTTCCCTGTCCATCATCAGCTCCCAGAGTTTACTCAAAGTCATGTCCATTGAGTCGGTGATGCCATCCAACCATCTCATCCTCTGCCATGCCCTTCTCCTCCTGCCCTCAGTCTTGCTCAGCATTAGGGTCTTTTCCAATGAGTCAGGTCTTTACATCAGGTGGCCAAAGTTTTTGGAGTTTTAGCTTCAACATCAGTCCCTCCAAAGTGTATTGAGGACTGATTTCTTTTAGGATGAACTGGTTGGATCTCCTTGCAGTCCAAGGGATTCTCGAGAGTCTTCTCCAACAACTCAGTTCAAAAACATCAATTCTTTGGCTCTCAGCCTTCTTTATAGTCCACATCCTTACATGACTACTGGAAAAACCATAGCTTTGACTAGACGGAAATTTGATGGTAAAGTAATGTCTCTGCTTTTTAATATGCTGTCTGGGTTAGTCATAGCTTTTCTTTCAAGGTGCAAACGTCTTTTAATTTCGTGGCTGCAGTCACCATCTGCAGTGATTTTGGAGCCCAAGAAAATAAAGTCTCTTAATGTTTCCGTTGTTTCCCCATCTATTTGCCGTCAAGTGATGGGACCAGATGTCATTATCTTAGTTTTCTGAATGTTGTTTTAAGTCAACTTAGTATTTAGCAATAACAAGGATAAAATACAGCAATTTTGTTGCTTAACAAGCAATAAAATACAGATAATTCCAAATATGAATGATCTCTAAACAACTGTTAAACAATACGAGCCAGACACTAAAGACCTGTGAATTCTTTTTTCAGGAGTACAAGACCAAGAAAAGACCTCTATAGACATCAGAATATTGTTATCTCTGGTGGATAGGAGAAACTGACTTGAAGCAATCTTGAAGGTTTCTGAGTAAATGGACATGTCCAGTACTCTTATTTGAGATGGTGGTTATGAATTGCCAGAATGGCGTTCCTGGTGGCCCGGATGGTAAAGAATCCACCTGCAATGCAGAAGACCTGGTTTTGATCCCTGAATTGGGAAGCTCCCCTGGAGGAGGGCACGGAAACCCACTCTTATACTCTTGCCTGGAGAATCCCCATGGACTGAGGAGCCTGGTGGGCTACAGACCATGGGGTCACAAAGAGTCAGACACAACTGAGCAACTAAGCATACAGCAAGTGTCAAACTAAGGGTTTAAGACACGCATTTTACTGTAAGTAAATTTTACCTCAATTCAGAAAAACCGAGGTTGAAAAGGGTAACAAACATGATTATGGGATTCTAATTCTAGGAAACCACTATAAGAATAAAAACAAAATGTGTAATTTTAGCTTGTAATTCAAATCTCACCTGTCCAATAAAGAACACGAAAGAAGGGTAAACACACACACACACACACACACACACACACACACACACACACGAGTGTGGAAAACTGGAAACACGAGTTGAGCACGGAAACAAACCCTAATGTAATCATAATGACAGCCAACGAAAATGTGTGAGACCCAGCAGCAGGAAGTCCAAGAGCTGCAGACTGGAGTTCAAAGGCGCAGCCCATAGCTCCAAAAGAATCCAGAGAGGCCGAGCAGAAGGGCGAAAGAACGTCTACCGGGGCATTGCCCACGATAGGATGGAATGAAAATTCGACATTTGCCTAAATAAATACCAGGACAGAACTACCTTAAGGGAAAAAGAAGAAAGGTCTAATAGTACAAATTCCTTATGGCCAACATGAACGTGTATACCTTAATAAATATCCTCAAAATACGCAAACCTGCTGGAAAACTGAGACGGTGAATTGATATTTAAACAATAGCAGTTGGAGATTTTTAAGAAAACCCTCACCTGAAAGATATAAAGATAGACAGAGATAGAGGCTATATGAATAGTGAAATTAAAAAAACTCAAGTGACTTTACTTGGAGCTCTAAGCCTAACAGAGAGGACACCTCGTCTTCCTGATTTTTTAGTATCCCCCACTACCGTTCTTACCAGTCTGCAATTGGATAAATTTTAAAACTGAGCACATTTAAAATGTAAACAATCTGTTATTGCTGATACATCCAATCGTGGGATCATTTGCTGGCATTTCATTTTATTGAATTTTGCAAAGTAAAGATATGTGGCAGATTAGAAAAAAACAAAAACAAATAAGAAAAAAGGAAAAAGAGAAAGAAAAGCCCCGGTATTTCACCACAGAATGTTTGGGACACACTATTTCTGAGCGTCCACGGAACAGCTGCAGACATTGATGCTAGACCAGACCACGGATAAACGCCCAGTAAATCCCGATAAACCAGCGTCATCAGAGGAGGCGCTTCCTGCAGGGAGGAAAAGTACACGTTAGTTTAAACGCAGACACACCTCATTCGCCGTGCTTCCCTTTATCACGCTTTGCAGATTTTGTGTTTTTTACCAGCTGAAGGTTTGTGGCAGTCTTGCACGAGGCAGGCCCATCGGCCCCATGTTCCGACAGCTCTTGTTGCCTTGCTGTCTGTGTGGCCCGTGTTCAAGATTCTTACAATATTTCACACGTTTTCATTACTGTTACATTTGTCAAGGTGACCTGTGACCAGCCGTCTTTGTCGTTACTAAGAGGATTAACTAGCTGAACGTTCATGTGATGGTTAGCATATTTTGGCAGGAAAGTATTTTTTAACTAACATATGTACTTTCTTAGACATAATGCTATTGCACACTTAATAGCCCACAATATTGTGTAAACACAGCTTCTGTATGCACTAGGAAACAAAAAAAAGTGTGACTCACTTTATTTCAATAATCACTTTATTGCAGGGGTGATTTGAAAACAAACCCACAGCAAATCTGAGGTCTGCCTGTGTAACTCAAGAGCTCCCCCTGTTTCTAGGACCTCAACATGTATATTTTGCAAAAAAAAAAAAAGGAAAGGAAGTAATAGAACTGTGAAACACTTAGAACTGAACAACATCAAAATATACTTTAAAATGCGCAGATACACCTAGAATAGTACATAAAGTAACATTTATATGTTAAAATCCATTTTCATGAGGCAAGAGAGATTGAAAACAAATGATCTAATCAAAGAAAAAGTATGTTGAATTTATTACCTTAAATGGGGATTGATTTTAATGAAAAACACATGGGCCAAGTTAGCAACAGATAACAGATTGAGAGAATATATTTGCAATATCTAAGACCAACAAGGGACCCTATTATCTAGAATATGCAAGAAATGCCTATAAATCAAAAAGAAAAAACACAGTAGACAGGGAGGCAGAGAGCACGGAGAGACGATTCGCGGGAAGAGGAAACCCAGACGCCACGACGTGAAGAGACGCTCTGCTTCATTAGCATCGGAGGACGGAAAGTCGAAGGAGCAAGACCCCACTTGGCATCCTGCAAACTGGCAAGTGCGGGAAAGCGAGCGGGACGAGCGCTGGTAGGTAACTAGGAAAAGGGCACGGCTTGTTCCGAGGGGACCAGGGACACACAGAGCCCTTTGGACAGAAACTGGCTCTGCTGAGTTAAGCTCAGCGTGTGTGTGCCGTCCAAGCCAGGCAGTTCTGTCCCCAGGAACAGAGAGGAGACAGCACAAGGGAGAGACGCAATGTGTCTCCCTCGGCATGCGGCATGCTGGCAGTGCTGGAGGCAGCCTCGGCATGGACACTCTGGGGAAAGACGAGCGGACGACCGTTGCCAGCAGTGAGACCCTGAGCCGGAGTGCTGAGACCACGCGCCATGAGCGCTCTGCGACACAGAGAGAGCTTCAGAGTAGAATGAGATTCACAGCATTTTACCACGAGTATCATTTTTTGGCACTTCTTTTAAAGCAAGTAAAACATGTAAGAAGAGGTGGCAAGAATACACGGAAGAACTGTACAAAAAAGATCTTCACGACCCAGATAATCACGATGGTGTGATCACTCATCTAGAGCCAGACATCCTGGAATGTGAACTCAAGGGGGCCTTAGAAAGCATCACTACAAACAAAGCTAGTGGAGGTGACGGAATTCCAGTGGAGCTGTTTCAAATCCTGAAAGACGATGCTGTCAAAGTGCTGCACTCAATATACCAGCAAATTTGGAAAACTCAGCAGTGGCCACAGGACTGGAAAAGGTCAGTTTTCATTCCAATTCCTAAGAAAGGCAATGCCAAAGAATGCTCAAACGACTGCACAACTGCACTCATCTCACATGCTAGTAAAATAATGCTCAAAATTCTCCAAGCCAGGCTTCAGCAATAAGTGAACCATTAACTCCCTGATGTTCAAGCTGGTTTTAGAAAAGGCAGAGGAACCAGAGATCAAATTGCCAACATCCGCTGGATCATGGAAAAAGCAAGAGAGTTCCTGAAAAACATCTATTTCTGCTTTATTGACCATGCCAAAGCCTTTGACTGTGTGCATCACAATAAACTGTGGAAAATTCTGAAAGAGATGGGAATACCAGACCACCTGACCTGCCTCTTGAGAAATCTATATGCAGGTCAGGAAGCAATAGTTAGAACTGGACATGGAACAATAGACTGGTTCCAAATAGGAAAAGGAGTATGTCAAGGCTATATATTGTCACCCTGCTTATTTAACTTCTATGCAGAGTACATCATGAGGAACGCTGGACTGGAAGAAAC